>CM053605.1:122894443-122925616 GCA_028646535.1 Procyon lotor
TCCATATATAAGTGATATCATACACTATTTGTATTTCTTTGCCTGACTTATTTAACTTAGCGTGATGCCCTCAAAATCCATCCATGTGGGACCATGTATGGAATCCAAGCAGGATTTTCTTTTCTTTAGTAACCGAATTATATTTCATTATGTATTACATCGCACATCTTCATCTATTCATCTGTTGATGGACACTTAGGTTGTTTCCACGTCTTGGCTATTGGGAATAATGTTGCAATAAACATGGGAGTGCAAATATCCTCCATATCCTGCTTTTATTTCCTTTGGATAAGCACTCAGAATGGGGTTGCTGGGTCATATGGCAGTTTAACTTTTAATTTTTTGAGGAACCTCCATACTGTTTTCCATAGTGCCTATACTGATTAACATTCCCACCAACAGTGCATGAGGGTTCCTTTTTCTCCATGTCCTCACCAACACTTGTGACCTCTTTTTAAATGATAGCAATTTTAATAGATAATGAGGTGCTATCTCATTGTGCTTGATTCTTCTTTTTTTTAGAGGTGATCTTCCGCTCTCCCCCACTGCCTGGAGGCTTGTAGAATTTTATTTTTCTTTTTTCTTTTTTTTAAAAACATTTTATTTACTTATTTGACAGAGACAGATCACAAGTAGGCAGAAAGGCAGGCAGAGAGAGAGGAGGAAGCGGGCTAGGCTTCTGGCTGAGCAGAGAGCCTGGTGTGGGGCTCAATCCCAGGACCCTGAGATCATGATCTGAGCCGAAGGCAGAGGCTTTAACTCACTGAGCCATCCAGGCACCCCAGTCAACTGATTTTTAATAAAGACACTGATGCAATTCATTTGGAGAAAGGTAAGTGTTTTAAAAGATACTGGAATGACTGGATATTTGTATGAAAAAAAGAACCTTCATCTCTTCCTCACATCATCCACAAAAATTAATTCATGATGGATCACTTACTTAAAACTTAAAGAATCATAAAGCTTCCAGAAGAAAACAGAAAAATATTTTTGTGAACTTGGAGTAGGCAAAGGATTATGGATAAGGCACAAAAATATACTGATTTTGACTTCATCACAATTAAAAATTTCTATTCATTTGATGCCTATATTTGGAAAAATACTCATATTTAGAATATATGAAGAACTATTATTAATCAATAATAGAAAGAGAAATCAGTAAAAATGGACAAAATACTTAAACAGCCATTTCACAAAAGAAGATATATTAACTGCTAATAAGAACATGACCTCAGGGGTGCCTGGGTGGCTCAATGGGTTAAAGCCTCTGCCTTTGGCTTAGGTCATGATCTCAGGGTCCTGGGATCGAGCCCTGCATCAGGCTCTCTGCTTGGCAGGGAACCTGCTTCACCCTCTCTCTGCCTGCCTCTTTGCCTACTTATGATCTCTCTCTCTCTCTCTCTGTCAGATCAATAAATAAAATCTTTTAAAAAAAAATGACATCATTAGTCATCAAGGAAATGAAAATTAAAACCTCCTCTAGAGTGGCAAATTTCTTTTAAAAGCTGATAATATCAAGTGTTGGAGCATTTGGAATTCTCCTACATTGCTGGTAGCACTGTAATGATTTAATCTCCTTGGAAAACTGGTGGTTATACATTCATCAGCTTACACTTACGTAAGACACAAGAAATTCCATTCCTATGTATTTACCAAAATGATAGCATACATTCCCAAAAATCTTACACAAGATGGTTCATAGCAGCCTTATTACAATAATCCCAAACTAGAATGTCCATCAGCAGGAGAATATGAACCCGAATGTCCATCAGTTGGAGAGTAGATAAACAAGTTGTTTGTATATTCATGTAATGTGATACTACTTAGCAATAAAAAGGACATAACTGATACAAAACATAGATGCATTTCAAAAACATTGTGTTGAGCAAAAGACTCTAAACACAAAAGAATAATTCACATAATTCCATTTATACGATGTTTCAGGAATGTGCAAAACTAATCTAGAGTTATAGGAATTAGAAGAGAGGTTGCCTCCCAGAAGGGAAATTGAGAAGGAGCATGAGGGAACTTTGTCCAGTGAGGGAAAGTCTCTATCTTGCTTGACTGGTGATTATGTGGCTGTATACAGTTGTCACAGTTCATTGCACTAAACATTTAAGATGCATGCATTTTATTGTATATAAATCATACTTTAATCCCACTCACTCACAGTATTTTTGGAAGTAATGAGTCCAGATAGGTGCTCAGAGATTGAAATGCTGTAAGATAGCAGGGACCCAGACTCTTTATTTTTTTCCTTCACCATGCAGCAAGGCAGTTTGTTTTTATGTATTTTATATGGCGTGTATTTGGAGCTGACCACATATTTACTGTTTTTTTTCCTCATCATATTTTTCTTCCATCTAAGATATTTCATGCAAGATGATCTGGTTTTTTTTTTCTGACTGAAGTATCTTAAGATTTGTTTTAGTGAGAGTCTGTTGTGGCACATTCTTTTTTTTTCCCCCTCTGAAAATTTCACCTTTGTCTTGAATGATGTTTTTGCTGGATATACAATCCTAGGTTGCTCATTATTTCCATTTAAGTGCATTGCTATATCATCCTCTTCTGGCTGCTGTTGAGAAGTCAGCCTCTCTGTCTCATAGTTGTTATGTTGTAAACAGCATGGCTCTTTGCTCATCTCTGTTTTTGGTGTTCTGCAAGCTGGCTGTAGTGTGTCTAGGTACGGATTTTTTTTTTTTTTTAATTTAACCTGCCACATGAGATTCCTTAGATACCCTGAATCTTAGGCTTGATGTCTTTCATGAACTCTGGAAATTTCTTATATTTTTTCTTGATTATTTTCTCCTCCTTACTCACTCTGTTTTCTTCTGCAGGTCTGATTGGATGCATGACAGACCCCTTCACTCCATCTTCTCTGGCTTTCAATGTCACTTATGGCATTTTCCAACTTTTTGTCTTTTGGGGCTGTAATTCAGATAATTTCTAAAGGTTTCTTCATTATGAGTTATGTCATTAGCTATGTCTAATCTGCTGTTAAAGCAATCCACTGAGTTTTAATTTCTAAATATAATTTCTAGGGGCATAGTCAGTTAAGCGTCTGATTCTTGGTTTTGGCTGAGATTAACTCAGGCTCATAAGATCAAGCCCCTCATTGGGCTCCTCACTCACTGGGGAGTCTGCTCAAGACTTTCTTTCCCCCTTATTCTGCCTTTCCTCTCTCTCTAATAAATAAGTAAGTAAATAAATAAATCTTTAAAAAAATTTAAATATAATTTCTTAGAGTTCTATATGCATTTTTTCCCAAATAAGCTTGGTCACTTAGTTTCCTCTCCCTTACACATATTTTATATCTCCCCTGTATTTTTAAACATGTATTTTTATTTTGTAGTCTGATTCTGATTATGCTGGCATTCCAGGTTTTTCCACGACTGATTCTGTCAAATAATTGTTTCTATAGGCTCTTGTTCAGAGTGCCTTATTTCCTTATGCATTTTGTGATTTGACTTTTTTTTTTGCCATGATATCGTATTTCTTAGAACTTTGCCAGTTGGAATTCTTTCAAACCTGAGTTGAGGTTATTTCAGAGAATCCTTGATTTGTTTTTATCAGGCATCAGGGGTGCTACCTACCTAAGACCACTTTAAAGTCTTGGCTTAAGGTTCAGTGAACTTGGACTGAAAAGCTGTGTGAGGGTCAGTTGCTGGTTAGGTGTTCTCAAGACTTTTCTTCTCTACTTCGTGTCAAGGTTTAAAACAGGCAAATTCCTCTGTTGTCCCCTAAGCAGGGAGGTGGTTTTATCTCGAGTCTATCCCTACATGGAGTAACCCTTTGGGATCCCAGCTTTATAAGGGGGGGACTCATATCAGACTCTCCATAACCAAAGAGGTCTGAAGGCCCTTATGTCCTGTGCCTTTTGATTCCCAAGGCCGTGAAAACTGAAGGTTAACTTCCCCAGAGTAAGCACATGTCCTCAGGTGGAAGCTGCCTCTGTGCTCCATTGACGTCCCTGGGCCCGTCTTCAGTTAGTTTTTGGCCTCTGAAAGCTGATTACTTTCTTGACACTTGATCCTCACAGTTACATAGATTTAAGAAAATATGTATCTAGCATCTTGAGTTGTTCTTGCCGGAAAATTGGCCTGAGATAGCTAGTCTGTGTAGAAACAGGAGTCCTGTATTTGTTCTATCTCCTTATCATAAAATGTCTGTTTTATGTATAAGTTAAAAAAATGCACATGGTAGAGTAATATAGTTGTCTTTAGTTTAACTTATAAATGAATAAATAGATGTAAACCTACTAGGAATATGTGCTCAGAATGCTTGTGGCTGGGTGTGCAATCCAGAAAGTTTGGGGAACCCACCTAGAGTCACACCATGGGCCATTCGCTCCTTCTCAATACCTGGGGAGGTGACCACAGTGGAAGGGAGGCTTGCAAGGCCGTCATTGTCTTGGGGATCTCTGGGCTTTTCTCTTGCTTTCCTGTTAGGGAGCAGAATCTAGGAAAATGATGCAAATATGCCTGGTTATTTATAATTTCCTCAAAGAGTCTTGAAAGCTTCCTGGGGAGGTGTGTCCACCTCCTCACTGAGGTGGTGGCAGGTGGGCGGACGTCTCGCTATGGATCAATAGCACACGGGCCTGCAGTGCTGGCTACAGAGGACTTGGGCGCTTGGCTTTCTAGATAAAGGCAGCACTCGGGCAGCTGTGCGCCCCCAGCCCCCACCATTGCACTGCCCTGGACGGTCTTACTCGAGACAAACCTCTTTCACTCTAAAAAAGGTTTTTATATTGGAGATGATACTTTTGACAGAGAAATACTTGCTTTCTTTTGACTGATGGGACCTTGGCAAAGAAAGTCCATTTTGCTAGTTGCTGGCTAACGTCCTGACTGGGAAGAGCAATAACTTCATTAATGAATTATCTCCTACTTACAAGACAAATTTGACTCATTTGTTTCCTTAAAAAGATGGTGTCATTGATTAAAGATGGCCATTAGTGACCACTAATAAATGTATCTCTTCACCCTTCAAAGATGTTTGACGTTTGCATTTTATGCTAGGAAGCAAAACAGACAGTTCTTTGGCTAACCTATACGTCTCCAAGTTACCTTAAGGTCTCAGAGTTCTAAATAATGCTAATTAAAGGAGAAATTATTTAAATATACCTGAGTTTAGTGAATAGATCTGGGGATATTCTTTTGTAACCTTTAAATTGGGAGCAGTGCTAACTTCTGGCTAAAGTACATGAGGAATCTCCTGGCAGTGATCATGTTATTAGGGTACAATTCACAAGCATGGTGATATCCCAGATAATGAGTCTGACTATAACAAAGTACTTAGCAGAAGCTTCAAAGCTAAAATGGAATATATCACACCAATTGTGGAACCTAAAACCAAAGTCAAATGCTAATTTTTACAAAAAGCCATCAAAGTTTCATTTTTTTAGAAGTCGACTGAACTAGGCTGGATTGAAATTCAAGCCTATGTATTATTAAAATAATTGAATTGGGATATCAAAATATCAGGCTGAACTCAAATCGGAACTCCATACGTTCTCGATGGTAGATAACAGGTGCTTCCTTTATAAGCTAAATTGGACTTTTTCAGAGGGAATGGCAGTCACGCTATCCGACAACAGAATGATAGGACTCACAGGATTAGACTTCAGGGGGAAGGTACAGATGTGCCGAGAATGACAAGGGGCTCCCTGGCCCTCCTGATGGGAGCAGGAGCTGTCAGTTTTCCTTTAGCGCAGCATATACGGGGCCATTGGATCTTTCTACAAGGTGTCTTTGGCTGAATTGAGGTTTGGTCATTGCACCGAGGTGAGGACTGACCGTACAGGGGCACCATATTGGCTGGACTGACTGTTCCTAGGCCACTTATTTGGGGGCACAGATTTCCATTCTGCTAGTTGTGCTTTTCATGAATGGATGTGGAAACATTTGCAAATGACATGGTTCCAGAACCCCCACCAGCTGTGCTGTCTTTTCTGGGTGAGTCTGATTGCTTCTGGCTCTATCCAGTGCAGTGTTTTCCATTAAATCAGTCTTTCCTCTGTGGGGGTATTTATTATGTGCCATTTGGAAAATAAAAGGGACGCGGAGCAATCATCCAGCAAAACCATAAAACATTTTATTATCCGAGACGGTGAGGGGACAGGTTTGACATACAACACTGGGAGCCGCGATGGCCGAACAATGTGGTACTAAAGCGTGATTTAATGAGGCTTGGAGGATTTAGTTCAATCAGAAAAGTTCCACTGTGTCTTGGGCATAGGAGAAGCGAGCTGGCATGGGCACCTCGCCGAGCAGCGTCTCACCGACAGGCTTCGGCCAGCAGCCCCCATTTGTCCTGCTGTCCTAGACAACCATTGTCAGGGCGACTTAAGCGATGAAAACTTCTGACTGATTTAGTGGCCCCCAAACTTGGCACAGCTTCCCAGTGGCTTCCGTTTTACAAGGCCAGCAGTTAATCCAACAAAAGCCTGAATTCATTTCCCTCTGTATCCATTGATTGCCAGCTGAGAGCTGGATGCTGTCAACTTGCTTTTAAAAAAAAATTCCACTTCACTGGAATTGAAGTCCTTTGCCCTCTGATAAATGGCAGGGTGCTGTCTTGGGCAACATTTTTGTTTTCCACTTTTGCAGAGGAAAAACTCATTAGTGGATGGTGGCTGGTCATCAAGTCAATCATTGTCTTTGGATTTAATCATACACATCTTTCTGATGCGGCTGAATATGCCTACCTGTTCTACTTCATTATGGTGTCGGCACCACCTCAGCCTTTGAGTTATGAACGTAGGATGTTCATGGACAAGTTCAGGCGTCATTTTGTTATCTTCTTCATTGGAGTGGAGGTGTTTGCTGAATATTTATCGAGTATCCATGGCACGCTTGGTCCCCTGGGATTGAATGGAGCCGTGGGAGGGTTAAAAGCCTAGTTCCTGTCCTGAAGGGGCTGATGATCTAGAAGGTGAGATGTGGCACACATGCAGAGAGATAAACAACACGGCTTTATTACATAAGCCGCGGGCTTTTGTGGAGGCAGCCTTGGCTTAGTCTGATATGGTGGTTCTCCACAGGATCATGCACCACAGGATGACCTGAGAACCTTTTAAAAAAGATGAATGTTCAGGTACTTAGGCTGTTGGGGCAGCTATAACAAGAATAGCGTGGGCTGGGCTTAAACAATAATCACTTATTCCTCACGGTTCTGGAGGCTGTGAAGTCCATGCTCAAAGTGCTGGCAGTTCTGTGTTGTCAGAGCCTCCTTCTTGGTTTGCAGATGGCTAGCTTCCCCCTGTATCCTCACACGACAGAGAAGGGAGGGAGGGAGAGAGACAGAGAGAGAGAGAGAGTCAGAGATAGGGAGGAAGAGAACTCTTGTGTTTGTTCCTATAAGGGCACTAATCCCACTCATGAGGGCTCCACTCTCCTGACCCAATTACCTCCCAAAGGCCCTATATCCTAACACCGTTGCATCAAGGATAGGATTTTACATATGAATTTTAGGGGGACATAAACTTTCAGTCTACAACAGGTCCTCATACCAGAGACCCTGATTCAATGAATCTGTGGAGAATCTGGGCTTTGGTACTGAGAAAACCTCCCCAGCTGATTCTGATGTTCTGCTAGGGCTGAGAACTAGTCATCTAGGAGACAGACGACTAGGCATTGTTTTTGTTTTGTTTTGTTTTATTTTAATTAACATTTAGGTTCTACTCTGGATTTTGTTCTTCTCCAGACAGATAGAAGCTTTCGCTTCTCTTCTCCAGTAGCTGCTTGTACCCATCTCAATGATAGGCTCACCACCTCCCTGTGATAATCTTTCCACAGATCTCTTCATCCCACTTCATTGCCCTTCTGGGGGTAGGGACAGAGTGCTACTCATTGTCTTCTTCCTAGGGCTTGGCACAGAAAAGATGCTCCACAAACATTTGTTGGATGAAGGGGTGAAGGAATGAGCTGGTTGACCTTGAACAAGATACATAAACTCTCTGCTTAGGAGTCTGTCTCCATTGTAAAGATGGGGGAAAGGAGGAATTATGCTATCATTCTGTAGGGCTATATTAGATGTGGATGCCTTCCTCTGATGACTTTGGGGCCCTTTTAAAATAAAGGTGCAATACAGATTCTAGGTATTCTCATGGACAATTGACCCTGGAGTAATACCTTTGTTCTCTCATTTTGTATCAAGACACGAGTGAATTTTGATGAGATTATAGCAGAGCTGATGCTGGCATGATGAGTCTACTAATGTCATCTAAATGAGATGGCTGACTTTTAAAGTAGTTCAGAACACAGCTAGAGCCCAGAGTCTGAGAAGGAAATAAAAGTCCAAGAGGGTGGCCTCAAGGCCTTGGTAATGACTGATGGACGGGGGCAGGTGGGGAGGGGTCTCCCCACAGTCCTTAGTCCCAGGGCATGGTTGACCTCTAAGTGACTCATTAAAATTCTCTTTTCTAACTCTGTTTGCAAATGTATTTATTTATTTGGGAATGGGGTTTAGATATAAGGAGGTCAGTATTTTTTTTTTTTTAAGATTTCATTTTTAACTAATCTCTACACCCTAGGTGGGGCTCAAACTTACAACCCTGAGATGAAGGGTCACACGCTCCTCTGAATGAGCCAGCCAGGCACCCCATGAAGCTAGTATTTCTACGAGAATGTTTGGGACACAAGTATTTCCAAGGGACCAGTGGTTAGAACTCATTTACAGTGACAGATTAACTATTGATGTCTTTTTCTTTTCTATGAATTAGTTTAAATATGCTGACAAGCACCTCCCTCATTTTTTCCTGCCCACAACCTTCATTGTAATAAAAATTAGCACTCAAAGCTCCAAGCCTCGTATTCTAGATTACGGGAAGGCTTCTTCTGCTTCTCAGAAAACATTCAGGCTATTTAGGTGCCGTAAATTTTATGCTAAGCATTTCTGAAATCCAGGCTCATTTGTTGACTTGGGGTTTGGAGCCCAGAGAAGAGCCTCCTGCCATGTTCTGATCTCTCTGCTCTCTGAAGCCAAGGCCAAGTGCTGACTCCCCTCCACCATTGACGACAAGGAGCAGACCTCCTGTCTTCTGTTTCTTGAGCAGATTTTCTCCTTGGAGATACAAATGCCTTTAAAAAAATTTTTCAGGTGGGAAAACTAAGGCCCAAGGACATCAAAGGTCACCCTTTATGTTGTTCTGTCTCTCTTAAGTGGGTCTTTTCCCAGGGTGCCTCTTGCCTATTTATTTTGGAAAAAACATGAGTTCAGACTGCCATTAGGGAAATTGGTATCATTTAAAGGTGAATTAAATATTCCCCTCTTCTAAACTGCTGTGGGGAGAGAACAAAGGAAGTGTCACATGATGGCGGTTAACACAAAGGTGCTTTTTTTTCCTAGTGTAAATGGTAATCGGGTAATAAGAAAGGCAGTTTTGTCAAGACAGCGGGGCATAACCAGCGACAGTAATTTCAAGGACTTTGAGTGAGCTGTGTGGTTAGGCTCGGTTGTCGGTCCCTAAAGCATCAGGCTGGAGTCAATTCCTAACATCACTGAGCTTTAACTTCTACCTTTAGAGCAGGGCGATTCTGCATGTCAAATCCTGAATTTAAATGAACGCGAAGCTCTGTTGGAGCAACCTCATTCCTGTTTGCAGCCACAGCTGGGCGGCCACCAGAGAGTTTTCAGGCTAGACATGTTTTTCCCCAACATCTGTCAGCTTAGCTAAATCAGAGCTCCAAATGAACAGTGTAATACCCAAGATCATTATCTGGATTTGCGACACTCCCTCCCTCTTCTCCCTAGAGGATTTAGGATTCAAAATGAAAAACAACATTTGTAAGGGATCAGGAAAGGGAGGATTTTCATCTTCATTATTATTACTACTAATAATACATTTTCATTATCATGGTTTTAATGGTATGAAATGGGAGAAATGAAACATGCTCCCTCCAAGTCAGCACATTCCCTGGTGTCTTTTGCATGGGGTACTGTATCTTCGACTCGCTCAATCCAAGATAAGCCTATTAATTAAGCTTCCGTCTACAGGTGTCGTCTACACAGATGCAATTTTCTGCTCTGAGCTTACCGAAAACTTGCAGATGGGCTCTGGGTTTAGCGCTTTTTTCCCAACATGGGGAAGATGCAGTCTGTGCTCCAGGTAGAAGGAGAGAGTTAATCCACTAATCAAGCCAACAAATATTTATTGAGTGCCCACTTGATACTCAGCTAGGTGCTGGTGCTAGAAGGGATGCATGATGAGAAAACTTACACCTTTAATGAGGAAACATGACTCACATTCCAAGCAGCGTGGCATTGTGGACAGAACACAGCATCTGGAATCAGGCAGACCTGGTTTAGAAATCCAGTTCCACAGCTTAAAAGAGCCATGACCTTGAAAATGCTATTTCGCGTTGTAGGCACCTGGTTTCTTTTTATTAAAACAGGACATTAATGCCTTTAAGATTGTTGTAAGCATTAGCAATAACTTTGTAAAGCATCTGTCCCATCAGAGACACTCCAAAAATATTATTATAAGGTGGAATCTTTTACATATATATTATAATTCAGTTATAGTTATGCAAAGATAGTTATGAAATCCTCAGAGTCAGGAGAGAGTAATGCCAGCCTGAATAGATGGGTAAATGCTGAGCATAACTAAGGTAGCACTTAGAAATGATAGAATCAAGGAATCTTACCAGAAGGAATCGTACCGGTTAACTGGTCCACCTGACTCATTCTACCAGTTGGAAACAGAGGCTCAGATAAGCTGACTTGTCCAGATTAGTAAATAAATTGGGAGCAGAGGCCAGATTGGACTTGACATGTGACCCTGCTTTTGGAGCTTGTGCTATGTGATATGATGGTTCCCAAACCTGGTGGAGCCGTTGGATATCTTGTGAGCTTTTTAAAAAAGACAGGCTTTCAAGAGAGTCTGATTCATGAGGGATGAGGAGAGGCTCAGGAAGCTGTTTTGGCAGTGTGTCCTGGCTTGCAGACCAGCTCCCTGGTGAGCAGAAGGAGCACCGAGATGGGAGCTGTCAGCCCAGTTCTTTCTCTCTCCTGCTATGGGAAAGTCAACCTGGACATTCTTGGTCTTCTCATATGTCTTGCTCTCTCTTTTTAAGATTTTATTTCTTTATTTTACAGAGAGAGCACAAGCCAGGAGGGTGGCAGGGGAGAGGAAGGGGGACAAGCAGACTGTATGCTTGGCATGGAACTCCATGTGGGGCTCAATCCCAGGACCCTGAGATCATGACCAGAATGGAAATCAAGAGCTGGACGCTCAACTGACTAAGAAACCCAGGCGCCCCTCATCTGTCTCTTGAAGGGGCACTGGTTGCTCATAATCACTCTGTCATAATTGCTCATAATCACTCCATCATAGCAGTTCAGCTCAGACTGGCACTGAAGTTGGGATAGAGTCTGGCCAAATGGTGTGGGGAGGTCTGGCAGGAATGGTGGCAGGAAGGCAGGGCCTTGAGATGAACCTGGATGGGGAGCCCGTTCCTAAGGGGAGGAAAGGGAGGCCTGGTCACATGGCTAGAAAAGGGCTCCAGAATGGAGAGCTCCATGGGGGGACATCACTTCATAGAGGAGCACTTGCTAAACCGTATTCTGTGGGAACATGAGCCCTTTGAGATGCTCTAAAAGAGATCTCTGTGTACCTAAGTTTGGGAGATGCTATATCCCATATCATGGAGAATTCATAATGCACATTAAGAGCTCTGAGGAATCTGATTAACTTCACTTAGACTGGAATGTTCCAAATTTATTCGAACACAGGGCACTTCATAAAAACCCCTATGAACTAATGTTCCACGGAACACATTTTGGAAAACACTGTTATAACAAATAGAGTCATTATGAGTTCTTTGTTCAGTTTGAGAGAACTTTTGGAGGAACTTGGGGGAAGTGATCATTAGAAAGAGCACTTACGAAGAGCAGGAAATGAACTGGAATTTCTCAGCCTAGAGGAGAGAAGCCTTATGCAATGCAGTTTTAGTTATATGAATTGTTATAATGAGGGCTGTGATTGATCGTTCTTCATATTCACTGAGCATCAAGCCAGAAGGAATGAGCTTAAGAGTTAGGCCTAGAGATTTAAGAGGAAGAAAGCGGAAATCTTTCTGAGAAGGGATATAAACGAGAATAGTTTATCTAGGGAAATAATGCAATTTCCAGAGTCTCATTAATTTCAAGGAATAAAATCAGAGAGGGAGCCTAGAAAACAAGTCAAGTCCCTTGCATCTTCTTCTCTGTCTTTGGATAGGCAGGGATCTGTGCACTTACACAGGAGCCACAGAGTAGCCTTGCGATCTGAACAAAGATCCAGCAGCTTGCAGAACCATAGATTTGGAAAGAGCCCAACCTCTGGTTCAATTCCCTACCAAAGCAGGAGTATTTTCGGCAAGCTCCTGCCCCCTGGCCTTCAGGAATACACTGGGAACACCCCCGGTGCCAGAGAAGTCATTACTTTTCTAGGCAGCTCATTTCATTTATGGATGCCTTAAATTGTTAGGTAGTGCTGCCTTACCACGAGCCAAAATATGTTTCATCTCATCTTCTACATTTCAGACCTGGTTATTTGTGTTGGAGCTCCACAGAGTATCCTTGTTACTTTTCCCCTATGAGATGGCCGTTCAGATGTCCAGAGACAAATATCGTATCTGAACTAGCGCTTCCCCAAGACAAATAGTCCAACCCCTTCAGCCATTTCTCCTAGCGTACATCTCTAGAAACTTCCCCACTCATCCAGTGAATAAGGGTTGATCATCATGAACTGCAGCTGGGTTACATCCTCTTTAGATGTGGACAGAGTCTTGATACAGCCTGAAGACAAGCTTTGAAGCTGTTTTGTGAACCTATTGATGGGGCGAAATGTGGAAATGCAGGAAAAGTCCCTGCGGCCTCCTGTGTCACATCCTCCCAGCAGTTAGGCCATTGCTAGTGGGAGCCAGAGAGGTTTCCAGGGGCGTTATCCTTAACCAGTTGGCTTCCCTTTCCAGCCTGGTCTGTCTTTGCTTTCTCCTCCTGCTCCAGTTCTCTCTCTCTCTCTCTCTCTCTCTCTCTCTCTCTCCTTTTAAAAGATTTTATTTATTTGACAGAGAGAATACACAGCGAGAGAGGGAACACAAGCAGAGGGACTGGTAGCGGGAGAAGCAGGCTTCCTGCCGAGCAGAGAGCCCCATGCGGGGCTCAATCCCAGGACCCTGGGATCATGACCTGAGCCGAAGGCAGATGCCCAACGACCGAGCCACCCAGGCAGTTCTCTTAATAGGCCACACTGCCTAAACTTCCAGCTATCGACACCTTCCTCCTACTTCCTGGACACTGGCCACTCTTCTTCCACTTCATTTGACTAGATCTTCAGCTCAGACCTACTTTACTCCAGGACGCTAACCTCCGTGTCCCCAGGCTGGATTAGGTATCTTTCCCACACGTTCCCTCCCATCCCAGGCTTGTCCCTGCGGTAGCACCTGTCAGTCAGGTGTCCTGGCCTGTGGACTTCTTCCACTCGCCTGTTAACTCCCGCAGAGCCGGGACTGTGTCTGGTGCCATGGCAGGCTCTCAACGCATCAGTTAGAAACTACAGACTGGGAGTTCAGAGGGCATGAAGGCAGAGTGTTCTGAACGAGCTTGAAGTCCTTTGTTGATATTTAGAATCTGGCCTTGAGCAAGTCATTGTCTTTTGGGGTTTCAGTTTCTTTATCTGTGAAATGAACATGATCTCTAAGACTCTAGGCTAATGCAAAGAGCATTCAACTGGAAACATGTAGTCCTGACCTTGATCTGCAGAGAGATTGGGAAAGACATTTAACTCACTCACTTCTCTGAGTCTCAGTTTCCTTATTGAATAAAGAGGCTGAACTCTGTAGTCACCAGAGTGGGTTTGGAGACAGGTGGCTGTTGAGCAAATCACTTCGTGCCTCCGTTTCCTCATTTACAAATCGTCCTTCCTTGGCAGCATCCCAGATGAGGACTAATAGAGGTAACCCTAGTAACTAGGGAGGAGGATAACAATATACTGAATATCAGTTCTGTGGTTAAGGGCACTTGATCCTGCCAACAACCTATATAGGTTTTACAAATCTCCATTTTGAAGGAGGAGAAAGTGGTTCAAGGACACACTGTAACTGGCAGGACTGGCTTCCCAAGGCGCCTCATGCCTGTCCCATTTCACCCTGTGGCTCGGTTCCTCTTTTGTTCCGTGCTCAGCACTGGGCTCTCTCCACCTTTCCAGGTCCAAGTCTGGCAGTAGGACCTGCTCCAGCCCCAGGAAGGAGTCCATGCTAACAGGAGCCTCTCTGGCCTGCAGATGGAGTGAGGTCTGGCCGGAGCCTGCTGGTGCGGATGGCCAAGGCTGGCTTGAAGCCCCGCTCACGATCTCTCTCCGGAGCGGAGGCGGGGGAGGGGGGAAACAGGCACAGAGGCGTCCAGGCAGCGTGCATGGTTTATAAAAAGCCATCAGGAGCACTGTCCTGGGACTGCAGTCATTTATCCGCACTTTTTCCTTGTAAAATGTTACTGACTGTTTTACACCAAGGGCAGTTTATCCTGAATGGGCTGTACAGGCATTCAATTCACCTCTACTTTTTGCCAACTCTGCTTTTTTCCCCCCCTTGCTTCTGAAGTTATATATGGTTCCGAGAGAGGAAGCCATTTTCTATCTGAGGGGAAAAAAAGAGCTGACGGCTTTAAAGAGAAACCTTTCATCATAGAACAGAACATTTGGTTGGCGAGATAATGCCTTTGTTTTTAAAAATGGAATCCTGCTTCAGTGGTATTACATTCTTCTGAAATTGACCCCATTTCCGGTCAGATGCTAAGAGCATTACAGAGGCGATGTGTATCGGTGTTCCTTGTGAGGGGAAAATGGAGGGGAGATATGATCAGGCCCATTTTTCAAATGGGAGAATGGAAGCTGCAAGAGGTTAAATCACTTGTTTAAGAGCGCCGTGGAAGGCTGCTGGGGCAAATTGGGGTTAATAAGGGAGAACAGAAAGAGGGAGAGCCCCTCTGAACCAGATACTCCCTCTCTTCCACCACCTCTCGTCTGCTTCTTCCCCGTTCATGAGGTGGGTGTTGCTTTGTGCTCCATTTGTAGACGAGGAGAACGAGTTTCTGTGACATCAGTGACTGCCTGAAAGGCACACACTTGGTTATCACAAAGCGGGTCTCCAGCCTAAGCCTTCTGAGTCCAGGTCCTCCAACTGCCGCCATCAGTACCCGCCACTTGCCGGGCCCCGGCTTTCGCGGAGAATCTAAATGTAATGGATGGCTGCTGCAGAATGCCAGGGTATTTTAATTTATAGAAAAGAATAATGGGGTTCAGGTGAATGCCCTCTTCTGTACATTCTCTTTGGAATGAGGCTTAGCTTTATTGTCCTTTCACTTCCCGTTAGTTCTAGCTAAAGTGATTCCATAATGACATATAAACCCAAACATGAGTAATTGATGGCAGCCTCAGGAGCTTGAGCAGAATAAAACCAGACCGACTAGAATCTCCAGGGTGAAGAATTAACATTTATTGGTTTAGTGAAATGAATTTATGTCCCAATAAAGCTGGTTACGGACTAGACAGTGATTTAATGAGGTGCCTTCTGTAGAAAGAGCAAATATGAACTTCTGGGTTTGGGTTAGGGTGTAACTGAAATGCCGTCTACTAAACCAGTTTTTCAGATATGTTCAGAAAAATCTATGAAATTTCCTTAATCCATGAAATTTGTGTTTAACCCATTCGCTTTCTATAGAGTTGAAAGTGGAAGGGAAGTTGAATCAGCCTCTCCAAAACCATGAACAGGATGTTTGTTCGTGGCTTCCACCAGATCAGGGCTCTGAGCACTCCTGGAAGCTTGAAGAATGAAGATTAATAAGACAGATGAATCAGAAAAGAAAAGCAATGGTGAATCTGGATATGCACAACACCCTTTACGGCTAGAGGTTCTTTCTCTGCGTGTGTAGGAAGATGGGAGAAGGATGGAGAGAACACAGGTCCCAGGTGCCTTCTCAGGAGTGGGGCAGTGGGTGGAGAAGGATAGCCTTGGTAACTGTCCCTTGGCCATCGGACAGTCCATATCTGCCATAAGACGAGACTATCCCTGCCTCCCACTGCTCTCTTTGCTTCCTCATTGAGAGGAATTGGTTTTCTTTGATAATAAAATTTGCAGGCCCACACCTTGAGTCACCTTGTCTCTTTTTCTCTCATATCCCATTTCTAATCCCATAGGAATTTCCCTATCAGGAAATCCCATAGGCTCTACTTTCAAAATAGCTCTAGAATCTGGCCACTTTTCCTCCGTCTCCACGGCTCCCTTCCTAGTTCAGCCACCTCCCCTCTCTTTGCCTGGGTAACTTCAATGGCATCCTAATTGGTCTTCCTGCTTCTATTCCTGATTCTTCCTCGCAACCTCCACACACACATTTACAATCTGGGCTTAATACAGCAGTCAGAGGGAGATGCTTTTAGAATAAAAGTCAGACGCTGCCTCCTCTCTGCTCCAACCTGCTAGTGGCTCCCCATCTCACACAGAGTGGAGCAAAAGTCATTACAATGACTTACAAAGCCTTCCACGGCCAGGCCCTGTCCAGGCGCCCCCACTCTCTGACCTCTGCTCTCTACACTGCGTTCCTGGAGCTTTCTGCTGCAGCCTTTGTTAGCCTCCTTGCTTTTTCTCTTCTTCTGCCTCAGTGCTTCTGCTTACATGGCTCGTCTCAGATGTCCGTGTGGCTGGCTTCCTGACCAATTTTGCTGTTTTGCTCACTCTTACCTTCACAACTGAAGTCCACTCTGACTACCGCATTTGATGCTGAAACCCCTCCAAGCCCCACATGTGCTCCTGGTTTTCCATATCCATCTCTGCTTTTCCCAGAGTACCTGTTACTTTTTGATATGTTGTTTAATTCGCTTATTTATTGTGCTTTTGTTTATTTCTGACTCCCTCATTTGCATGTAAGCTCTGCGAGGTCTGTAATCTTCCTATTCTGCTTACTGCTGCATCCCAGAAGTCTAGGACAGTGCCTGGCACATTGGATATGCTCCGTAAATGCTTGTTCAGTGAATGAATGAATGAGTGAATGAATAGGAAGTCTGTTGAAAGCCAGTCTAAAATCCTTTGAATAAGGTGAGAAGCAGAACCAACTCAATTTTGTTTTCACAGTTGGATATTTTTGCAGCCTGATTTTTCTTATATGTTTGTTTTTAACTCTGGAAAATAAGATATATTGAATTGGATTCAAGCCATATTTTCTATGTCTGTGAAGTTTTGCGATCTTGGGCAAAAGAATTTCAGTTAGATGAAGAGGATTTTTGTTTGAAAGATTCCTGTTAAATTCTATCTTATTGGAGCATATTAGAAATTTTGAATTTGAAATTAAGTGGAATAACATTAGGAAAAGTGTACCCGCTTCTAATGTCACCATTGACGGTGACAAAATACTTGAGCGCCCACTGGGTGCAGAGCAGTGGAAAAAAACCCCATTAAATGTGTGGCACACACATCTGTGCCGCTGTGAGGCCAGATGTTCTAGTTGTGGGAGTTTTATGTTTCCAGTACTTCTAAATAGGAATGTCAGATTTCGTGCATTTAAATTAACTTTCTGAGGAGTGGCCGTTAAGTGTAAAATGTGGTCAACAGTGAGGGAAGCAGAAAGCTGATTGGTTCAAGCGGAAATATCCTGCAGCACTTGGCATGATTTTTTCTTATTGTACTTTATCAGGCAAAGCGTAGACTATAGTTGTCATCCTAATTCACATTTGTGTAGCAGTGTGCAGCTTACAAAGCATTTGCTTATAATAGATCATCTCAAGTGTATAGTCTCCGGGAAAAGATTTGCCAAAGCCATTGTCTCTCCCGTTGTAGTCGGTACGTAGAGTTTGGTTCTGTAGCCCCAGAGGTGATCCATTCCGTGTTGCGTGGGTGAAGAGGAGCCCAGGATGGGGCTTGGGGGGGTGGGGGTGAGGGGACCACCAGGCAGCCACAGCCGTGTTGCTGCAGCCAGAGCACAGACTTGGCCACCATGCTGCCTCCTTTCACATCCAGGTCTGTGTCTTACTTGCTGTGACTCTTAGTGCCTCCTTTTCCTCATCTGTAAAATGGAGTCAGTGATGGCAGCTCCTTAGAGGATGCCTGTGAGAATGGAATGAATTTCTAAGTGGAGAGTGTTGAGAGCAGTTCCTGGCACCTGGGAAACTTCCCCCACATGCCAGCTGTTTCTATTAAGGCACAGTGAACAGGGCACCTGGGTGGCTCAGTGGGTTAAAGCCTCTGCCTTTGGCTCAGGTCATGGTCTCAGGGTCCTGGGATCGAGCCCTGCATCGGGCTCTCTGCTCGGTGGGGAACCTACTTCCCCCCTCCCTCTGCCTGCCTCTCTGCCTACTTGTGATCTCTCTCTCTGTGTCAAGTTAAAAAAAAAAAAGAAATCTTTAAGGCACAGTGAACAGACTTGCTTGTCCCTCAATTCTTCTTCAGATTTTTGGTCAGACTGTTGGCAAATTTCTCCTTGGAGTCACTCCTTTGGATACATAATTTTAACATTGTCAAGAAATAGGACCTTAGGAGAATCTGAGGATAATTGTGGATTCTTTCTCCAGAACGACAGGCATATTCACATGCCTATACAGTTTTGCTTATAATTGGAGGAAGTTTGTGAATTCCTGAAGTCCAGATCCAGAATCTCCAGGTGAGGGTATTGTGTTTCCAGAGGCTGAGCTTAGATCTTTGCTGGTCGAACCATTGTGGTAGGCCCCCGACGCCTGTGACTTTGCTGGCGGGAGTGATCTGACCTGTCACATCTAGAACCTGGATCACTAGAAGGGCAGACTCAGGGGATTCCACTGTGTCCTCTGAGGGGTTTGTGAGGAGCGACTTGAAGTAGACGGAAGGGACACAGACAGTGGAACAGGTGTCTGCAGAGACCAGCTTTCTTCACATAATCACTCTCCAGGGACATCCCCTCTCGCCGCCTTCCGGCTGCCTGGCTGTGCTCTGAAGCCCGGGTGAGCCTGACACTGTCCCCTTCGGCCTCCTCCCGCGCTCAGTCACTTCCCCCCTCTCCCCCGAGGCATCCAGCAGCTGAGGAGTGCTGGGAGGGAAGGAGTCATCCCGGGGAAAGTGAAGAGCATCTGAGCAGATCCTAGCAGGGAGAGTGATCTGACAAAGGGAGTTACACCACAGAGGCAGAGCTGTGTAATTGGATGTCAATATATGTATTTCAAAACATAGTCTCCAGGTATCCCAACTTCCCAGGGAGATGAAAAAGAATCTTTCAGTATGAAAGCTTGTTACATCTCAGAGCACGCTGGTGCTTCCCAAAGACAGAGCAAGAAAGTAGAGTCATGAGAGCTGCTGTGACATGGCGTGTCATTGAAGCCTTCTCCCATCACAGTCGGAGGGGCCTTCAGGTTTCTGTCCTGTGTGCCTTCCTCTGCAGGTTTCTGAGGACAGGGCCGGATTTGATGGTCAGCGATTGGCTTGCGGATGTAGCGGCCCCATACTTTGGGCCCAGATCCACTCCTCGAGGAAAATGCTGATTCTCCATGTTTTCTCTGCTGCTGGAAGAGGATAATAAAAGCCTTTTTTTTTTTTTCCTTCTTGGGGACTTGGTGAAGATTAATTAGATGCTGCCTATGAAGTGTTTTAAGCTCTGGCAGAAGAAGGTGCTAAGCATTATTTCTAAAGTTAGCTTCTTTAACCCATTCTGTGTAATAGGGATCTTTATCCATTAATCGGAGTCTGGGTGGATGCCACCCATTCTCCAAAGTAAAATGGCTAGTAGGGGGGTGGTGGTTGTGGGGGTCTGATGGTGGAAACAGAGGTCAATTTCATTCACTCATTTCCAACAGAAGACCTTATCATGACCTGAGGGCTCTGGTTGAATGCACCTGAAAGAGACAGCCAGTGCAGCCAGGGTCAGAGCAGGCACGGCCCCTCTGAGACTTCTTGTCTTGGGGGTTGGTGAGAAGGAGAGGGGGCAGCGTGACCGAGAAGGGGGCAGCCAGAAGCCCCCAAATGGGAGTTTCTGTCTGGCTTCCTGAAAGTCAGAGGGCCAGACTGGAACACCCTGCCTGGGAAAAGTCAACTCTTCACTGTCCAAGCTTAGAAGTCTGCCCAGGGTGGAGCACTCATACCCACGCCATCCCAGTGTGTGGGGAGGCCCAGTGTGAGAAGGATCCTCCCAGGTGGTCTTCCACACTTTCAGAGGAAAGCACGATCAGTCCCCTGCTCTGAACAGAGGACAAGGTCTTGAATCAAGAAAATTTCTTTCGTTTGTTCATTTAATACATATTTATTCAACATCTCTGATGGGTCATAGTTCTGTATAGTGAAGGTACAGCTGACCAGGGTGGTCAAAGTCTTTATTCTCAAGGAGCTTGCATTCTAGCAGAAGGAACAGCCAATAAGTAAGCAAACTCCCTAATCAGTCTATCTGAATGCAGGCTCTACAAGGGCAGGTTGTTGGTTTTTTTAAATCTATTTTGTTCATCGCTGTGTTGCCAGCACCTAGAGTAGGACCCGATAGCTGGATATTGTGTGCTCAGTGTTTGCTGAATAAATAAATGAGTAAGATCATTTCAGACATCGGTAAGTACAATGAAGGAAATGAATATGAGCATAGGTGGGAGATAAAGAAGAAGTAATCAAGAGTTGGATGATATAAGGTCTTGTAGGCTTTGGTAAAAGTTTGGGTAAGGACAAGAGGTTTAAAGCATAGGAAATATGCAATTTACTTTTCATTAAACAAAACAAAACAACACTTGAGTGCCTTATAACAGTGGGTGGAGGAAAGGTGGCTGGGTCATGGGTTATGAGTGTGAGAGATGGGGCAAGGTCTAGGGAGACTCTCCGGCAAGGAAGAGGGGTCTTTGTAAGGCAGTCTTCCTGGGCCTGTTGAATTTGGATTGCATGGCCGTTTTTGCCTTCTGGCTTTATCCCTCCCCTCACCGTGTTCTGGAAACTTTCAGTGCCTTCACTTCCTATTGGTGTTGATAAATTTTGCTGAGACACTGTATCCTCCTTCATCTGTTCCTGCGCAGTATTTTATGTTGCTCTTAGTGCCAGATAATTCGGAAGAGCTTGGGTCTTCTTTCAAGTAAGATACCCTTCTCCCAGTAAGACACGTGGTTAGACCCCCTCCATCCTGCTCCCCTGTCATCTACCAGTTACAGAGATGATCCAGGGGACTACTGGCAAGAACAGATAATGATTCTTTTACTTGGTTAACTGTAACCTCCCAGGGACCCTCCCTGCCTTGGCTTCACATACTGTGGGTGGGAGGAGGTATTCTCCAGGAAATGATCGCCAACCAGGTAGTCACTTCACACTGCTGTTATACTTTCTTGAGAGCTATGGAGGGCTGCAGACGCTGCCCCCAGCCTATGCACATCCAACAAAATTGTGTGCTATTTTATTTTATTTTTTTATTTGTTTTAATAGTTCCATCTCTAGAACCTCTAGGGGTGCATGGAGTTAAGACTCCTGAAGTCTTAAGGTTAGACTCTCTGAAGGAAGTCTAGATCCTATAGGCCACCACTGTCTTGGAGGCAGTCACTGGTCATCGCTGCCGACATAACCTATCCAAGCCCCACAAAATAGGCCGACACGGACCACAAAAGACCGTGATTGAAAATGGAGTCACTTACTCCTTCCCTGAGTTTCCAAGTCTTCAACCACAAAATGGGACTAATGATACCTTGACTCATAAGGTTATTATGGGCATCAAAGTCATTTTAAACTGTTGCATATCACCCAAGAAGCAAAAATCCAACTGCCCCTTGGGGTGGGGGTGGGGGCCGGGCAGGTAACATGTATCTGTTCATTGGGGTCGGGTATGAAATAATAGGGAATGGTGAGGTCTGTGGTGTATTTGAGACATGTGTTTTGTAAAATGCAAGTTTTATGAAATGATACAGAGCCGATTGTGGATATTGGAAAACATCTGTGGGCTGAATTTGGCTTTTGGCCACAAGTTTTAGTTTTCTGAAAAATGTTAAGTAGGACACTCTATTAGCTGTTGTGCGGGGGATCCAGATGGGACACTCAAGGCCTGTTTCATCTGTGCCTAGGGAAGAAGGCTGATAATTTAGTGTGGTTTGGAGGGGCTTCTCCTTTAGACAGCTCCCTCTTAGGCTTTCCGGGAACTGAAATCCTAACCATTAGTATATGGGGGGGTGAGGGGAGCAGTGATGATTAATTAAGGGGTGAGTGGTTCTCATTGAGATGTAAATATGTTATCTATAATGGAAAACCTATTGATTCTCTTTTGGCTGTTTACACTTAAGCATTTTAAGACAGTAATCAAAAACCTCTGTGAACTGTAACTATACCTTTTGGCTTTAATTTTGCAATTTGGCTACCTACTATGTATCAGGTACCTAAAGAAGGGCTGGGATTACATCCATGAATACAACCTGACCCTGCCTTCAGAGCATTTGACTGTAAGGGCCAAGGTGCTGCCTTTTTGTTCATCACTGGATACCTGGTCCCGCACATTGCCCTGAACACAGTGGGAACTTAACAAATGGATGGAAGCGGGGCACTGCCACAGGCTTCTGCGATGTGTGACAGTTGCAGGAAGTGACCTGTAGCGGGGACTGTGGGTGAGTTTATCAGATTAGCTCTAGAAGGTAGAGGAAGCTGGGGAGAAGGACACAGGTAGAGGGTGCCGCGGCTGGAGGTTGATGAGGAATGAAGGAACCTGCTGGGATGGCGGGGTTCCCGGGGGAGGAAGATGTCATTGAGCAGGGGGAGTCCAGTAAGAGCAGGAATTGGAGCGATCAGCTGGAGCAGAGTGGGTGGCAGGACTGTTCTGGGGACCCAGAGGGGCTGGTGGTTGAGAAGGCTGTGCTAGGCGAGCCCCCAGGCCGGGCTGCTAGCAGTCTTCTAGCCTCGGAGGGCTTCCCAGGAGACCCTCCCAGGCAAGCAGAGAGTCACAGAGGCTGGATGTGCAGGCGGCACGGGGCTCTGATGCAGTAGTCAGCCTCCTGAGAAAGTTCCTTGGGTATGAGTGACAGACTTTCTAGGAGCCCAGTGTTCTGAGAATTTCCCCGCCCCTACTGAAAAGGGTTTTTTCACAATCCTCCCAGAATTAAGTGATAATTTTAATAACTGCAGGCTTTTATGTTGGTAATTTGCCCCTGATAACAGAGCTGTTAACTGCACCTCTTATCAATGGCTGTTAGGGCAAGATGGTTTGAAGTGAAAGCAATGCTTTGGGGGGGGGGGTGGAGGGGGTAACTTGGACTCTCTCCCAGATTTGGCAACTTGAGTTAGTTCAAGGTCAGAACATCCTGTTAGAGCCTGGAGGCGACGATTTGAGCTTGACCCATAGATTTGTGGAGAGCATTAGCGTTTTTCCTGGTTCCCATCATCCCACTGCAGCAGTTCAGCCTGGTCTCCTGCCGTTCCAGCATTTGGTACAAGGAGCCGGAGTGCTTGCTGTTAGCTCACATTCCTGATGTTTTCAAACCTGGAACCACCAAATGATTCCACCTCGCTAGCCTCTGAAAGCCTTGATTTGCTCATTAAAAATAGGCCAGTCATTTCTAACGCCGAAACTGCTGTGCGGAAGTGTGATGTGGTTGTAAGAGCACGCACGGCTTTTGGAGTTGGACGGACGGAGGTTTGCATGTCTTCTCTCCCATTGTACCGCATTACTGTGTGGTCTTCGTTATCACTAAATTTTTAAGCGTCTTAGTTTCCCAAGTTGGTAAAATGTATAGAATCACAGTGGCCTTCATTTGGCACACAGAAGGCAATCTTAGATGATAGTGCCCTCCTTTTCTTCCTCATCCTTATGTCTCATCCTCAGAGTCTTAGTTCCCTTGTGGACGTGTCCTGGAGGCTCCTTAGGGAGTCTCGTTCTCTCCCTTTCTCCCTTTCCTTGGGCTCTCAGGATGCTCCTGCACCATTTCTACTTTTCTCAGCCTACTATTACGCTTTGCTGCAAAATGACCATCCCTCTATCCTTCATTCCGCTCCCTCTAGAGGTTGGCCTCAATTAGGTGTTGGGAGGAAAGCAATCTAATTAAATTGATTCATATCAGTGTGCTAATGAATGGTCCACCTTTAAGCTCTACAGGAATATTTGCATTTTGTAATGGAATTCCTAATCAATGGCAGAATCAGCCCAGTAGAATTTCTGGTTAGAGGACGAAGGGAAGTGCAGAATTTTAGGCACTGGGGAGAAGACAATGGTGTCAAGGTTTGGAGAGTAGAACGGTGCTCAAGTCGGTCAGTGATGAACCTTGTTGCCCGCCGTGCCTTTACCTGAAGCTGTTGCCGGCAGCGTGTGAGCAAAGAACACAGCTATCTGAGAGCTCAATCTAGAGCGAGATGCGGTCTCTCTGCACCCAAGTGCAGTTCCTTCAAAGATCTGAAGGACTAAGATCTGGCCTGCTGTTAAAATTATTGTTTAGAACTTACATGGCCCATTTTACTTTCAGAGTTCTTTTTATTCTTTAATTAGTTATTCATTTATTTAATGCAGTTTTTAATTGTGTGCTTATTCCATCTTGCAAGGTGGAATTATTCAGAGGAACATTTAAAAGAAATTAACAGTATGACAGGGCTTATAATTGTGCTTTAATCTTAAATTAATATCCCTCCTGTTTTCACGTTACTAGGACAATTATCCCGAACGATACCAGAAGCAGGAAATTATGTATTGCCCTATATATGGCATTCCCTCCTGGAGAGCGCACCATTTATCATGGCTTTTTAATCTCCTCCGTGTGCAATAGAAGATAAAACATCTCAACAATATTTCAGTGTTTGGAGAAGATTAAGGCCCTGCAAACATTCCCGTTTGTTTCACCCAGTTCCTCTGCTGCATCTAACTGGGTCAGAGTTGAGGTGGGTTTGGGTAGCCCTCTAGGATTGTGGCTGTTTGGAGTTTCTGGGGACTCCCAGAACAAGTCTTATAAGTAACCCTAGATGGAAAAACTGGAAACGTGCTCGTTTCTCTCAATATTTCTTTCTCCCAACACTCCCTTTTTTTTTTCAGCACAAGCTAGAATGTGCCTGGTGACATTCAGTGAGTTGAGAGAGGACAAAGCCAGCAGTTAGATGCTTGGACTGGCTTCTGATTGTAGGAAGGAAGAGCCTCTGATTATAGGTTGTAGACCCAAAATGTAAGTGCTGCCCCCACATTGTCTGCTCTCTGGGGAGGCCTGAGAGAGATGCTTTGAGATTCTGGAAAACAGCCGATTGGAAACTGCCTCAGTCAAGGTTCTCCAGAGGAAAAGGATCAACAGGGTAAACCAATGTATATAGGAACTCTATAAACCAATATTTATAGAAATTGGCTCATGTGATCGTGGGGGCTGTCTAAGCCCAAATCTGTAGGGCAGGCTGGAAAGTCAGGAGCTGATGTTGCTGTCTTGAGTCTGCAGGGTGGTAGAATTTCTGTGTTGCATTCCATAGGCAGAATTCCTTCTTCTGGGGGGAAAGTGCTCCTAAGCCTTTCTTCAACTGATTGGATGAGGCTCCCTTGTATTATGGAGCATAATCTGCTTTCCTGAAAAGTCAGCTCTTTGTGAATGTCAGTCACGTCTAAAAACTCTGCGTGATATCCGGGTTAGTGTTTGACCAAGTAGCTGGTCAACATAGCCCAGCCAAGTCAGCATGTAAATTTGATCTTTACAGAGACCGGTGTCCTGATGGCAGAGTCCCTGTGCTTTCTTTGTGTGATAAGCAATGAACGAACGGCAAAGCTGCCTCTCGCCCTGACCATGCCTGGAGAGCTTGCCCAGTTGGGAGTTTCCTCCATCAGCCAGATTCCATCCTTTGGAGAAGAGCTAAGTGTGGCCCTTGGAGGATGACCACGGTTTCCTTCTGTGCTCCTCAGCCTCTCTTCGGCATCCTTCCCTCTTCCTGTCCCACGGCCCCTGACCTCCCACTCAAGAGCGCAGGGCCCTCTTCCACCAGGGCATTTTTAAAAAACAAGCTATTTCATGTCTGTATAATCTACATATAGAAAAATACACAAGTCCCAAGACCCTGTCCGAGGTGAATTTTCACCAGTTCTGCCTCATGTAAACATCCACAGACCAAGAAACAGCATTCCCACCCCTCAGAAGCCTCCCTTGGGCCACAGCCCTGCCACTACTCCTAGGCCCCGTGGGATACCCCTACCCTGACCTCTAGCCCCGCACGTTAGCTTTGCCTTTATTTTGAGTTTTATATAACAGCACAATACGGTATGTCTTCTTTCACTGTAGTGGAGTTTTACATAGAGAGATACCATGATGGGAAGTACTCCGAGTGGCTCTGTCCCCTCCTTCTGTCTGTCTTCGCAGCCGGCAAACATGGCTGGTCTATTACACATGGGGCATCGTGCCAGAGACTATGGACTTGCACCGTTGCCCAAGGGACCTTACAGAACAGCTCTGGAGGCTCTGTGGGGAAACTGGGAAGGGGCCTTACCTCGGCAGTCTCAGAACTGGTTCTAACCACTCGTCTGTCCCTCAGAAGGCCCTGTGTAAGTGAGGGCAGCACTCTTGACTTGTCCCAAGGACACATGGCATGGGGGTGCTCTCTAGAATCCTCCCTTCCTGACAGAGCCCCAGGCTGGGACCGTCTCTCACTCCTAGCCCACCTGTTCTAATCTCTTAGCACCCTCCTGGTTCTCTGTGGTTTTTTGATAGACTAGTTGCTGATAAGCACCCTGGCTGATAATGTTTACCGCATGACCGCCGATAAGGTGTTCCTATCTTAATAATGCCATAAACTTCAGAGCCCTCCACTCCAGCGCCATGGCCTGTAGAGTTCATTTCCTTCTGTCTCCCTCAGTGGCTGCTTTCCTCCTTCAGACTCCTAAATAGGATGTTACCCAAGGTCAAGTCCTCACGCCCCCCCCCTTATTACATTGCTCTTGATCACAGACATTAGCTCCTTTCATGCCTCCTCCAAGCACCCCTGATGCTTTCCTAGGCCATGGCCTGTGTGTCCACTGCCAACCAGACCATTTTCTGTGGGGAGCTTGCCCATGCCTCCTCCTCTTGCTCCTAAGATGTCCTCTTTTCCTCCATGCTGTCCCCCTGCTACTTTCAACAACCCACAGTCCTCTCTTTTGCCTTCAAGAAGGCCATGTGCCTGTGCATTTTTTCCAGCCCTCTTGCTGCCCTCCTTCTCTCCTCCTACCATCCATCTGGATTGTTGAAAGTGCCCCCCGACCTGCCTCATTGTCCTTCCCCATATTCCCCGCATCACCACTGGATGCATTTTTAGTTAGCCTTTGACTGCTGCTCAGTGCCTTTGGGACAAAGCCACACTGGTTGGCCAGACCCCCATGCCCTTCGCGACCTGTCCCTGGGAAGGCGTCTTGGTAGAGGGCCCGTGGTTTCTGCAGCACCCGCAGCCCCCGGTATGCCTTTCCCACTCCTGCTATTTTGCTGCTGATGCTTCTGTAGGACTTAACACTCTAGCACTGGGCAGCTGTGAGGGGTCACAGAGATGAGGCCCCTCATCTCCTGGCATGTCCCAGTGTCTCCTGCCCCTCACTCATCCAGTGACCTAGAGGGCCTCTCCAGATGCCCCTGCAGGGAGTGGTCTTTCCCTTCTTGAACTTGGCTGCACTTACGGTCCACGTGGCTCTGGCTTATGTCAGAATTAGTTTTATATCTAAATGTTTAGCCTCCCCGTGGTTGACAGAATAGTGTTTGTTTCCTACTGCCCACTGAAGATGTCCACGTCCCCATCCCTGCAACCTAGACCTATAAACACATCACACCCAAAGGTTTTAAACCACGTAGTGAATCAGCTAGATGATGATGCTGGTGGCCTTGAACCAGCTTCCTATTGGATCGTTAACTCCCCTTGCACAGTTCTGCTTTGGGGGATCAAGGAGCCAGGAGATGTGGGTCCGAAACTGGGTTTCTCCACCAACTTCCTGGGTGTCGTTAGAGGAACCTCTTAACCCGTCTGAGCCTGAGATAGGGATTAATAAGCTCTCCCCATTTCACAGGCTGTAACCAGAGGCTGTGTGCAGAGATGGGGGTGAGGCCCGACCCTGCCCAGAAATTCAGCAAGTGAGACGGCGGTCCGGAGTGCGCCTCCATTTGTTTGAATTTAAAAATAACATTTAAAAGGGATACAACTAGAAGATCCACCACAGCCATCCCATAACTTCCCACACTCCTGGCACATTGAGGGTAGGAGTATCCCGGTCTAGGTGCTTACCCTGTGTCCGTCTTCACTGTCCTTTTAACATTTGCACTTTCCCTTCTCACCAGGTGGGCCTTCTCCCTTTGTCCCGATCCTGCTCAGACGGGAGAGCAGGGCCAGAGCTGGCTGCCCACTTCCCCTCCTGGACGGCCACACTTCTCCCTTTTCCTCTCTTGACTCTCTCCGCCTTGCCTCCTGGTGTGATCTGTTCTCTTACCGCATCTGCTGTGTGCCAATGACTGTGGCATTTTCCCTTTTTTATTTTTAAAATTTTATTTAAATTCAATTAATTAACATATAGCGTATTACTAGTTTTAAAGGTGGAGTCCCGGGATTTATCGGTTACGTGTAACACCCAGTGCTTCGTCTCATCATGTGCCCTCCTTAGGGCCCATCACCCAGTTACCCCAGCCCCAACCAACACGCCCCCCACTCAGCAGCCCTCAGTTTCTTAGCATTTCCCTTTCTGCTCAGACACTCCTGTGTCCTGCCTGGTGGGACAGTGGAAGGATCTTGGGGACTCAGGGTTACAATCAGGGTTCTGGTCTCAGCTCTGTCACTGGCCAGCTGAGAACTCTAAGCAGCTCACCCATCTGTAGAGGCTACCCATTCCACAGTGAAAAAGAGGGGCTTAAAGTAGATGGACCTAGAAAATGGGATGACCAAGAACCCCTGCTCAGAATTCCTTAAGGACTGCCCTCACCCTCAGGAGGGAGCCCAACCTCAGCACTATGGCTCCCAATGCCTTTTGTGGTCGGCTCCCTCTTTACCTTGAGGGCTTCTTCTTAGTTGCCTAAGTCTCTAAGTTCTGACAATAACGAATGACTTCAAGTCCCCAGACCGGCTGTATTCTCTCTTAATGCCCCCAGGACTTTGCAGAGGCTCCTCCCTTGTCTTTACCACATTTCCTATGCCCGGTCCTGCCTCTCTCTTCCTTTGATTCTTACTTACTTCTGAGGGACTCAGCTAAGACTTTTACTTCCTGAAGTAGTCTCTCAGGCCCTGTGCTCTCAAGTCTGCTTAGGGGCTACTTTCTTGCAGGCTGCTAATATGCTGCCTTATCTCTCTTTTGGCATGGTTCTGATAGCTTACTTTTTTGTCTGAGTCCTGTCTACTCCTGACTATCTTCAGGAAGTCTTCTTAACTCTTCTTGAAGGCAATACATGATTTGTTCACAGTGGAATCCCCAGTGTCTAGAGCTCTACTGGCCAATATGATAGCCATAGGCCATGGATGGCTACTGAATACCTGAAATGTGGCTACTCTCAACTGGGATGAGCTAGAAGTATAAAATACACACTGGATTTAAAGTCTCAGTCCAAAAAAGAAAGAAGAATGTGGAATAATTTTACATTCTCATTCATAATTGTTTATATGGGTTACTTGTTGGACTGGTAAGACTTAGGATATACTGGGTTAAAGAAAATGTATTATTGATATTAATTTCACCTGTTTTTTCATTTTTTTTTTTTAGAGATTTATTTATTTGAGAGAGAGAGAGAGAGAGAGAGTGCAAATGGGGTGAGGGGCAGAGGGAGAGGGAGAGAAATCCCCAAGCACACTCTCTTCTGAGTGTGGAGCCTGAAGTGGGGCTGGATCTCAGGATTCTGATATCATGACCTGAGCTGAAACCAAGAGTCAGAGGCTTAACCAACTGAGCCACCCAGGTGCCCCCTTTTTATTCTTTTTATGTGGCTAGTAGAATATTGAAAATCACATATGAGGCTTACCTCTGTGGCTTGCATCACGTCTGTATTGGACTGTGTTAGTCTACAGTGTGTTGCCTGGTGCATCTGTTGGGTGAATGAGTTGGTAGATGGATCTGTAGAAAAGCATAGATTCCCCCTTAGCCTCAGCTCATGTTGCTCTAAGTGCTGGCTTTGCTCCAAGTGTGACCCCACTCCCTCTCTTATGCTCAGTGCTCTGAGCTGAGCAGCCTGGCTCTAAGTGGTCTGTGGTCCTGGTTCCCAAAGGTTGGGGCAAACTGGGTTGGAGGAACACCTCCCTTAGCCTATGGACCCATTCCTACAGGCAGATTGTGCACCTTCTGCATATCTCCAGGAATAAAATATTAACTTGACATCCTGAATTGGGAACAGGACAGATGCTCATTTTGAACAATTGCAACACCCTTCAGTTGTATCAGGGGCGTGCATTCTCAGTAGCAGAGGGTGAGGACACTTCTCTTACTGGAAATTTCTTGTTTTATAATATCTCAATACCGTAATGAAGTAGGATGTATTGGTTATTTTGGGAACTTTCCAAGGCTCTGCAACCTTAAAGAACAAAGAACCTTTTATTAAAGTGTAACTGTAGCTTTTCTTTTTATCTATATTCTGATTTTTTCCTCATCCTGTACTTTGTGAGCTGATTGTAAAACTAGGTTGGAAAGGTGAGTTTAGTGGACCATGCTTATCACCATCAGGAGTCTTTGAACTTTTATTTTTTTGAGGATTTAGTGGTTTCTTGGAAAAGCAATAGGTGTAATGAGAACACAGTCTTTTGAGATGCTAAGGCTCAAACTGGGCACACAAATTCTGGAGTCTGGTTGACATTTTGAAAGCCATATTCTTAGAACACAACGTGTTTAGGTTTCTCCATTCAGAGCCAGCATTTACAAAGTGCTTTTTATAGTTTTCAAACTATGCTTGCACCTACAGTATCTCATTTGGTCCTCGTATTTATTTGGCACCCTTGTAAACAAATCTCTTTGATAGAGTTGTCTATACTTACTGTCTTCAATTTCTTTCTTTTCACACTCTGTAAACCTCCTCATAGGCTTTCAGTCTCGCCCCTCCGTTGAAATTGCTCTCCCAAAGGGTCACTCTGACCCACATGTTGCTAAATCCCATCGTCAGTTCTCAGGCTTCTCATTTTGCTTGACCCTTTTGAGTCATTTGACATAGGTGATCGCTCTTTCCTTGAAATTCTTTCTTCATTTGGTTTTAAGGTGTCGCACTTGCCTGGCTTCCTTCTGACCTCACAGGCAGCTCCTTCTCTATCTCCCTGGCTGTTACCTTCACAGCTTCCTGACTTTTAACTTTAGGATCTTCTAGAT
>CM053605.1:122925716-123091530 GCA_028646535.1 Procyon lotor
GCTTCTCCCGCTACCATTCCCTCTGCTTGTGTTCCCTCTCTCGCTGTGTTTCTCTCTGTCAAATAAATAAAATCTTTAAAAAAAAAAAAATGATGTTAGCTATATGTTTAAAAAAAAAAAAAATCTACAGTGATCTATAACCACTCCACTGATGATTCACTGAGTCTCATGGTGTTAAGTATCATTGCTATGCTAACACTTTCTAAAAATCTATCATGGACCTGAGCCTCTCCTCTTCATTCCCAGACTCATATATCCAGTTACCTGTATGACATCACAACTTGGTGGTCTAAAAAACATCTCCAACTTTGCCTTCCCAAATATCCCTGAACGTCTACCCTAAACGTTCTTCTTCTAGTTACTGCCAGCTTCATCCTTCCATTTGCTAGGACCAGAGACCTCAGAGTTAGCCTTGCTTCCTCTCTTTTCTTTTTTGGCCCACAGCGGATATTTTCATCTCCGACACCATGTCTCACTGCCTCCGCTGCTGTCACTCTGGTCCAGACCACGTCATCCCCTGCCCGGTTCTCTCAGAAGCCTCCACTTTCTCAGCACAGTCTGTTCTCAACACTGCAGTCAGTGATCCTCTTAGAATATGCATCAGACCGTGGTGCTCCTCTACTCAGATGGCTCCCCCACTTACCCAGAGTGGAAGCCAACATCTTTCCTTCGAATGGTCTCGAGGCCCAGTGCCTTCCCTCTGACCCCACCAGCTCACTCCCACTTCATTCCCTGCCAGCCATGCGGCCTCCTTGCTAGGGCATTCAATGACCTGCCCTGGGGTTTTGCATTTGTTTTTCCCTGGAATGCTGTCCCCTCAGGTACCCTCATGTCTTTCTCCCTTACCTCCCTTACATAGTTGTCTTCTTCCCGCAAAGGTCTTCCCGACCGATCTGCTTAATCATGCATCCCCTGCCCTGAACTTTTCCCATTTCTCTTTCCTATGTTATTTTTCTCCATAGTGCTTAACACCATCAGACATTATACACATTTTACTTATTTATATTGTTCATTGTCTATCTAATATTAAACCATTCGATCCATGAAGGTAGGGATTTTTATTTCTGTTACTATATTACCGGGTGCCTAGAACAGTGCCTGACACATAGGACATAATCATTAAAGATTCGTGAATAAATGAATAGTCCTATTAAATAAACATTATTATTGTTATTCTTTCATCCATTCATAGAATTGGGAACTCAGTAACACCAAACATTCACATGCACATGTAGGTACCCACTCATACAAAACAAAACTCAACTAAGAACAGGGAGAGCATAATCGATGTGCTTGACCAGGGAATGGTGGGGACTCTGGTTCAAGATTATGCAGAGACTACTTATATTTGATAATAGCTGGTCTAGTCACTAGAGGGTTATAATGAAGAAATACACTAAAAAAACTCAGGTCAACATTTTATAAATGTTACTTATTTAAAAAATAATCTTGAAAACTTTCCATTAAATATTAATTTTCCCAATAACATCAAAGTCACCATCATCCTAAGTATAGTAGCAAGCTTTCATTTAAGGAATGTTGAAACTGTAAAATGTCATGATGTAGCAATTGAAGTGCAAAATTCTTCTTTTTTTCTTTTAAGATTTTATTCATTTATCTGAGAGAGAGACAGCACAGGCAGGGGAGGGGCAGAGGGTAAGAGACAAGCAGACTCTATCCACTGAGTGGGGACCCTGACATGGGGCTCCATCTCACGACCCTGAGATCATGACCTGAGCCGGAGTCAGACACTTAACGGACTGAGCCACCCAGGTGCCCCAAACTGCAAAATTCTTAAAAGTAAGATGAAATCAGAAAAGGCTCTGTCCCACTCATCATAATATTGCTGGGTCTCTCAGGTTCCAGCAGTGAGTTGCCAATTTCTGCTTGATAGGCACAGGTGACAGCTCCAAGAATATCTTTTCCATCTCACTGCTGCCAAGTCCATTTTTAGATGATAGAGATTAGAAAATAATGTTTCAGGTATTGCTTGTCTTGGGACTTACCCCCCTGCATGAAGACTTAACCTCCCCCAGAACTGATTAGGTGCCCCTTTTCATAGTCAGGGCCAGCTTCATGGGCACGTGTCCTGTGCAGTCCCTCAGGGCCCCACACTTAGGAGGGGTTCGTGCTTGCTTTGATGCTTTGCTATGACTTAAAATTCTTCATCATTTTTGAACAAGAAGCTTACATTTTCATTTTTCCCTGTGCTCCACATGGGCCAACCCACTGATAAGTCATCGCTGGGCTAGGGTAGGGCGTGTTAAGTGAGGCCCAGGATGGACAAGCCAACAGCCAACTTCAATTATGTTTAAATGATCATAGATGAGGTTGAGTTATTTGATAGTTCTGTGATCATATTTGCATAAATTTCCTGCACATGTTTGGTTATTGCTTCATTTTATGATTCATTAAATTTTGTTCTATTTAAACAGCAGTTTCAAAATTTGTCTCATTGTGTTCTGATTGTTTTCCAAAACTCATAAATCTAAGTTTAGTGATATGGCATGTAATCCGTGGTAATACATTTTCACATTATGCTGTTCTGATCAAATAGGGGAAATGCAATATCCAAATTGCCAATTTCTTTTTTTTTTGAGCAAATTTTCTTGGCCTCTGAAAAGCTGGTTTATCAAATGTGAAATCTTTGGAATAGTACTTGTGTTTCTAAAAGGACTATAAAAGCTAGATAGGTCACGCACATAGAGGAAGGAGACCGGGTGAATAATATGGACCATGGCTAGCTGGGAAGTAGGCAGGTGTGTGTGTAAAGGGCCACTGCTGCTCAGCTCCTGCTCCCTGAGATGGCAAATATAGGCCTGCCACTACTCTGTATTTCTTTGGCCCCCAAAGGAACTCTAACCATAGAAATTTATGTGAAATATCTTGGTCTTCAATCTCTTAAGCTCAAATAAAACCCATGTGACTGCTGTTGTAGAGGTCATTCTTAATATGATTTCTTTACTTTGTCCCCAATAACTCTGAAATATCTTTCCTTTCTTTCACATGATAAACTTTGTAAGATAAAGAAAAAACTACCTATAATTTCATTTTGAGGCTCTTTAGAAAGAATTTTTGTAACATATAACACTGACGAAGAAATGTTAAATTTGAAATCCAATGACAGGAACGAACCTAGTTAGCTAACCTCCTGTCAGTGGGAAGAGCTAGTTGGTACAACTTATGATGTTTCAGTAGCCTCCAGAAGGTTCCCCATCACAGTTAACAATTCTGGTTGCTCTGCCACTCACTGTGGCAGAGAAGTATAATGTAGGCCACACATGTAATTAAAATTTTTCTAGAAGCCACATTAAAAAAATAAAAAGAGACAGGTGAAATTAATTTTAATAAAATATTTTATTTAACTCCGTATATTTAAAATAGTACCATTTCAACATGTGGTCCATATAAAAATTACTAATGAGATATTTTACATTCCTTTCTTTCATACTAAATCTTTGAAATCCAGTATGTATTTTATACTTATAACATAGCTTGGTTCAGACTAGCCACATTTCAATGGCTTGAGAGACACCTGCGGCCAGTTGCTGCCATGTTGGACAGCTCAGGTGTGACATGTGCTACTGTGCTTAAGTGTCCAAAGTCACTCCAGCTAGGAAGCTGGCAGATCCAATAGTTTTGCTCAGTATTTTGGATGTCGTCCTTCTCGCTACATTGACTTGTCCCTAAGTGCAGAATTCCTAGCTTGGAGTTGGCATTTATAGGGTTTGGAAGGATTCAGGCCAGGGAAGTAATGGAAACAAACACACAAACAAAAATTAAAAGATAAGACTAAATCTGAAAATTTTCTAGTGGTTGCAGTGGTCACATATAGAATTTCCAGGTGACAGCTCTTCTCGGATGCAGGAAGAGTTTGACTCCTTCTCACAGTGACAGATGTATGAAGGTAGACAGATACAACTAACTATAGACCTAGTGGAGAAGCCTGATGTCATAACTCACATCCATAACTGGGATGCAAGGCAAGCTTCTGCCATGGGACAGATAAGCAAAAGGAGGGAGCATTGTTACCCCTGGTAGGGAAACTCACCTGGCAGGTGGGTGACTTACAGGATCCAATAGCAAACCCAGGTGTTGCTATGGGGATGCAGTGAGGGAATGCCTTAATGCAGTGGTCACGAGATGGCAAGAGGGAATTTAGTCCGTGGTCCTAGGTCCGCTTGGGCAGAGACTCTCCTGTGGAGTCCAGAGATAAGCCTGAGGCCATCCACCCTGGTGCAGGTGGGTATATCCCCACTCCACGCTAGCATCCCTGAGAAATACTCTGAGCACACCTGTGGCTCATTAGTCCAAACTTCCTTTGTGAAAAGCATAATGTGTCCTTATTACTGAAACCTTAGTACATTATATGTTACCTTCTAATGTGTTTTTGTTGGTGTTGCTTTTCAGCATTTGCACAGAACCTTGCACTGGTTGCATTGGTTGCACCCTTTTTTACTAGCTTGGTTCTGCATTTTTTCAATGTTGTTGATTTTCCTATGGATTGAATACATAAGGTTTTAGTTGAAAATTCCATAATTTGTGGTTTGAATCTTCTAAACCATTGTGAATGGCTAAAGCTAGTTAGTTCCTGATACACAACATGCTTATGGAATTGCGATGCTGATTTGAGGTTTGGCGTCAGGCTGAGGAACAATATGAGGAGCTCTGATCTGACGATGAATTGCTGGGGCTGGTTAAATGAGACTGCAGAGCCATGGGCATAATCGTGACCCTGGAGAGAACTGAGGTTGCCCGAGTTCTTCCACTCATGCAGTTTCTCTTGCTGAGAACCCATTCTCTTTTCCCCAATAGTCATTGAAAAAATTAATGTTTTCTCCAATAGTAATTTAAGAATTTCGTTCACAGCACTTTTTGGGGGCGGGGCAGAGGGCAGAAGGAGAGACAGAATCCCAAGCAAGCTTCATACCTAGCGCAGAGCCCAATGTGGGGCTGGATCTCACGACCCTGAGATCATGACCTGAGATGAAATCAAGGGTGGGACACTCAACTGACTGAGCCACCCTCCTTCATAATTTTTATTAAATCAACCTATTCATTCATTCATTCATTCATTCACATATTTATGAAATATATTTTTCCAGTGAGCAAATATTTACCTACCACCAAGTGCCACACATTGGGCTAAGTTTTTAGGTTCAAAACCGACAAGGTCTTCATCTCCATCCTTAAGAAGCTCACCGTCTGGTAAGCTTTTCCCTATCACTACTTGGATTCAATCACCATAGTCAATCCAGTCATTCCTCAGTTTTGTGTTCAACTTGTTATTCTTTCTAGAATATTCTTTGATATGGCCTGTCTCCACAGAGGGCTTAGACATTGTCATTAACAAAAATTACATGCTTTTCTCTTACTTAATAACTCTTTGTAGGGCCTGATTCTTGGCCCAGAGTGGGCCTACTACGCTTTGTTAATGAGGGCCTAATACACATCACTAACCTTCTTTCCATGGTGCATGAATAGTGTCAGTTGATTATTGTTTTTACATGTGATTACTAGCATTGCTAATAGAGATTTGAGGGTTTGGGGTGACAGAGTCAACAGACATGAAAATGGTCATCCCAACACAGTCTCTCATCAGTCTGTGAAATAAACATAAGTTCTATCGTCTTTTATAGACAGATACCCTAAAGACACTCTTCTGAAAGTACCACAGTTATGCTTGGCATTGGTTTTTAATGACAAGGGAATTAAACTAAGGCTATATTTATATGGACATCTTTCCTGCTTGTTGCAACTGTTCAAGAAGTACAGCTTTAGGGATTTCCCCTAATGAAGTGCATAAACAGTAACTTTGCTTCAAGCTGTCAGTGAGGAATGTTCTGTTACTCAAGTGAATTCCAGTGACCTCTTACTCTAGAGGGAACCCAGTGTCAGATCAAATTTTTATAAATAATACACTATTTGCTTTGCAGTGCTGATAATTTTCTCCTGTCTTTGAGGCTGTCACAGAACCAGGAGGCTTGTTTTTTCTTAGGACAAAGATATTTGCAGAGGAACTGATCAAACCATTATTATTAATAATCTCATTATTGAGGCATCAGCAATTCTTTTGTGCATTTGAGGCTACCAAATTGATTAAAGTTTTATTCTGAGAACTGGAGGCCTGCAGGAACAAAGCAGCTTAAGAACACAGTGTGGGGGTGGGGTTTCTTTACTGCCCGGGGCACATTTGTGTTTGGGAGAATTGCTGCCTCATTCCTGTGCGAAGGTAACCCCTCTGGAAGGGGTCTCCTAAAGGATTGGTCATAGAAGCCCCTAAGGGTAGTCATGGCTACGGACTATTATTGTTAATATGGGTTTTTTTTCCTTTTTTTTTTTTCCTGGCAAGGGCACCGACATGCTCCTTGATAAAAGGGAAAAGGAAAGCTCATTATAGCCACAGACAGAGGTTACTGGCAAATGAGAAGAGATTTTTGCCCTTTGCTGTGATGGGGATCTGGAAGAAGAGGGGAAATGTGATGGCAGGGAGAGGAAAGCTCTCCTCCTTATAGCAGTAGTCACAGCTTTCAGTCTCAAGATGATGCATTTGGCGTGCCAGTGTTCATTCGCACACACGTCCTTGTTTCTCCTATTTTGGACTGGGCAGCTAATGGCTAGAACATTTAGCCAAAGAGTCCGAGGCTGAATTGCTTCCCGTAGGGACCTGTGACCTTTGCAGCTCATATCCTCCCCCAGGAGGCTCTGTCCAGGTGGAGCGAGCAGCCTTCAACAGCAGGGTTCCAGATAAAATATAGGACGTCCGGTTCAATTTGAATGTTAAATGAACAACATCCTTTTATTTATTTTTATTTATTTTTAACATCCTTTTATTTTAGTATAAGTATGTCCCAAATATTGTATGGGATATACTTGTATTAAGAAATGATACACTATTTATCTGAAATTCAAATTGGACTGGGTGTCCCGTATCTTTATTTGTTAAATCTGGTAACACAGGGCAGAATGTGAGAGGCGGGGGCTACGAAATACTCCTCCTACCCCCTAACAGGTGGCCATGGATTCCCTGCCCATGACCTCAGTCTCCATCACAGATTGCCTTTGGAGCAGATAATGTTGGGGAAAGCATTGTTTCCAGAAAACCTCAGAAAATGCTCCCATGCTTTCTGGTTCTACTGGAACTGCCTCTGATCACCGCATCCACATGAACATGGATGTGAGAGTGGCTTGTGAAGTCATCCTGTGCGGCTCAAGTGAGGTGTTCCAGTGGGGAGGTGGCAATGGCAGCTTGGATGGCTGGGTCCTAAAGTTGGGGGGACTGATTTAGGTGGGCCATCTGCTCAGCCCCCTGAGGCAAGGGGCAATGCGGGGCCCTGGACTTGGAATGCGACCCCAGTGGCCTTAGGTGCACCACAAAGAGAGAGACTTCATTTCCCCTTCTTTCCTGTCCTCCCTTCCTCATCATTCATTCATTCATTCATTCATTATTTTTCTTGCCTTTCTCCTCCTCTGAGTATCTGAATTGTGTACCAGGGGTTTAAGGCTCTGTTTTTCACATTAACATTTGAGATTTTATGTGGTGAAAAAACCCTTCAGACCAGGTTTTCCAAAGCATTGTGGCAGGTTGGGGAAGAAAGTGGGGAAGGGGACTTCTTTCCCTGCTATGAGACCAACAATCTTACATAAGGAGCCAAGGTTTAGGAAATTAAAGATAAAACCAAAAAACATAAAATCTGACATTTGTATAGTGTTTCAGAGCTTATGAGCAACTTCTCATGTAGTATTTCATTTAATTCTAACAATTTAGGAATTGTTACAGCACTAGAGGGGCTAAGTGATTTGCCTAAGGCCACTAACTAATGAGTGAGAAAGCTCGTTTTTAATATTCAGGCCAATACTTTTTTACTCTACAAGAAGGAAGGTAGATTTTTCCAAATGGAGCCCGAAGGTACATCGCTCTTTCTCAGTTTCACGAACATGCCTTGATCAGCTCACAAGAGGGTCTGGACCAGTGGAGGTCAGTGGGATGGAGGCTTCTGGAGAACTTCTCCCCATGGACCCCTCTGAGCCATCTGGGCAGCCTCCTGTTTGGAGTCTTTCTCCTTTCTCTAGCTCGCCGTGCTAAGTGCCCGGTGGTGTGGAATCCTCACTGAGCACCCAGGGTGAAAACACCGCTGCTCTCTCCCTCCGTGGGAGTTTGTGAGGCAAAAATTGTCCAGAAGCAGGTTCTGTAAGGGGCCATCAGAGACAGCCCGGGAGTAGCAGCTAAAGGCGGGGAGTCCCCCTGGCGAGATTCAGTCTCTGAACCAGGTTCTCTAACTTTCCCTGGAAAACATCATTCAGTAAAATGGGAGGTGGGGGCAGGGGCCAGGGAAACAACTAGAAACGGCTTCTGGGCAGAGGACTGAGACTTGCTTTTCCCTCCTGGGACCTCTAAGCTCTGACTCATCCACAAAGATTGCTTTGAACCCATCTCTTTCAAGGAAGTAGCAGTTTGGAAACCAATATTGGGCGTTAAAAAACCACATTTGAGTTAATATTTGGCAGGAGATATCTAGATTGAAGGGCTCAATGACAAGGTGTGAAGGTGGCTCAGGTTCCCGGGTGTCCTGACCCTCCTTGGGTGGTCACACGCTCCCTGGCGCTTCCTCTTCCTAGAAACTGAACGTGGGGAAATCCCCACCAGGCCCTATAAGAAGCCCCTGGGCTCCGTGCAGAAGCCAGGCGCTCCAGCTAAGAGCACAAGATGACGTCAGGCCTCCTCTGCCTCCTAGCCCTTCCATTCCTCCTTGGCCAGACCGCAGGGGGTTTGGAGTCCCGGATCACCAGCACCCCCTCCAGCTCTTTCCCCACCTCTGTGTGGAGCTCCGGCTTCATCTCTGGCTCCGGCTCCAGCAAGAGCTTCGGTCCCAGCCCTGGCTCCGCGTCTCAGGTGAGGAGGCCCCACAGTCCGAGAGCTGTGTTCATGCCCTTCCTCTTGCTTTTTGGGGACCTGAATATAATTTCACGGATGGCTAGACCCGAGCACTCTAAAAGATTTACAGCTCACTTTGTTAACTGCAGGTGCCCCGGAAATGAATTAAAGCCTGAGTAAAATAATGAAATGGTTTGCAAGGGAGACGACATCTTGGTTCTTCCACTGGGGGGCTTCAGGGAAAGAATCTAAACTTGAAAGAGGTTCTCAAACTTGGCTGCACTTTGGAATCGGGGGTAGGGGGCGAGGGTGGGATGGGGACTCTAAAAACAGATGTCCAGGTTCTATCCTAGATGAGAACTCTTAGGGAAGGGGCCCTGCCAACAGAAGGTACAGAAAAGTTAGTCTGATTTGCTGCCCACTGGGGACCCTGAGGACCATGAAGATTAGCCCCAGGGGAGTGAGAGCCACAGTGCTCCAGCTGGAGCCCTGACGGTTTCTCTGAGCTAGTTTGTGGAGGAGGTGGCTGACAGAAGTAGGGGAGGTCTTCAGGAAAGTGGGCTTACATGTGGATGTGTTCCCAGAAGAGTAGTAGCTCTCTTCTGTGTTCCCCATAGGGAATCATAAAAGCCATTTCCAAAACAACAGTAGTATCAAATGGGCAAAACAAACAACAACAGGAACCAAAGAATGCTAGAAAGGGACTGTCCTAGCTAGGCCACATTACTAGGCCATGTCCTGAGCCTCGTTCCTTGGGAGCCGAGTCCTCTTTGTATTGCCTCTGAGGAGCTGGGAAGAGGCAGGGAGCTGTGAGACACTAGGGGTCCGGAAGCATTTACTCATTCCAGCTCACGCGGGCTCTGGGCCTCTCGGAGGAGCCCTGTGCTGCAACACCGAGGCTCTCCTTGCTCTGATGTGATTTGGGGTGGAGGAGCCTTAACCTCCCCCAACGGCTGTCCCTGGGCGCTTTTATGATCTTTATTCACAGGTCAGGTTGCTGCTTTCATGCTCGAATCTCAGTGGAAGGGCCATTGGTAAAAGGGGAGGAAAAGCCTTTTCTGAAGTTTCCATTTTGCCATCAGAGCAAAGGCAAAAGCAGAGCAATGCAGGGGCGCCTGGGTGGCCCAGTGGGTTAAGCACCTGACTCTCAATTTCAGCACAGGTCATGATCTCAGGGTCATGGGATGGGGTCCCTCATCCTGTTGGGGCTCTGCATGCTCAGCGGGGAATCTGCTTGTCCCTCTCCCTCTCCTTCTGCCTTTCCCCCTGCTCTTTCTCTCTCTCTTTCTCTAATAAATAATAAATCTTAAACAAACAAACAAACAATGTAGGCAGTGGAAACTTGTTGATTCATGAATGGTTTGGGTAGGACCCAGATGGAAACTGCCACAACAGTGTTCACGGAGCCTAATAAATGATGGGGCTCACTTAAGTACATAATATGTGTTATCTCATTTAAGGCTCAGAGATTGGTAAAATTAATGGTCTCATTTTAGAGATGTGGAAACAGGCTTAGAGAGGTGACATCATTGGCGTAAAGTCACTAAGCCAGCAGATTACATAACTCAGACTTAGTCTGCCCATCCTCTTCCCCATCAGCTTTCTATATTTTAGGGGGATGGGGAGGATAGATGAAAAGTTATTTTGAAGAGGAGAATGGTTTGGGAATCACAAATATGCACAGATAGTCTTTGTAGGCAGGAATCAGATGCATCGTTTTATTCCATGATACTAAGTAATTTCTAGGGACAGTTCGAACTGGCTGACATTGAAGAAAGAGGTTAACGATAAATAATTTATTTTGAAGCCTTCATCACCAATCAGAAACCAGCAGTTGGGCAAGATGATCAGTTAAAATAACGGAAAATAAAGTATCGGTCAAGAAACCAAGAAATCCAATATGCCTGTTGTCTGGTAAAAAGATAACTATTTAAAAGTAGATAAGGAATGGTAGTTAAATTGCACTTTGAGATTTTAATTTCCTTCCTGGTTTACTTATCTCCCTCTGGTGAGTCAGTATCACTACCCCAACTTCTTTTTTATAGCAGGCTAGGTGTCACTTCTACTATAAACCCAATTTTCTAGGGCTGGCTGTCAGCTTGATGAGCTCTTTGGAAAGCGGTGGAAAACCCCTTTATAACTGTCATTGAGCAAGTTCCAAACGTATCATTTTCTGTACTTTGAAAATGTTGAGTACCATTATTTTATGCCTTGAATCTTTACAGGCACTTAGACCTGGCTGCTAATTAGAGCCAATTGCAACCTTAAATCACAATTGTGAGTCACAACTTCAGCTCTAGCACACCGAGCGAGCACTCTGCATGCCTCAGATGTCCCCCTCCGAAGAAGGAGCCGCTCTCAGGTCCTCATTTCACGGACAAGAGAAGGCGCCGTGCTTTGTTCTACACGGTGACTGGCAGAGTCGGAACATGGAGTCGCATGTTTTGTCATCAGGCTAAGGGGCTTGGGTTTGTTGAAAAAAGGACAGGAAGGCGCTCTCATGACAATGGGCCTGATTCACTGGGCAGGAATTGGGGCTTATTTGTCTCCCTAACACCACAGCCTGGTGAGCTGTAGACACGAGTAAATATTCATTGAACACATGCTTCGTGAGACCTCTTCAATGTGAGGTGGCTTATAAGGTACAGAGGGTCCTATTTGTCCTCAACAAGGGAGACTGCAGACCCTCTCAAAGGCCAGGGGGACAAGAACATGTCTGTGTCTCCCATTCTTCATGCTACACTCTCACAGAGCTGAAGCCTTCACTGCAAAGAGAGAGAGACCCATCACCATTAGCTTCATTGTCTTTGAATGTGAGGAGCAGAAATATCTCTAATGGGAGACACTGATCAAACTTATGGACCATTTTGATGTCAGCTGAGCACGCTGGGCTGATGATAAGCAGGTTGGAAGCTGGGGAGTCCACAGTGCTGGGACAGAGATGTTCACTAGCAGACAGTGGAATGGCTGTCAGCAGGCCTCATAATTATTTGCCTGCCTTTCAGGTGAACTTCAGGACTCAAAGTTGTTAGCCGGTGGTTTCTAGTTGATTGTCTAGAGACTGCTTGGTGATCTCCACTCTTTTCTGATTTGACAGAGCTTTTCAGTGAACTCTAAGAATGGTTCAATCCTGTCTTGTGCAGCTAATTAACCTCCCCTTGTCAAAATGCAACACAAGACATTTTTTGAGGGTAGACAGTTGTTATAATAAGCTGGTTCTTTGGAAAGTCCACAATGCATTGGTCCTCCTGTAGAAGCCTTGGCGTGCTTGAATGGGAGTCTTTCTAGCTTTGGTGGGCGTGATAAACCTGCTTCCAAGGGAAGCTGGTCTTTCTGACAGACGTCTGGGGTGGCCTGCCCAGGCCTTCTTCAGCCCCGGCAGAGACCCTGTCCCAGGTTCCGCATAAACCTGCTGGTCTCTCCTCCTTACTCCCCAGTTCCCGCAGGTATGGGATGTGATTGGCAAAGAGAACTGAGACCAACGTCAAGAATTTATCTGGCATCCATATGTATATAAACAGTATGTGTGTGTGTGTGTGTGTGTGTGTGTGTGTGTGAGTTTGCTCATCTTAAAGAAGATTAGGTCAAATTGATAAGCAGTTTAGTTGCAACAAAGCCTGAATTAATTGGCCCGGAGGTCACTGACAGAATACATCTTGATTATGGAAGCGTCTGGATATAGCTTGTTTGGAAATCATGGAGGTTGGTACATAGTACATGCATAGAACACACAGTATCAGCTGCAGCCAGCTGACCTCCTAAACTCTGAGAGGTGTGGCCTGCATCTCTTCAAATTCTGTAAGGCACTGCTCTGCCCTTGGTAGTTTCAGAGACATTCCAGTGTCAGGTTCCACAGGTGAGCTTTGGGCTGGCCATTGGATGAGATCATTGTAAAGCTCAGCCAGTCGGCTGCCAAGAGTTCCTCTGGAAGGCAACAGTAGTAATAAAAAAATGTTAATTGTGCTGGGATCCCCTTGGGGAAGTTCAAAGGGGACAGAGGAAAAACAGGATCTTACAAACCTGTCATTTTAAAATATGCAGCGGCACCAAAGTGTGAGCCTGAATATCTTAAAGAAACATCAAATATTTTAAAATGACTTTTCTGCAAGTGGTAAGCTGGAAAACTTAAAAAAAAAATTTTTTTTTTTTGCACAAAACCTTCAAACTCCCATGTTATTCATTCTTTTAAAAATGGCTGGTTTGTTTCCATTTTGAAGCATGTTAATTATACAATTTCCTGGGTGAAGAGAGGATGTGAGTTTGCACTGTATATTTTCCCTGTAACCCATCTCCATGATGGTTTTCCCATTCCATTCATTGGCAGGCACTGGGTTGGGGTTTGGGGTAAAGAAAATGAGTGCATGGAAGGAAAGGGAAAGTGACATTTACTGATCACCAACCATGTGCCAGGGACTTGGTTTACATTACACAGTGACTCTTGCGGATGACACTGTGAAGTGGGTTATCTCTATGAGGCAGATGAGGAAAGCAAGACTTACAGAGGGTTCATGTCCAGTAAGTGGTAGAATTGGAATTCAAACCCAGGATGCCCATCACTTCTTTCTTTCCCTTTCCTTACATGGGCACAGTAATAATTCCCTTGAAGGCTCCTCAAGAAAGGAGAATCTTCCCTCTAGGTAAAGGAGTCTGACGGTGGCTTAGCCTGGCTGGGGGAGATGTGGCTGAACTGAGTGTAATCACTGCCTGAGAAACATGTCAGTTTTAGCTTGTGTCTCTGATCCTCTTCATTCATTCATTCATTTATTAAAGATATATTTATTGTAGAGAGTGAGCGTGAGTGGGGAGGGAGCAGAGGGAGAGGAAGAGAGAGAATCTCAAGCAGACTCCCCACTGAGCATGAGCCCAATGGGGCTCGATCTCACGACCCTGCGATCAGGACCTGAGCTGAAATCGAGGCATCTGCTGAACCGACTGGGCCCCCAGGTGCCCCTGATTCTCTTCATTTATGTATTGGACTCCACTTGCTTGCCTCTGAGCACTCCTGACAGGCCGATTTCTGTCACTCCAGTTCCCAAAAGGCTCATTTCCCAGCTTATTACTGATGTTGCGTTTATTCTTATTTACAGTCGCTTTCCAATTTCACTGGCTTCGAGGATGACCGTGGCACGTGCCAGTGCTCTGTGATGCTCCCGGACACCACCTTTCCCGTGCAGAGAGTGGAGCGCTTGGAAGTCACGGCTCACCTTCTCTCCCAGAAGTTTGAGAAAGAGCTTTCTAAAGTAAGCATTGCTTTTTTTCTTCTTCAACCAAACCTTGATAGGAACACACCAACCAACAAAACAAAACCCTTTTTATTCGGGACTTGATGAGCAGCCTTCTTCGCTGTGCCAAAACCGGCAGGCTCGCATCCTAGGGCGGCGTTAGCGTTCACTCTACAGTCTGGCCGCGGAGCTCTTTAGAGCACGAGAAATGAGGGCGCAGGAAGGAAATGGGATGGAGATTGTGTACGCCACGGATAAACTCACTTCAGTATTTTGCACGTGTGATTGGAAAGAAGCCCTGGGCTCCCCCTGTGAAACCCAACCCTGCAATTTTTATTCGCTTTTGGTTCTGTTGTTTCTTCTTCCTTTTGGTCTCCTTCATCTTTCTTCCAGCTCTGCCTTGTCTTTCCTCTCTTCTGTCCTCCGTTCTCTCCCCCTTCCCTTGTCTTTCCCTATCCCTTCTAATCTTTCTCTCTTTCCTTATTAATTTTTTTTTAATCTTTCCTTACTTTGGAAAAGCCTCCAGCTCCTTCTTTTCCTCTTCCTACTCCTCTTCCCCTCCTGGAAGCTTGTCTTCTTATCTTCCTGTCTTTCTGCCTCTTTTCCTTTCTCTTTCTCTGATTTTCTCTTTCCAGTTTACTCTCTTCCTTCCCTCCCTCCGTCTCCCCTTCTAACTCTCTCTGTCTCTGTGAGCCTCTCTCTCATCCTCTATTTTGTGTGTTATCTATCCTCTGTTGTCTCAGCAGGAACATTACATCAGACGTGTCTAGCATTAGACGGAAACAGAAGAGTTCTCTGGGAATTTGAATCAATTCTGATGGGTCACGCAGCCTTGGTAAAAACCCTGACTCCACCTCCCCAATTACGGCTTTTCTCTGGCCAGAGGAAGTCATCCCACAGGGTTTGCCTTTCTCTGAGCCAGCTGGAGCAATGTGACCTGGCATTCCAGCTTTGACCCCTTCTCCATTTTCAGTTAAAAATCAATTAGAAAGGCTCCCATTTTCTGCACAGGTGAAGTCCAAGCCATGCTATAATCCCATTATGCATTATTTAATACAACTGCATTAATTTACAAGGAGCTCTGGCTTTCCTACAAGATTCCAAATAAGTTTTCCTGAGAAATTTAAGCGTAGCTACCTCAACATCCAGCACAGTTATCCTTTAAGACAAAAATTATGATGAGGCCGAGACCCTGCTTTCAACCTGAATTGGTAGATAAATATTCTGTGTTTAAGTGAATGTCCAGGAGAATGTGTTTGACTACACCAGGAACCTAGCTTCTTAAGAAATAAAATGTCCTTGAATTAATCAGCAGAAAAGGCACAGCACTAAATTATAAATTCCAGCCATTAATATTCATAGCCTTATTCCAGCATAATCAAGTACAGATAAGACGTTATGCATAAAAACATAACAAGTGGAGGAAAATCCTAAGTAAAGATCTTTTCAGTTAGAGTCATTTGCTTTGAAATAGTGGAAGCTGCTGATTTGCATGTCGTCTTTGCTGGCAGGAATGTGAAGGGCAGTTTGAAACCCCACGGCTGCTTCGGGGAAGTGCGCAGCCTGCCAGGGAGGAGAGTACGGGACATTTCATTCCAATCCTGTAAAGGGGGCAGGTGGCATCTGTCTTGCTAATAATTGGCAGGAAGGAAGTACAGAGTAGGTGGGAGAACTTTTAGTTCTGAGAGCGTGAGTAGCTGGTCCTCAAGAAATCTGCGATTGAGGCCTGAGAAAGGAATTGACCTGCCCGTTGAGACTTGCATCATAAATTCTGCATGACAGATGATAATAACGGCAGTAAGAACAGCCCCCTTTTGTGCTTTTTCAGCTGCTTCTGGGTCTGTTCTGCTCTCAAGCGACTCTTTAAGGCAGGTGGGCCAATGTTCTTCCCATTTCAGGGATGGAGAGATGGAGGTCCATACAGGTTAAGAGACGTGCATGGACAGGTCATCCGTGTCTTGGCTGGGTGAGCCAGCTCCGGACTTGGGGTGTGCAGATTCATCCCGGTTCCTTTTCTCTCGGTCGCGCTCTTATCAGCCTCCGAGAAGAGATGCAGGGAACCAGCCATGCCTTCAGTTCAGAGTTATCTCTTCAGTGGAGGGCTTTTGAATTTTCAGGTGAATTATTACAGCTGTCCTTAAGTTGTCTTGGAAATCACTCTTTATCTGGAGTGATACCAGCATACCTGGGGGGAATGCCCAACTGGAGGGGCTGGCAGAAGAGGGTTTTGACTGCTTTGCATTGATTCATCATCTGTCAGTACACAGGGCACTGCCTCTGCGCAAGATGCTGAAAGCGTTTTATACTCTTCTGTTGTTTATGATATGTCCTCTTGTGACTGTACTCAAGAGGGGACGACACAAAAGGCAGCTCAGGATTTTCTTTCCATGGCCTCTGGGGCAAGTTATTTAACAGGACACATTCGCTAGTAGATTCTCATGTGTGAGAAGGTTGAGGTAGTCTGGGAGACATTTAGGGAACTTGAAACCAGCAACGTTGATTGAACAATGTTTTGTGCGTGAAATATAATAAATTAAAAGGTCAGTTGGAAAAAAACCCTGAAATCACTGTTTCCCTGATAATTGCTGCAGTTTATAGACATCCAGCAAGTGAGGCACTTTTTTAAAAAAATTTTATTATTTTTAAGTAATCTGTATACCCGATGTGGGGCTCAAACTTACAACCCCGAGATCGAGAGTCTCATGCTCTACTGACTAAGCCAGCCAGGAGGCACTTAATATGCATTATTTCTAGTCTTTCCAATACTCTTGTAAGCTTGATATCCTTACCCTCAGTTTATAGGAGGGAACGAAGGCTTGGAGAAATTAAGCGATTTGCCTACTAAGTACTGAAGGCAGATTTGAGTTCAGGTGACTCTAGCTCCAAAGTATTTCATCTGCCTTCTCCGTCATTTCAAGCTCAACTAATCCTTTTGTTAAAGATATATTAAAATAACAGTATGTTGCAGAGTACATTTATTTATTTCAAATAATCTGGCCATAATTGTGATCACGGGTTTTGAGGCAGAAACATGAGCCAGATATATTCTTTAGTCTAATAGCCGGCTGTGTGGCATCCCTGTCTCTTCCGAGATGACATTTACTGTGTAGAACAACAACAGACACCCTGAAGCGAATCCCCAAAGTTCGATTCTTAGAACCCACCAATGATGTAGTATGTAAATCACAAATAAAAAAGCGCGGAAGCTCTGAATGTTAGGTTGGTGGTTTGAGGGCAAGCACAGACGAATCTTTTAAAGCTCAGACTTGTAGTGATGAGGAGCTTGCAGTAAAGATGTTGACACAGGGAGGTGTCCCCCTTAGGGTAGACTCATAGTCTTGCGGCACATCTCTGGGCAAGTTGGGCTGCTTCCGCTGACGTTGCACTTCCAGGGAGAGCTGGATGTTCTCAGAATTGCCCATTCTCAACACTAGAGAGCCAAACATGTAAAGGAGGGTTTGTGTGAATGATCTACTTAAGTCAGTAAAGTCCTCAAATTCCCTCCTGCCCATCTTTTTTTTAAGAGAGAGAGTGCGTGCCCGTGCCTGAGCGGGTGGGGGAGGGGTGGCAGGGAGGGAGAGGCAGAAGGAGAGGGAGAGAGAATCTCAAGCAGGCTCAGGCTCCATGCTCAGTGCAGAGCTGGGCACGGGGACTTGCTCTCACCACCCTGAGATCAAAACCTGAGCCCAAATTAAGAGTCAGACGCTTAACCAACTGAGCTATTCAGGTGCCTCTCCCTCCTGCCTTCTTAGAACTCAATGGACCATTCTGGTTTTCCTGAACATCGCCGAGCTTTCCTTTAAATAATGCCAGCTGAAAGAACCTCAAATTTTAAAAGATCTTTAGAGACCTCATTTCGTGGCTGAATGAGGGCAGGCATGCCACGCATGCTCATAGGAGGCAAACTCTAGTTTTCACCGAGAATCTTGGTTTTCAGCGAGAATCTGGGAGAGCCACATTTTATTTAGCAGAAATGACAGTTGGATTACTCCTTTCTGTAGAACAACAGCTGCGATGTGCCACCAACATGTTCCAGGAGAGCAGAGGGTGTTTCGTGTATTCCAAGAGCTGGCAAGGCCAAATGCCAACAAGAATACTCATTTCACAAACTTCCATTTCTGCAATGGATTGGCACTTTATTATTATTATTATTATCATTATCATTATCATCACAGGCAAGGTTTTATGCTTGATTTTTATGGAAATTAAAACCTGGCTACCTTGTATTTGTGTTTATACTCTTGAGAGGGAGACTCGTTAGGTTATATATATATATATTTTTTTTCTAATTTCCTTATCCGCCAAAATCCGTCACCAGCCTTATCAGCCTCCGAGTGATGGCACAGCTGATGGCAGTGAGCATCAGTTGCCCGAGGAGATACACTCGCAGTGCCAAGGGCTGCATTTTCAACTTTCATTAAAATCCTCTTTGCCTGAAGCCCCAGCCCTTGAGGTCTGTGGCCTATGAGTCTGCTCTAATTTGCACAGTGGGGTTAAGTGGAAGGGCTGAAACGACAGAAGTTAGGGCTGCCTTTGGTATTAGGAGGATTATAGGCCAACATCTGGCTCGGAATTCATCCAGGCCCCGTGGATCAGCTACTTGACATTAGCACAGTTTGGGGAAAAGTATCACTTATGTTCGGATTTTTAAAAAGAATGTAAAACTAGCAACTTTTAATGAGCAGGTCCTTTAAAAAGCCATGGCATTTCTTTTAGAGATCAGATACAAAAAAGAACCACCAAATGTGTTTATTGAAAAATCCATTTGGAGATCCCAATTATACACTAAACCACCAAGGGAATTTTTGCAAGTATTTTAACTTAATGATCAGACATTCAAATATATGCAACAAACGCATAAAGGTCTGATTGCAATAATCAGTTCTTGGAATAAATGTGGGTACACTTAATGAAAGGTGCACTTGACACTTTCATATACACTCAGGTATTGTAAAGTTGGGTTGTTACGCCACTTTGTGAAAGGTAGAGGGGCTCAAAACTCAATGCATGTGGCAGTCAGAGAAGGAATTCTACTTAGTGCATTTCTCCCTCTTCTAGAAAATACTTAAATTTAGAGCAGTGTTTCTAAATGGAGGGAGGGTGGTGGTGCTCGTGGGGATTTTGTTCCCAGGGAACATTAACAATGTCCGGGACTTTTTTGGTTGACACTGCTGAATGGTCTATGGGTGTTACTGGCATCTAGAGGCCAGGAATGCTGGTAAACATCCTATAAAACACAGGAAAGCACCCTCTCCCCCAAGAAAGAATGGTCTAGCCTAAAATATCAACAATGCTAAGGTTGGGAAACCCTGGTTTAGACACGATGTGTGCATTGAGGGCCTGGTTGAAACCAGTTTAATCTGGAGACCTAGTATCTTCAAACATTAAAATGGAAATTAAAATATACTTGTGCATGATGACTCTGAATCAAAATTATTTTTGGTCTAGGCAAGTGCAAAAACCAATTGTAGTAATGGTTTTTTGTTTTTTTAGTTTGCTTTTAGGTAGATTAAAAAAACCTACTCAAATATACTTTTGATCCATTTCTTTACCAAAAAAGGAAAAAAAAAAGATTGTTAGTAATCAAATAGTCCCCAAGAGCTTGGCAGTGGAAGAAGACTGTGTGGTATCACTTTGGGGATTGACTTAAACTTTTTCATTCCCTTTCAGGTGAGGGAGTATGTCGAATTAATCAGCGTGTATGAAAAGAAGCTCTTCAACCTAACCGTCCGAGTAGAGATCATGGAAAAGGATACCATTTCTTACACTGAGCTGGACTTCCAGCTGATCAAGATAGAAGTGAAGGAGATGGAGAAACTGATCACACAGCTGAAGGGCAGTGTTGTTGGCAGCACAGCCATTGTCGACCAGCTGGAAGTGGAGGTGAGGCCTAAGCCCCTTTTGGGGAGCTGTAATAATAAATTATCCTCAGTGGACAGGTGCCAGGACCTGTGAGCTTCGGTCTCAGGTCCCAGGAGCTGTGGCTCTCTCTTCCAACTTCCAATGCTGCGCTCTCGCCTGACCACAGGACATGTCCCATGTTCTGCTTTTAGTCGACATCTGTCTTTGAACAGATAATTTCAGTGCAATGGGACCATGTTCATTGAGGAGCAGGTGTCATCCAGTGGTTCTGCCCCAGAACCAAGTGGCCTTTGAATGTCTCTAGAAAGGAGATGCTGTAAATCGGAACAACTGTTGGTGTTAGATTGGGTGCCTTCTCCATTCTGCATTTATGCTCATGGGACTCACGAGCCAGGTTAGATCAGGTGCCTTCTCCGTTTTGCATTTATGCTCGTGGGACTCAAAAGCTACAGTGTACCTGATTTTGGACTTGTTTGGTCTGTTTCTCCTTTTGAATGATCATGTGATCTTTGATCCCTCTCAGAACCCTTCTCCACATACTGGCGACCCTCTTGAAAGGAGTTTCTTGTGAGTATGTTTTGGTGAAGCCTTTATCCTCTATGGATAAAGACCATCACGTTAATGTTATGGTTGGGTAATTCATATCAACGAGAATTTACTAGCACGGTCATGATGTGGGCTGTAATTGAGAATTCTAGTTACATATTTCAGACTTTAAGTTTTCTCTGGCGCTCACCATTCATTAGAAACTTAATTATAATACAACATGAGTAAACACGAGTTTATAGGGAAGGTTATTAGAAATGAACTGTAATGGACCTTTGTGGATGCTTAGACTGAGCCTGTGCTCTATTATTAAATCTGTTAAAATCTTTGCCATTTTCTTCTTGTCACACACATCTGCCTGAGATGTGACAGGCGTTCACACTAAACCATAAAATGTATTCTTCCAAATGAAACCATTCAGGAGAATCTCGGGTGTATTCTCCAGCAATGTTTCACTAAGTGACAAATTCCGCCCTGGAATGTTTATGAAAGAAATTGCACAATAATATAAAGTCGCTCTGAATTTTTATTTCCTTAGATAAGGAATATGACTCTCCTGGTAGAGAAGCTGGAGACGCTAGACAAAAACAATGTCCTTGCCATTCGCCGAGAAATCCTGGCTCTGAAGACCAGGCTAAAGGAATGTGAAGCCTCTAAGGGTGAAAATGTTCCTGTCTTCCCACCTCCTCCTGCCCCTGGTAAGCATGCCATATTTTTACCACTTGAGCCAGGCCCAGTTAGGAGCTGAGAGTGGGCGGGGCGGGGATTTGGGATGGCGTGGGGAAGGGAGGATGGGATATGGGATTATCGAGGCTCTTACATGCTTAGAAATCTCTCCCTTAGTAGTTCCACTTGCCATCACGTTCTGGGGCTCATAGAGGAAAAGCACTGACCACGAGTTGATTTAAGACAAGATCCACACATTACATGTGTCCCCTGTACATTTACTACTAAGAAAACCATCTCTGTGGTGATGGAGTTGTCGTCGGGGGCTGGGTGAAAGCTTCTGGAATCTACATGGCATCCGTGCTGTCCTGTGTGATTGGCTCCCATGGCTGATGAGCTAGGTTGTGCCTCGAATCTTCCTTCCCTCCTCCTCTTTCCCTCCCTGCTTCCATCTCTTTATTTTTCCTTTATGCTTCCCTTAAATGCGCCTGCTGTTTACCATGCCGTGGGATTGAGGGAAGCTTTAATGGATGGCCCCACATGCCCAGGAATTGCGCGTGTGGTGGGCCATCCCTCATGGACGTGAGTTCCCAGAGGTCAGGGATGGCCTCTCACCCTCTAACAATCGTCCTTGGGGCTGGGTATAGCGTAGAAGGGGGTGCTCCATAATACCTCCGGGAATGGAGACTGTGGAGTGTAGGGGTCAGGAGTATGGCTCTGGGACCCCAAAGACCTGAGCTTCCCAGCTACGTGGCCACAGCAAAAGATCCTTCATCTCATCACTGATAAGGTGGGAGAAGTGTGCCTACCTTGCAGGATAGCCATCAGGCTTAATGAAACCAGTCTTGGGAAGTTCAGGGCTCTACGATGGGCACTTATGCCCTGGAATGTGTTATTATTAATGATGATAATCGAAGTGGAAACCTTGTTGGGAATAGGAGCGGTGCAGGGTTCTCGGGTGCTCTGGCACACCCCTCCAGCTGAAGGGAAGCCCCCCTCCCAGGCCCTGGGCCGCAGCCCTGGCACAGGGAAGCCTTCTCTGCGGGTCGTGCAGAGGGCCTGTACCTTCTCATCCCATCATCCAGCTCTTGGTATTTCCATTATTATTTTTTTTAAAAGATTTTATTAGATCACAAGGAGGCAGAGAGGCAGGCAGAGAGGGGAGGAAGCAGGCTTCCCGCTGAGCAGAGAGCCCGATGCGGGGCTTGATCCCAGGACCCTGAGATCATGACCTGAGCCAAAGGCAGAGACTTTAACCCACTGAGCCACCCAGGTGCCCCATTATTTTCATTAATTCCTCTTCCCACAACCTGTTTCCTCTTAGGCTGTGTGTTTCTGGGTCCTCAGCAATGTCGCTGGGTTCTTTAAGGCTTTAATGAGATATGACCATCGTCATAAGCCTCTTGGCAGTGTTTAGGAGATGGAGACTTCCCTCTGCTTTGTTGGCAGTCTGTCATGGTAGAACATACAGACGAGGTTTGGGACAAAGGCCGTATCTCACCCTCCATAACAAGCTAAGGTTAAATTTGGTCTGAGATCAGCGGTGTCAGTCTGCGTTGAAAACGTGAGCTCATGCAGGGCTCGTGAGGGCAGGGCTCAAAGCAGTGATTAACCCTCCTAACGCGAGCAAGGCTTTGTCCCTTTCTCCCTTCCTTCCTGCCTGCCTACCTTCCTTTCTTCCCTCTTTCATTCCCTCCCCCCTACTTTCTTTCTCCACAGCAAATTTTCCTCCTGGCATAGATTTTTCCAGTACAGTCTTCTCTGCATTCCTTAGAGTGAGGACATTTTAGAACTGGAAGGGACATTCAAGCCATCTGGCTCAGGTCCATTGTGTCTCAGGAGGGGACTTAGGTGGTGAGGATGCTGCTCTTCCTGAGGCCACACAGGTTGTTAGTGGCAGAGCTGAAGCTGACATGCAGAGCCCCTTGCTCTGTGGGTATCGAAGGACCTAGTGGTCCGATGGCAGTAATTCAAGGCTGGCGGTGGGAGACGAAGTACGCTGCTTAGTATAACTAAGGATGACAACAAGTGAGTCTGTTGGATTATTTTTGTTAGAATTTTTTTTTTGGATTTTCCCCGAGGTCCTTACACTTAGACTTTTGTGAGGCCTCGCAGCCCAGCTGTGTTGTTTAAGCAAATTGGACCCAGATTTCCTCTCACTTTCCCACAATCTTGGCTATACCTGGATCTCGGCCAAGTCACTTGGCCCTCCTCCAGCTTTGTTCATATTATATTTATGATGTTTGTATTAAACTGACTTTTTGTCATGTTTTTAAATCAATTTCTTTTTACTTGCTCTCTTTCTGTTTGGATTGGTTGATAATGCAGAATTGGAAACTCCCCAGGCACCACAAAGTTGTGAGCCTGTGGAGACTTTAATTAAAGTTACTCACTATTATGGGACTTTAAAATCTGGCCTGTCTTGCTTTTTTTCACTGCAGAGTTGCACAGAACAAAAGGCTGCGTGCAAGTCTCAGCTATAAAGCAATTCCGTGGGCTCTGGGCCCCTCCCTTGCAGCTGCAGCGTGCTTCCCCTGTGGTCAGCTTGATCTTAGAACCAGCACATGTAGCTAGGACTCAATAAAGCCTACTTTCAATTTGGTTTATGCCGCAAATGGCATCCTTTTCTGCTTCATTTCATAGGACTTTCTAATCCAAAATAATTGGCCTTCTGCTCATTAACCTTTTTTTCCTGAAAACAACTGACTCTCTTTCTGATCTCCCCCTGAATCTGTATGATGGAAGATAGGCAAAATGTACGCCCCGCCCCCCCCCCCCCCCCCCCCCCCCCCCCCCCCCCCCCGCCCCCGGGGGTGGATCGCCCTTGCGCTTAGCATTGTCGCTGTGTTCTGTGCGGATGCATAACAGGTGCTCGGGCAATGGCTGGTGGAGGATATGGGGCGACCCGTCAGACCCCACGCCTTGGGAGAAGCAGAGTGTTGGGTAGTATATAGCCAATAATTCAGAGTCAATTTGGTCTTCATCTTTTTATGATCTTGGTCTTCATCATTTTATGATTATGACCAGATTAATTGCCTAAAATTATCACAAGGGAATTGTATTCTCCTCTTTACTCAAAGCTCAGTTGTCCAGGTAGGAGATCGCACTCATAGATCCCAGATTAAGTTTGCTCTGCCTATCGTCTTTGATTTAAGAAAAAATGCTACTGATCACGAGACTTTTTCTTTTTTTTTTGGAGTAAAAATTTTAGTCAGATAAACTAAACTATCTTTATGGGTTATGATTCTGGAGTTTGGCACCTAGCTGCTAACTTTTTTTACCCAACCTTCGAAATTGGGCAAGACAAATTTGAATTCCCATTTGTTGATGCAAATTAAGAAATTTGCATCAAATTTCTACTCCCTCACACACCCAGATTCAACCATGAGGCTTTAAAAAAGCCAAGTCATGGTATATTACAGTCTTACTTTGTGGCTTCCCAGGGTATTTTCAGAATACCATGGCCAGACCTTATAAATTACATGATGAGGAGATTGCCAACCAAGGCTACCCTTGTGTGGAGGGTTCCTTGAATTATGTTCTATGGAGTGGGTACTAGGCTTTTCAAAAAACTCAGGTATTTAGCAGAGTAGAGGGCTAGGGTTTTATAAATAAGGTAAGCTGGGTTTGGGAGATTTGATCAGTCTTTCCTTCTCTTATTTCACAATCCTAATTTGGTGCCACTGCATGGCTGGTCCTATTCTGAGAACCAGGGTTACCAGGGGGGGTCCAGGAATCTCGAGAAACCAGTCTGTAGGAGGGGAGACAGGCAGGTGAACCTTCAATTCCAATGTGATATGATTATAATGCTGACAGTTACAGTTACTGACATGATCTCTCTCTCTCTTCTTCTTAACAGTGCTGCAGAGTAGGTATTAGGGTTTGTTTGTTTTAACATAAGGAAGCTGAAGCTATGTACTTGTACTAAGTACTGGAGTCAGGATTTGACTTGGAATCTATCTGCCGATATTTTCACTGTATCACGCTGCCTTCCATAGATGGTCTGATAGAGAGGTGCACTTGTGATTCCCAGAGTAACAGGAAGGTTCCAACAGCTCACCAGCCTGATTAACACCAGGTTATCCTGGCTCCCTTGCTTGTGGAGTAGCTGAAAGGGTGCTTGTACTTTTATTTCTGTGGCATGCTCTTTTCTACCAGAAATGCAAAATGATTCAGTGGTCTCTTACATTCTTGGATTATGGTTGGGTGTGGTGGTTGTCTCAGTGTCAGGGTAAACTTGTGAGGGGAATGGAGTACCCCTAAGACCCTGAAATGAGGAAAGGGGTGGGGAGAGGGTATGAGAGCAGAGGGGCTGGGGAGGAGCTTGGCCTAGATGGGGTGAGGGAGGTGGGGGCTCTGGCTGGGCTGGATGAGCGGTGGGCACCTGGCTGGCTGTCAGTTTCAGTAGGGTTTCCAGGGTGGTTTGCTGCCAGGAGTCGAGGAAGCCCGCCATGGCCTTTTCTTTGGTCTGTCACTGCTGTGGTCACATCTGTAATATTGGCAGTGAAGCTCCATTCTCTTCTCTTTTTCCACCTCCTTTGATCAGAGCCAGGACCCTAAAAATGGCCCAGAGGACATCGAGGAGAAGAGGGGTTTGACAGAAAGGACAGGAGAATGTTTAGGAACGGTTAGAAAGTAAGAAATAGAGATTGTGGTTTCAACCGTTTTGGGATTTATACCAGGTACAATTTTTAATTTCCTGGTCGGCGTGGAAAATGATGAGCCATTATTATTATTATTAATGTCAGTAGAAGTAGTCATTTTTAAGAGAAGATTATTTTGGTTCTTTTATATCTAAGGATTTCCACATGCAAGACAGAACAGTTTATGATCTTTAACCCCTTGATAATGCTTGGATACGTTTATGCATCATAACTTTCCCTTAAGTATTTTGTTGCTGTTGGTTTGGGCTACTTTCTTTCCAGGAAAGCAAGATTCAATTAAGCAAGCAATTCCTAAGTCTTCCAACCTGCAAAAAAACCGTGATTTTCTTTCATTTCCTCAGAGTGAAATGTAGTTAAATAAATAAGTTCTTGGGAAGACATTTTAACTAGAAAATTCAGTTTGTAGCATATGGAAACTCAAACAGTTTTTGTTATCATTAAACTGAACACACCGCTAACTTTATTTTAATAATTCATGCATTGTTTCATAAACAAAAGCAAACAAGCATTCATCTGAGAGATCACTTTTAGGAGAAGAAATAATAATTTATAATTTTATTTTTTATTTCTTTGGTGGAGAGCAGTCTCTTGGCTGAACACACGTTGCTTTTTTATTTATGAAATGGTGCATGCATTATTAAAATAAACCTGCAACTGTGTTCTGCTTAATGATATGCAAAATTATTTGAGGTTGGGTACAGAATGGTTTCATTTCTCTACCTGTTGTATGGTTGGCTGGCTTTCCCACCAACTGCGGATTTATGAGAGCATTTAAGGAGCACGTATGTAATTCTGGGACCAAAAAGCCCCAGCAGATTGGAAAATAAAAGCAGGGTTTCTAGTAATGGTTTCACCTCTGAGCAGTCCTTGAGGAAGGAGGGGGGAAGGGAGGACATTTAGCAAGGAGAGGAATGGGTCTTTCCATATCGGTCAGGGGCACGGACTTACAGGCAAAGCTTTGCTCCCCCTTAACCAGCCCCCCTCCCCGCCCCCCTCTGATAAATCAGGTAATTCTTTGGAGCTCTGCTTTTGGTTCCACCTTCCATCACGTGCTCTCCATGGCTCCCTGATTCCCTCCCAGCGTTCAAAGCCAGATCGAGTGATTGAGGTTCTGTTCCTCCTTCCCTCACCTGCTCTGCTCCGGGCAGTCGGATGAGGGAAAATGACCTCAAATGTACTTGAAGTTGAATTTTCTTTGGCATCCCAGAAACAATGTTATCCATTTGTAAAGGGGATTTATTAGGATCCCAGAGACTGTGTTCAACTCTGGATAGTTATTATAAAAATCCTGGAGGAATCTTATTTTGTTTTTGGAGCTCAGAAACGGTTTGGGTTGGCAGGCATTTCTGAGTGCAATGTGAAGGGCCAGTTGCCCAGCCCGGGTCGTTCACTGGTATTACAGGGAAGGTGGATTCAGTGCACCAGGGAGTCTGGTCCCACGGCGGCGTCCGACTGGGAAAGGTGAAGTACTTGCCTGGCATTCTATGGCCCAGTAGGATATGTGGTATGAACAGCAAGACCTGCCTTCTAACTCTACGGCAAGATGGTCGCCACTATGTCACGGGCTCTGCTTTGGGCGCAGAGCAGGCCATGTTGCCCTAAAATAACTTCCATGGCTTCTCAAGGCTGAAATCCCACCATGATAGGACCATCTTTTTTGTATCTTTAAAATACCATATTTAAAACTTCCTCTTCTGAGATTGGCTTGGGGCAGCATTGGTACCTGGTGTGGTTATACACTTGGGGTTCCAGGGAGGGACAGAAAGGTGAAGGGCGTGGACACTTGCCTAGGACAGCCTACTCCTTCGTCACAATTGTCCCTGATCCTGGGGGCAGAGCAGGCTTTATGGTAGGGTCTGGGATGACCTTGTTTTCTTGATTTCTCTGTAAGAAAGATGAAATTTAAAAAAAAATTTGCAAAATGCTTTCTGATGGAAGACAATCTATTAAATCCACCAAGTCCTCCTTTCCTCTTTCCGGGCCCTCAAACCTTTTCAGTACGGCTCTTGGCAGCTTTAGGATCCCCATTTCTGGACTGAAAGCCCGCTCATGCGAACAGAAGGTTGCTTTCTGTAGAGCCCACAGCGGGTTTGCACTGAGACCCGACACCAAGAAGGTTTTGGCTCTTCTCCCTCAGAACCACTGTCATCCCTGAACCTTGACAAGAAGAATCTTCATGGATTCCTTTGGTTCTTAGGGTATGAAACCATTTGTGTCTCGTTCGTTTTTCTCTAAGATGCCCTTTCGTGTTTTTGTTTGTGCAGGGAGCTGTGGGCACGGCGGTGTGGTGAATATCAGCAAGCCAGCTGTGGTTCAGCTCAACTGGAGAGGGTTTGCTTATAAGTATGGTGCCTGGGGTCGGGATTACTCTCCCGAGCATCCAGAACGGGGGCTGTACTGGGTGGCACCTTTGAATACAGATGGGAGACTTCTGGAATATTATAGACTCCACAATACACTGGATGACCTGCTCTTGTACATAAATGCCCGGGATCAGCGACTCACCTATGGCCAAGGCGCTGGTACCGCGGTTTATAACAACTACATGTATGTCAACTGGTACAATACCAGAAACATTGCCAAAATTAACCTGAGTAACAACAGGGCTGAAGTGACTCAGACTCTCCCCGACGCTGCCTATAATAACCGCTTTTCGTATGCTAATGTTGGTTGGCAAGATATTGACTTGGCCGTGGATGAGAATGGGTTGTGGGTGATTTATTCAACTGAAGCCAGCACCGGTAACATAGTGATTAGTCAGCTCAATGACACCACGCTCGCGGTGCTGAACACTTGGTACACCAGGCAGTATAAGCCATCTGTGTCCAATGCCTTCATGGTGTGTGGGGTTCTCTACGCCACCCGCACTCTGAACACCAAACAAGAAGAGATTTTCTACTACTATGACACAAACACAGGCAAAGAAGGCAGACTAGACATTACCATGCATAAGATGCAGGAAAGAATACAGAGCATTAACTATCATCCTTTTGAGCAGAAACTTTTTGTCTATAATGATGGTTACCTTCTGAATTATGATCTGATCTTTAACCGGGAACCCAAGTAAATGGGTGAAGGTGAGAGAGGCAGAGAATGTTCTTCAAAAAAAATGGTCTTTTCCACTTATTTAGCTGTCTGCAGGGGGATTTGGAAGCCTGTTTGCTTAGTAGTGATATTTGGGAGCATAGGTCTATCACGCTGGAGACTTGGGATATTTGCCCTGGTTTGATGAGTTCTTTTTGGAAGCTGTCTGCCTCCAGAGGTGCATTTCCCTACTGGAAAGAAGGTCCTTGCAGGGTGGGTGGGACTCGGGAGGTCTAGGGGCGTGTGGGTCTCAGGAAGGTGTCAGTGGTCCAGGCAGCATGTGGAAATGAAGGAACTTGAAGACAACTCTGCATGGCTTTTGGGGATTCTTTGTACCATCGTGTCTCAGTGACCAGTTCTCCCCCATGTAGCAGGCTAATTTATCCATACTTGAAAGAAACCTGGGCTCAGTTAGGCAGATCAATACCTGAAGCTCCTCTGAGGGATCAAATCTCCGTCTTTGTTTTTCTTACTAGCAACTGGAATGATGTTTTATATATAGCAGATTAGTAAATTAGCATGCATATATTATATCTGTAAAATGCTCAGAGTTTTCTAAAGAAAGGCTCTTTTATGCTTAACCCCTGCTTTTTATGAAAATTAACCATTTTTTATGGCATGGATATAAGAAAAACAAAATCATGTTTTTTGTCTCTTCATGAAATTTCACTTCCATGACTCTAAGACCAAAGGAAAATCAGATGGCAGATGAAATAATAGCACATGCGGTTATATCATAAAGCCCTTGGCGCGTATGTGACACTTGTATTAAGTCATATCAATTGTTCCATGCAATTTTTGTCTTTGTGTAAGCCTGAAAGCTGTGAGAAAATGAAGTTTTTTGAGGAAGAAATATTTTTAAAAAACCACTGATAGTATCTAGCAAACCAGTGCGGTTTGAGAACCTTCCAGGTGTCTGTGCTTCTGTGTTTTTGTGTGGCTTTATCATCTGGTCTTGGTCTCTTCCCTTTGATGTTCATGAGTCCAGTCTATAGCATTGACTCCTTCAATGCTGTAATCGTCCCCTTGTGATAAACAATTAAAGTGTATTTTGGTAAAAATGTCGTCTTTTGTGTTTTTTTAAACTCTTCCATTTTTATTATAAAAAACCCTCTAATAGGGTGGTCCCCTCCTTGCTGTGAGACACAGTGTGGCCGCCTCCCAAACAGCAGCGCCTGGGAGATCGCCCACCTTACGGCAAAGAGCATCAGGAGCTTTTAAAGGGATCCAGAGTCAGGGCTGGCTCTTCAGTTTTCATTTCCCTTTAAAATCCATTCTTTCTGGCAGCCTTTTTTGTATGAGACTGCACTCTTTTCTTTTGGGATATGACCTTATGTACTTATTAATTTGCATGACTGATCTGATTATTTCCAATGTTAGACTGTATTTGTGTGGCTTATGTTCCTTTTCCAACTGAGCTATTAACATGGGTCAGAAGCTTCTGGATCTTCCCCAAACAGAAGGTCTTGGACAGAAAGCAAAGGGACTAACCCACCATACTGGGGAGAGACATACCTTTACCAAAGAGAATGTGTAGGGGGACAGGTGACCTAGACCTGGGAGGATAGATAGACGAGGGTAGGGTAGTTAGTCTTACCGAAATGCTCATTGTTGATGCATGCCACACTTCTTGAGGCAGGTGGTAGCTGCAATATTTAGTATTTTCAGCGGTATTATTCTGTATTTTTCAGGCTGAGCGTAGAGACAAGTATGGCCTTCAAAATGCAGCAAGATAGGAAGATAAGGACGGGTAGGTATGTCATGTGAGATACAAGTTAAAAACAATGATGTTATATTAATCTGGCTCTGGGCAGTTTTCCAGATGAATATTTCAACCACATAGCACAGTCTGACCTCTGAAGATCTGGGAAAGAAGGTAGGGAGCCAAGGTAACCCTAACAATCAGCTGCTTATTTCAATGGCTACAGAAGCATTTGCCTGAAATTTCCCTTCAGAACCTTCTTCCCTCTGGACGCGGCCCTATCAGCCTGCGGTGGCTTCTTGTGGGATGTCTTCTGACTGGGAAGGTCAAACAACTAATTGAGGGGTTTGGCTTTTGGGGTTTACTGCAATGCAGTTACACAATGAAAATATTAGCTCAGGATTCATCAGCTAGTGCCCTTTGGGGGAAAATTGTGTGTATATATTTAAATCAGCTTTATTGAGATGTGATTTATGTGAGGTAAAATCTGCCAATTTTCAGTGTCCACTTAAATGACTTTTGGCAAACACTTACAGTTGTATAAAGGCTACCACAATTAGGATGTAAAACATTTCCATCATCCCCCCAAAGTGCCCTCATGCCCTTCTGTAGTCAATTCCTACCCTCATCTCCTAGCTGCTGCCAATCACCGATCCGTTTTCTCCCTCCGTGGGATCATAAGGATAGGTAGCCCTTTTGAGTATGGCTTCTTCAAATTTCCTCTTAAAAAAGAGAACTTGTGGACTCAAATTACCCCAGTGGGTAACTGAGCATTAACAGGTACTCTCAGGGTTCCCTCCATTTTTATTATTTTGGGGGAGGTGGAGAGGGAGAGGTAGAGGGAGCTGAGGTGACCTCCCGCCTTGCAAGGATTCCCTTCTGGCCTGGAATTGCCTCGCTCTGGGTGTCGATCAAGCCTACTGACCTGGCCACACTGGCCAAACCTAAAACCTCCCTCGTCCCCAGCCTTATTCAAAGTCTGTTCTCCAGTCTGTATCCCTGAGCCGCAAGCATCTCCACCCAGATGAGTCCGATACTGATTAAAGATGCACCGTGGGTAAGAGCGCAGGATTGGGGGTCAAGTAAAATAGGATTTAGCTCTTGGTTCTGCAGCTGACAAGTGGAATGGCTCTGGGCACTTTCCTTAATTTTTCTGAGACTCAGTGTCATTCTCTGTATAATGGAATAAAACCCACCTACCTCTGGGTCCTGTTGGGTGAATTAAATGATATTAAATATGGAAAGTGTTTAGTACAGTTTTTCACACATGCTCTGGCCTCAACAAATAGCTATTATCCTGGTTTCTCATTTCGAGTCTCAGGTTCAGAGTGGTCATTGGGTTGACAAGATATAAAGCTAATTGGGGTCAGAGTTTACATCCTCTCCTCTATAAGACTTGTCATGAGTAGCAACTCTTAAAGCAGGTGCCATTTCTGTCATGAAAGAGTTCCAAAGGCAGGGGCACCCTCTCTTTGTCCTCAACTCCAAGATGCGCCCTAGAGCTGGTGTTTATTGTGTTCTGACGTCAAAACACAGACCGACATGAGCAGCAGAGACTGAGGCTCCTTTCCCTTCCTATTGAGCCACTGAAACCTAAATGAAGATTGGCTTCCATCAAGGGTGGGGCCACAAGAGACGCAGAGGTTCTCCTGGCTTCGCTGTAGTCAACAAGAACATCCGTCTTCTCAGAGCAGGGATGGGTATTTATTTTGTACTCTACTTTTAGTACAGTGCATTTCTCTCAGGGTTTGTTTACATTGCCAGCGTGAAGAATGTGTTTTTCCTCTCTTTCTGATTCGTGCACCACTGAAAGGGTGGCAGGGGATGGACCAATGGTGATCGTGTAGCTGCCTTCAGGATGACGTAGGGAGGGTCTGAGCCTGAGTCCCCAGTCATCTCAAACAGATGTCGCACCGTGAGAAATGATTAGCCTCCCCTGCTCCAGAACGTTCTGAAACAACAAAAGGGTGAATTGTGACACATCAGAAAATAAAAAAGGCAGGCCCGTTTCTAAGGCATGACACTCCCAACCAGTGGAACAGACCAGCTGGCCTGGCTCGTGGATGAGAGATGCTATTTGAGTTGTCAGGTCCATTGCCAGGCCTCACATCTGTAGCTTGGGATGCGCCCACTTGCCTCTGCGATCTGCATCTGCTCCTGGAGCTCATTCAAAGGGAACAGCTCTCGGAATCCAGGTCCACTGTGGAGAAAGATGGCCTTTCATCTGTCCAGTGGGGAGACTTCTCCTTGGGGGCCGCCTCTGGACATCTTGGAACCTGGAAGGCTGGTTTCCCAGGCCCCCGATCCCCCTATGGATTCTGAAAGAAAGACCTCCCGTGTGTTTGGGGGCTTCTCTGTGGTTTTCCTGGAGCTCAGCGTGTGTGGCAGGTGCAGGAGGATAAGGATGGAATGATGGGGCTGGGTTGCTAGGACATCAGAGGAATTTCGTTCATGAAGCTCCACCCAGGAACTTTCAAATGGCTCCAAATCTCTCTGTTTAGGTAGATTCTCTGCCAGCTCATGTTATTTTTGGTTGTGGCCTATAATGTTTTTATGTATTATCAATGATTTACTCTTTTATCTTGGGAGCTGTTATCAGTTCAGTGCAGAAACAGAAACAACTTCTTTTAACTCGGGGGCGGGGGGGCTGCTAACTGCCATTTTAGATAAACCTCACAGCCCCGGTGACTTAGCACAACAGCCAGAGTTTCTTCCTCCCTATCTTCAATGACCTCTGCTTCCAACCATCTTGTGCTTACTCATTGTGCCTGTAACCCCTTCCTCATCTCTTAACACCTTTCTCTCCCCCTCACACGCTGGTTGTGGTTTTGTCTGGCGCCACTGTGATGGCCAAGAGGTTCTGTTCCAAACGGTGCTGCAGAGACCTAGCCTCATTCTCTTCCATCCTGTGGCTTCACCATCTCCACGTGGAGCCTTCAAGGTCATTGTGCTTATCTGCATCAGACAAGCAGAAGGGAGAAGAGCATGGAGGCTTGGAGGTGTTGGCTGTGAATTCAGATCTGAAAGTGGTGGCCAACTGCGATGGGTCACAATCCATGAACTTAGGGTCACACTCAACCCAAAGAGAGGCTAGGAGACATCTAGTCTGGTTGGGTTGGTGAACAGCCAGCCAGTCTGCTTGCCTCTCTAGGTATTGCAAGAAGAAAAGGATATAATATAAAATCCCAGGAGAGGCTGGAGGTGTGGCACCCAGAGGCTGCCATTTAGCATTTGGCTTTGAGGTCACACCTCTGTCAACAACCTAGAAATCAAGAAACTTCATTTGCTACTACCACTGGCGTTATCTTTGCAACCCTCCAAACTGGTACCAGCCATTGGAACGTGGAATCCATCTGCCGCCAGCTCTCCCCTCCACTGGCGTCCACTTACCCACTAGCTCGCTTGCTAAGCCTTCCACCTTTCAGAGTTTGCACAGGTGGATTTTCTTCACTGGACCTAAACGAACCCAGGAATGTGGCTCTACGGGAGGCTGGGAGATGCAGTTTCAATCTTCTTTCCATGGGATACAGGGCAGATGATAGGAATTGGAAATGATACCAGTGTCCAATAGACTGCCTCGGGCACAGTGACCTTGTTCGGTGACTACTGCTTTCACCATGGCTGCTATTCCCATTTTGTCTCCGGTGACTGCTTCTTTTAGCGCATCCTTCATCTCCTGGTCATTCTCCTTCAGTCTCCTGGTCAGTCTCCTTCATTCTCCTGGGGTTTTTTGGTCTTTTTTTCCCCCTCACTCTCAGTGGTGGCTCTGCCGGACGCTGCCATCATGAGAGAGTTTCTCCTCCCACAGTGTTCAATCTAGGCGAGCTTTCAAAGGGGAGTTGGGTTTTACAACTTTGTAGCTCCTCTGTCAGACTCCATCGGAGGCGTTAGAAGGGTACCAACATCAAAGGTGAATCCATCTTAGGGATTCACTACTGTCCTATGGGAGGCTCGGGCTCCTCCATTCCTTTTTGAGGATGAGAACAAGAATTGTGTCTATTTGTAGAACCATCTAGGAACTTCCAGAATTTGAGGTATGCCATGTCTCTCATTTTCTCCTTGGCTGATATTTCCCTCTGCTTAGGGGGTCCTTGGCCAACAGGTTGACTTTGGGGGGGTGATGCTTTACCCAGAATTCCTGAGGTGATGGTGCAGCTAGGGACACCCCTCCCCCCACCCCGAGGGCCGTCACCAGGCTCTGATCTGTTCCTGAAGAGCATTCTGGTAAGGACAGCAGCGTGGTGCTCCTTTCCAATGAGAGCTCAGCTTGTGGGTTTTCTCAGAGCCATCCTGGGTGGGACTGCCCCACAATGAGCTCCATAGCCCCATGGAGACCATCTGCTGCTTGCGGGAGTCTGGGTAGCAGATTTTCTAGAAGGATCTCAGAAGTCAATGAGTTCTCCAAGGCAGAACTGCCCCGGAGAGGAGGAATTCTGGCAGCGGAAGCTCAGGGAATTAGTTTGGAAAAGAAAGTTTTATAATAACAGTGTTTTAGTTCCTGCTGAATAAAACATTCACAGGGCCTTTCTTCTCCCAGCAGAAAAATAAAATACTCTGGTGGCAAGAGAATGGTTGTTGGTTTTTTTTAAATGTTGTTTTTAATAAAAATCAGATGCTAGCAGTCATTTGACCTCTACATCACTCTTGTGCCTGATCGTGGACTGGGCGTCCTGTGGGGGCACAGGGGACACCATGTCCTGGGGCGGCATCGAGGCACTCTCATCGAAGCAGATGGGGAAACAGCCATTTGAGCAAATGGGGCACGAGCCCAGAGAAGGTATAACCAGCTGCACACAGACCAGTAAATATGGTTGTTACACATCTGGTAGGTAGTTCCACAGCGACACAGCTAATGGTGCTGCTATTTAAATGGCCATCAGTAGACTCTGGATTCTGTGCACCCAATTAAGAAGATTCCGGAAGCTCTCTCTTGGTGCCGCTCCACTCTCATTTGGCTGCACATCGGCCGGGGGCAGAGCTCTGCAGGGTTGTCTTCATCGCCTGCGGGGAGAGAGACTTCATTTTTAACGGGAGAGAGGAGATTCTGGAGTGGGGCATCTCAGGGGTGAGCCTTCTCAGGGGAGCTCCTTCCCTCGGTCCTCTCGGGCGTGGGCGAGAAGCCAGCCTGACACCTTGTGCCTTCTCAGCGCTAGCTCCCATTAACCCCAAGCTGACAAAGCTTAGAGCCGGTTAATCCTCAGGATTCAATATTCCTGAGGGCCAGGTTATTCCCTTTCAACCCTTTGACAAGTGAAGCAAGGGGAGGTGGTTTTTCTTCTGAAGAAACCTCCCCTGACTGGGAGGTGGAGCCGGCTTCCCCTCTATCTTTTGTAGGATTCCTTGGTCAGGCTTTGAGAGCCAGCCACGCCCTGGCCTTAGGGATGTAATGCAAATATCTCCGGCAAGGAGAATTTATTCGGAAGGGTTTGTTTTTAACACCTTGCCTGAGAAATTTGAACAGTAGAGAGCCTAGAGGCTTTGAGGAGAGACCAAGCCTGGAAGAGGAATGTCGCTGACAGTTTCCTTGAAAACCACTGCCACTCCACCACCTCCTAATGGGCTCCGGGCTGCGCAGGAAGGAGCCATGATCCAGATCCAGACCCTGTTTGCAGAGACTTTCATTCCGCCCAGACATCTTGGTTTTGTCAGGGCCGGTCCCCTGTGCGCTTATTGTCCTGGTGCAATTATTCATAATGGGTCCCCCTCCACTCTCAGAAGGTTCCCGTTCCAGCTGCCCATGACCTAGGCCCCCTCTCCGTAGGCACATCATAGGACGATGCCCTGTGTTTTGTTTCTTTTGTTGAATCTCTTCATTTTCTTTCTTGTTTGGGGGAAGCAGCAAGGAGACACATGCTTCTTCTTCTTCTTCCTTTTTAAATTTAATTTATTTGACAGAGATCACAAGTAGGCGGGGGTGGGGTCCCCGCTGAGCAGAGAGCCCAATGCAGGGCCCGATCCCAGGACCCTGACATCATGACCTGAGCTGAAGGCAGAGGCTTTAACCCACTGAGCCACCCAGGCGCTCCCAGAGACTCGTGCTTCTGATATAGTTTGAAGGTTGGGGTTCAGAGCTGATGGCCAAGAAAGAATTCTTGAGACATTCTCGGTGCAAAAAGGTGTTTTTTATGAAAGTGCAGGGACAGACCCATGGCAGAAAGAGCTGCACCTGGGTTGTGAGGAGCAATTGATTACGTACTTTGGAGTGGGGGGGAGATAAAGACAGAGAAGTTTCCAAAAGTACTTTCCTGTGCGGAAGAAGACTCACCGGCTCCTAGAGGCCTAGCTATTGTCAAACTAAGTTTGTTTTTACCTCTAGCAAAGCATTAACATTGAGACAGATGGGAGTTTCCCGGGTCATACCCTGCCTGCCTTCAAGTACTTGTCCCTGGGCCGCAGGTTGTAAGGACATTTAATTTTGGCTCCGTCTCCTCCCTGCCTTTGTTCTCCACATCGCTTCTACCTTTACCCAGCAACTTAGTGACAACCAGAAACAGGAGTTGACTGGGGGAAAGCCAAGGCAAGCCTAAAAGTCAAGCTGCCCAAAAATGCGGAGCGAAGTACCCCCACGGGGTCCCTGCTTCCTCCCCAGGCCTCTGACGCTCCCCATGACGGCTGCTCCGAGGCCGCGGGGAGAAGCCTTGCGAAGCTGCCGTGGTAGGCTGCTCCACCGACGGCCCAGCGGCCTGGATGGAACTCGCTGGGGTATCACGTGCTGAAAAGGCGGCCGTGGGGTAGGGGTAGCATGTGAGACGCCCGGGGGTAGGTTACAGTCACGTCGGCTTCCAGCTCTAGTAATGTCAAGGCTGGTAACCTGGCTGTCTTCATGGGAGGATTCTGGGAATCAGGAAAGATGGCCAAGGAGAGGTTTGGGCTGTTTGCTCTGCTGGACTGACCTCCGTTCAGATCCCCTAGCGTTTGGAGATTTGTATACAAAGACACATTCTCTCTGTCTCTGTCTCGCTCTTGCGTGCTGTCTTTCTTACACACACACACACACACACACACACACACACACACATTTTCCATCCACAGTGTTTACTATGTAACAAGCACTCGGCATCCAGATGGGAGGTGAGCATGTGGCCCAATGGGGCCAGATCTGGTTTGGGTTCCAGTCCCCCTGGCTCAGTGATCTACTAGTTGTGCTAGTCTGGTCAGGTTTCATAAACCTTCTGAGTCTCAGTCTCCTTAGCTCTCCTTACCTATGAAGTGTGGTGTCTGTGAGGACTGACTGGTACAAAACCTCCCAGTCCCGAGCGCCAGGTCTGAACCACGGTGTCAATCAAGAAATGGTCGTCACCTGTTTCTCCCCATCCTCTTCCCAGCTCTAGTTTTAAGACCTTTTAAGTTGAGCAGGGAAGGCTTGCAGAAGAGGAATAGGTCCTCTCTCCTGGCAAGGGGATGTGCCTATGGGTGATCTTTTACTCAGTGTCTGTTTTCATGTGCCTTCTTGGAAGCTTCTAGCTCTGCCTCAACTCACCTAGCTCCATATACTCTGCGGGGCCTGCAGGTGCCCGGCTGCTGGCTGGCTAGACCTATAGTTGCTGTTACTAGTTGACCGGGGCCACGCAGCTCGGAGATAGGGTTTTGTTCTTTGAGGCTCCTGCGGGTGGGTCCTATAGCCATGTAGCATGGGTGTTCGTTTCTCAGATGCTGCTGAGGGCCCGCTCCTCTTTCCCTTTCCTGCTGTCCCCAAATAATAAGAGGGTGTTGGGATCTGGTCCCCAGGAAACAGCGTGCTCTTGGCCTGTTTCTATGGTGCATCATCAGTGTTTGGCCTTGACTCTCCTGTGTTCTGCACTGTGAGCAGAATACCAAGTGGTGTGGAGGAGAAGCAAGCCAGGCGCTGGCGGCCCAGGGTGCGCATTGTCGGGGGGAAAATCATGCTACGTGCACAGAAAATAACTTCCTTTTCTCATTTTATAAATTAGCTCAGCGATCCCTGAGATTATGAACCTTTATTCCCATAGATAGTGTTTCAAAGGAAAAAAAGAAACAACAGTAACAAAGGACTTGGAATGCAATTCTCTGGGCAGTTCCAGAAAAGGAAGCAGGGGTGGGAATACAGTCTAGAAATCCTTCTAGCACCCAAAAGCTCTCCATTCTCCCTGATCCCCACTTTTCCTCCTAGCCTCTCCCCCACTTTGGCTGCTTTATCACGAAAAGCTTAGACGAAGGCTTATGATCTCAGCTGGGGCTGCCGGGCTGCGGAGAAGTGAAGGGGTCCTCTTTCTAAGAGAAGAAAGGTCACGCAAAATGCTGGATTTCTGTGCCTGGTAGTCAGCTTACCAGCCTTTTCAGAGAGACGTTTATCCTCTGTCATAGAATTTGTCATAGAAGCAATGACGATTTTGTCATAGAAGCAGTGGCAATCAGAGCAAGAAATGAACCAATACATCATCTGGACCGACTCCTTTGTCATACAGATAGGAAATTGAGACCCAGAGAGGGTAAGTGACTCCCCGAGGTCCTCACACAGCTGAAAAGGGTCAGGGGCCCAGGTGAGCAGGCATGCTTCTGCCAAGGAACACCCTCGGGGTTCCCAGGGGATCTCTTTCCGAGCTCATTCTATTCCCAAGTACAAAACCCATTCCTATTTGTTCTTAATCTACTTGCAAACTCTGACTAGTTCTAGTGTTAAATACTTCATATAATTTACTTAATTAGCTAATTGTTAACAGTGTAAAGTCATTTTCTTTGACCTTTTATAATCCGTGTTCCTTCCCCAGAAAAGAAGTTCTAGGCATCAGTGTTTTGGTGAGCCTGGCATAAACAGTGAACGGCTTAGTGTAAAAACCAGAGTCCGGCTCCTGAAGGCCATGCTTTCCTCCACTAAACACCCTATATTCCCTTATAAAGGAAAGGATGGGGGGGGGGGGAAGGATGTTTTTGGAATTAAGAGCATTACACACACCTATATATTTACTAATCATGGAGGCCAGTTAATGTAGTAAGTAAGCAAGCTGGGGAGATTGGGACCCTGAGGGCCTAACTTCGAGTCTCACCTCTAGCCTGAACTCGCTGGATACTTTGAGCAAGGAACCCATTTCCAAGGCTCTCTTTCTTTGCCTATAATATGGGTTGGATAACTGTGCCTATTTTGTAGAGTCATTATGAGGATGAAGTGGGTTGATAATATGTATCAAATTTCTAATACTGTATGTGGTACACAGTAAGCCGTCAACAAGTGAGTCGTCTTATTATTGTTAATAAATACTTATAGAAATATTTGAGGATTCATAGTAGAATGAGGAAGGAAAGCTGCCTCGATTTCACTCCTCAGTTTGCTGTTTTCCCACCGTGGGATCCTCACGGTATCATGAAGTATGTATAATTTAGTAGGCTGCTTTTTTCACTTAGCATTCTTTTGTGAACATCTCCTCTTATTCTTCAAACACATGATTTTTAATGTCTACAAAGTATCTCATAAATAGACGTACCATAATTTATTTAACTATGTTCCTATTGTTGCAATTTCATTTGTTTTCTCCATTTTTTCCCCCTTTATAAACATTTTGGCATATAAATCTTTGCCTGTACTTTTGATCATTTTCTCAGGATAGATTCCTAGAAGTAAAATTACTAGGTCAAAACATAAACATATGTCAGAATTTCAATTCAAACTGCGAGCTGCTTTGCAGAAAGAAGCAGTGCTTTACTCTGTAAAGCTCATTCTGCAGAGCTGCTCATGTCAACATCTCTCACTGGGTTGTTTTTGTGATGGGGAAAGTCGAATGCTTAACGTCCTCAGTCAGTTGAAGGTTAACGTCCTCTTCCTTCTCTTCCTGGGCTGCACATAGGACCATTGTCAGTGTCCCTGATTCAGGAGTCCTTTGGAATCTCCTCCTTGGGAAGCCTCAGCTCTGTCTGGTTTGGATTCTTACTCAAACCTGAGCCGACCTCACGAGCTCAGCTGACCTTGGTCAGTCTTCTGATCAGGGGAATGGCGTCTGTCATCATGCCCATCTTCAAAAGCTTTCAGAACAGTTGAGTCCACAGGTTCTTTGCTTAGTCTATAGCTGGGTGGATAATACACTTTGTATGTTAGAAAGTTACTGCTTGGGGCGCCTGGGTGACTCAGTGGGTTAAAGCCTCTGCCTTCGGCTCAGGTCATGATCTCAGGGTCCTGGGATCGGGCCCCGCATCGGGCTCTCTGCTCAGCAGGGAGCCTGCTTCCTCCTCTCCCTCTGCCTGTCTCTGCCTGCTTGTGATCTCTCTCTGTCAAACAAATAAATAAAATCTTTTAAAAAAAAAAGTTACTGCTTAAATCTACCCTCTCCCTCTCTATTGTTGACCAGTGTGGTCCCATTAAGCGGAGGTCTTCAAGAACATGTCTTCTCTCCATGGTGTGTGGGTGGCAGGGGTGCTTTGCATGTACCTCTCTGGATCCAGCACAGGGAATGCTTGCTCCATGGCTTAGGTAGTGCTAAGCTGCTCCCCAAGCTTCTCTTCCTTGAATCCAGAATCTTCACCTTCCTGGATTCACCCTTTCCATCCCCCCAGTTCAGGGCCCCCATTCTTCATGCTTTGGGTGCTGTATATGTACCTACTTGGTCCCTTTGCTGCCAAAGTCTTCGTCCTCCAGTCTGTCCTACGCATAGCCACTGGATTAGTCTTGCTTAGAGATAGTCTTGAGGCTGCCCTCTTCACTGAGGACCAGATTAAGCGCACTCTCGAGGCCATCCGTTGTGTAGACTCTGTTTCCTGGTTACCCCATAACACTTTCCAGCCCAAGTCATACTCTCTATTCCTCGAAAGGACCCAATCTTTGTCAGATTCATTATTTTCCTTTTGCTTAATTGCCCTCGTTGCCATATCTCTCTCAAAATTTCATCTGTCATGCCCATCCCGAGTACCCGTATATGAAGCCTGTCTTAACACCCCATCCCCAGAATGAAAGCTCGCCTGCCACGAACACCTATGCCCATCACTTCCCTTTTCTCAGATCCCCCATAATACAGTATTTTCTGATCTTCCACTTGTCCAAATCTTGGTAGATATTAAAGATTACCTACCTTCATTATCTATCTCTTATTATCACATCCTTCCTTTGTGCTGATCTCTGTAGATAACAAACTCCTAGAAAGCTGAACAGCGCCCGCCTCCTCTCTGTACCCCTTACATCACCCCACAGAATGCCTGGGACATGGTGGACACTCAGGTCCCGAGATGGAAGTTCTCCGACATGGCCCCCCTCTCACGCTGCCACAGAGTGGGAGCAGCACAGCTGCCTGGATTTATTGCTTTTCCCAGGAGAGGCAATTAGAGCATTTTATCTTCCCCTTTGGCTTTCAGCCAGTGGCTCTGCACCTAGTTTCTAATTTTCTTTGTGTTTGAAGGGATGTTCTGTCTACTCAGTCAAAGCAAAGTGATGATGGTGTTAGAGTTGCTGCTGTTTATTGAAAGACTACTAAGTGCCGGACACCTGTGTTTTCCATAGGGGAGCTCATTCATTAATTTCCATAAAAACCTTATAAATTAGATATTATTATTCTGCTATGATGAGAAAATTGAAGCTCAGAGAGGTTAAAAAATCCTGCACCCAAATCACTAACATAGTAGGTTAGAGTTTGAGCTAAGAGTTGAAGCCAGATCCCTGGGCCCAAGTCCCTTCCATGATGTCCCACCAGAAAAGGATGACTTTAGCGGGGTGGATGTGGGGCTCTGGTTCAGCCCTCCTGGGATCCGTGAGCTGGGGCTTTGTACTGGGCACCGTGTGTGCTTCCACGGCAGCTTGGTTACGCTCGCTATGCTGAGCCCCTGCCACCTCCTTGTCCTGTTGCTGCACTGTAAGAGGGCAGGGAAGTGGAGTGAGGCCACTGCTTGAGTCTGAGTGCCCTGGGTTCCCCAAAGGTCTTTAACTCTACATGTCCTCTGTGTTTCCTCCAGACAGCTCCAGAGCTCCCAGACCTATCGCTGCATCAGTGAGCAAAATGTCCTCTTGGCATTAAATTATGGGGGATCTGATAGTTTATTGTACTCTCCTGGTCATCTGTTTGCTGGGGGGAAAGCAGTGGAGAATGGGTATAATGTATGCGACATTAAGACAGTCTCTAGTGTCTTCCTTTAGGTATCAAAACTGGGTATGTTGGGATAATTCAATGCTAATTTTTAAACAATTCTGGAAAACAGCATCCTAGCATAGTATCTGGATGCTACAGTAAAGCATTTGTTTACTAGACATTAATTGAAGAAGTGAATGAGTGAATTCAGGAATATAGGAATAAATGGATGATGTTTTCAGTTTGGGGTTTTTTTTTTTTTCATAGCAAGCAATGGGGAGTAATGGGGAAAATGGTATTTTCCAATTATCAGTAGCATGACTTTGGGTAACTGGTTCTGAGGCTCTCTGTTTTGTCATGTGTAGATGGTGATGTTAATACCCACTGTCAAGAACTGAAGAGTCTGAAATTTTGCCTTCCTTCCATCTAATATGTTAGCCTGTCACGGTTACAAAGAGGCTGGCAGAAGGCATGGGCTTTATTACTCATGGCACAGAGAAACATGAACATCACCGTATTTGTATAACTTGTCCTTGCAGATGGCTCAGATGGATGCCTGCACACTCGGGGAGCTGTGTCCTAGGAGAGTGACCCCACGCTTAGGGATCCTGAGTTTAAACCGAGCAGTAAGTATGCCTGCCCTTTCCTCCGGAGGGTGATACAATGTCTACCTTTCCAGGCCGTTTGCTATGCAGGGGTTCTTGAGAAGATGTTCCGGACTAAAGGGAACCATAGCTTTGTTGGGAAGAAATGTATGTAGAAATGCATGAGATCCATGAAGAATCATCTCCCAACAACACCTCATAGATCTTTTTTATGAAGACAAAATGAACTAATATCATGTCAGTCAGGATGGTTCAGGTTATGTTGCAGTAACAAATGACTTCCCAAGTTTCAGTGTCTTAAACTTCCAAAGATGTACTTCTTGCTAATGCCACTCACCCATGGGGATTAGTGGGAGCTCTCTTCTAGGTCATCCTCACTCTGGGTCCTAGGCTGAGGAGGCTTCATCATGTGGCACGTTGTCATGGCAGGGGGAAATTGAGTGTGCAAAATAGCATGCTGGCCATTGAAGCTACATCCTGCAAGGAATGTGCATCTCTTTTGCTCACATGCCTTTGTCCAAAGCAAGTCATGTGGCTAAAGCTGATTTCAAGGGAGAAGGGAAGTGTGCGTAGAAGAAGACCTAGAATACTTATTGGTGGCTAGCACAAGATACCGTTAGGGAAATGCAAAGTCCTTGCACAAAGCATGGCACATGAAAAATTGTAGCTTCCCTCTTCCTTTCCACTCCTGAAGCCATGAGTTTGGGCAGGGTCAGAAATGTGGGTCTTTGGTCCAGAGGAATCTCATAGTGATCACGGATTCAGGTTGTTGTCTGGCCATCTGTGGCGATGGTCAAGAAAATTTGCAGAATTTCCAGGGTAAAGTTGTGTGCCCAAGCTTGTAAATCAAATTAATCAATACTAATTACTAACATGCATTCAAGTTCACAAGTCTGTTGGTCAACATGAAAAAAGAAGGAACACAGAATTTCTCTCAATCCCCAATTATTGCGCAGAGATAATAACTAGATTGAGAAAGGAAAAAATGTTGATTTATTTTTGTTCATGAAGCAATGCAATCATGGATTCAATAGTCGAAATTCTTCCTGACCTGAACTTGCCCCCACCTTGGCCCCCGAATGGAAATCACTGAATGTTGTAGAATGAAATAAACATTAAGGATCAGCCCCCATGCTTTAGAGTTAAAAAATGCTAGATGGTTATTAATTCATATCTTCAGCAAATATTCATTAAGCTCCCATGTGCCCCCATCTATTAGGTTCTGTGTGAAGGATCTCAGTATAGTGTAGGAAACAAAACACAGCTCCTGACTCCGTGGAACTTAGAGTCTAGAGGGAAAGAAAGATCACAGTACCAGGAACCCTTATTCATGACTTGCTTACTAGGGGCTGGGCACTGGGCTGTTTGATACGTCTGTCTGCATTTCATAAAAGACTCATCAGCCTGCGGTGCTTTATTACTCACGATAACTGCTTGGAGGTGGCAGGAAGCAGAGTTCTGACCACATGTGGCCAAGGCTCAGTTGTCCAACATATTCTTGGGTACTAGAGTTTTTAGGACAGAATTACAGATGTGTGTACACCTAGACCTTGTCGCTAGGCTGTATCCCAAGAACCATCCTCGTTCATAGGCTTGGATTCCCCCTCTCCAGGCTGTGCCTTCTCTTCGTTCACATTCTCCATCAATGAATGAGTGACTCAGAGAACTCAAGGCATATCTACTAAGTGCCAGGCAATGTGCATGTATGGTTATCTTCCTACAATTATCTACAAAGGTAGGAATGACTCTGGTCACTCTGCAGATAAAGGAATGGAGGATCTGAACGTAAGCAGATACTTGCCTGTTATTCCAGGACTCAAAACTGGGCGAGGCAGCCAGGATTCAACCCACGGCAGCGGAGCCAGGACCCTTCCCAGGGTCATGACGCTGTGCCTCCTCATTGCCGGCAGGCCTGACCAGTGGATGCTCATATAACGACGGCTCCTTCCAGACCTCCCTAAGTCCCCCTGCAATCATGCCAGGTTATGAGATCCAGGCAGCTCTAGCATAAGCAGACTCATTCGGGGGAGCACCTACCTCTCCTCTCTGCAATACTACAACTTGCAGCTTTTTATTCGTCTACTCTAACGAACTCAGCAAATATTGATTAAGCAGCTTCAACGTGGCAGGCCCCAAGGCTAACAGGGTGAGCCCGACGAGCCCTGGTCTCCACAGGCTGAAAATCGAGAATATGAGAGAAACTTAAAACCACAGCAAGTATAATGTAAGTAGATTTAACCCAGGATTATGTCAAATACAGTGCAACAGGAGAACAAGGAGAGAGAAACTCCTACTGGTAATTGGGGGGGGGCAGAAGTTGCTTTTCCAGAACTCACAAAAGCTGACCCATTTTCATGGAGGCCCCAGGGAGAAGCAGCTTATTGGGGTGGGGTGCAGTTAGAGGGGCTGCTTCAGGGGTGAGCTAAGAAGAAAAAATGCTCTGGACACTTGGAACGTCTTATCTGAAAGGGAGCCACCTGGTGCTTAATACCAAGCAAATTTTTATTTTCTTCAGGCATCTGGGCTTTGTGAGGGTAGGGGGACCCATGGTGGCTCCCTGGGCTGATGAAGGGCTGCATCTCATGCCTGAAGCCTGACTGGTCCCAGCCTCTGCACCTCTGCACACAGTTCCCCACAGTGAGCTGATGAGCTGACAGCTGTCTCTTTAGGAGCCCTTTGGGTCTGCCTCGCCGTGCTGTCCCCCGCCGTGGGAGAAGTGTGGTAGAATTTTAATCCTGGCCACCTACATCTGGGAAAAACAATCCAAATGTTAGCCCATCTGGAGGGAGAACGAATCCGTATCTTCTGCTGCCTGTATCCCTTGATTTTCATCTCTGGATCTTGAAATCTCATTATGAAGCCAGAAAGAACTCCCTGCAAGCCTGTCTCCTACCCTTCAGGCAGCCTTTTCGGCATTTCTTTGTGCCTGGTCTCCTTATGCTCCTCGCTAACAGAACTCCTTTCAGCTGGGTGTGGTACAGCCCTTGAAACAGCTGAACAAAGCTTCGTTACACCCCCAGGAGGAAAAAGGGAATGATAACTTGCCTTCTTCCTTCCAGAGAGGCGACAAAGTGAGGACAGTGTGGTGACTTGGTCATAGTCCCAGCTCCTCCAGCCACCCTAAAGCAAGAGTTTGGTCCCAAGGCCCTGCACTCACTTGCTTCCATAGGAGCAGACTCACGTGTTCCAAAAAGAACTTGGGACATTTCCCCGTAAACCGGATCCTCCTCCTGTGTACCCTGTTGGGGAAAAGGCAACAACCAATCATCCAAGATAGGAACTTTCAGCTCTCCCAGGCTTTAGAGAATTCATGGGTCTCTTAATGCTTACACCTGTGTCACTCCTTCAGTTCTCCGTGACTCCTTATGGCGCCCTGCTTGCCTGGATTACTACCACAGCTTGCTCTCTGAAGTCCTGTTTCCATTGCGTTTCCTTCCTAATCCACCCTACAGGATGCTGTCAGGATAATCTTTCTAAAATACACTAGGTCATGTCTCTGCTCCAAATACTTGTCCTACAGGGTAAGATTTCAACTCCTTAGCCTGGCATAGAAGTTCCATGTTCCGTGCTCCAGCTTACCTGTGCAACCTTATTTTCCATCTATGCCCCTCGCTACTCCACATAACTGGGCATCTAGAACTGCTTCCGGTTTTCTGCACCTGACGCGTCATGCCTGTGCACATGCTCCGTGCGCTACTCTGGTCCTCCGGCTGCTATCAAAGCCCAGCCCAAGAGTGGGCTCCATTTTGAGCACCAGAGGAAACTGGCAGCTCACCCCTTCATGTCATTGTATCTTCATTGGGTTTCTGTTAGAGTGCATAATAGGAAATCAGACATTATTTGTGTACTTGTCTCTGGCCCCAAGTCACCTGAGTGTTTCTTCTTAGTGCTGTATCTTATTCCTCTTGGCATTGCTGGTATCCAGTGGACTGCTTTGCAAAGAGTCAGTCAATAAAATTTGCTGAATCAGGAGCATCATCCCATCTGTTCATGAAAAAGGCAGAACTAACAGACAGGGAAACTGAGGCCAAAGGTGGTTAAGAGGTTTTTCCAGGCTTGTGCTGTGAATTGAAGTAGCAATGCAATGACTAAACCCGAGGCTTCTGGTTTCTAGGTCATCACACTTCTCTAGTCCCTCAAACCAACAAATCGAGCAAGACTTTCGGGGAAAGTTTGCATTCCTCTCCATGTCACAGATAACATTCATTCATATATTTGACATTCACTCCCATATTTAACAAGACAGAAAGGTCTCTTTTCCCGTGAGAAACTTTCTACTGGAAACAGGTAGAAAGACAGATAACGAAGGACATAAATAAGATATGAGTCGAGCAGGCAGGAGTCAGAGCAGGTAGAAACATGGAAGCCATCATAGGGGGACGGAATTCTATTCTAAGAGCAGTTATTGGCTTCCAAAAGCAGGGAGTCTGACAGCTGTGGGGACAAAAGTTTGGAACAGAGTGACCCAGGGAAGGGAGTTAATGCTCTGCTCCCCAAGGACACAATAGTGGCTTGGACCAGAGTGGTGGGAGTGCTGGTAGGCAAAAGTGGACTGATTTGAGGTTTGCTTCAGAGGAAGACTGCCTGCATTTGCAGTGGGTTGGTTGTGGTTAGAGTCTTTGGTCTGGAAGAATGGTTATTAGCCTTTACTCTCTTTTATCTGCATCAAGTTGATGACCACAGAGGCAGTTAGTATTCTTGAGTCATCAAAAGATTCCAGCATTTGGTCATCACTAGTTATTTCAGGGGAACAACCCCACAATATTTTATTATGTGGACAATATTATCAAAACCCTCCTTTGGGGGTCAGACTTTTCCTTGTACCTTTTAAGTCCAAAGATAATGGTGAGAGGACCTTGGTTGGGACCATGCTGGGTTTCTGTGTGGCCTCTGTGCCTTGCAGGATTTGACATGATGGCAGAAGAAGAGCATAAGATTTGAAGCTGTACAGGGCCTGTTTCGAGCTGTGAGACTTTGGGAAAGATTTTTAACCTCTAAGCCTTATTTGTCTTATCTGTAAAATGGGCATCAGGAATACGTGAGAGGCAGAGTTTGTGTGAAAATTTAATGACTTATGTAAAGTACTTAGTAGGCACTTAGCGCCTTTGGTCTTCCCCAGAACCAATAAGTGGGGAAGGAGGAAGCTCAGGTAAAAGAGGGAGCACTCTTCACATTTCCTCATATTGACCCGGGTCCTGATATAACTGTACCCCAGAACAAGAATCTTCATATTTCTAGTAGGTGTTCACCTACTTTTAGGGAAGAAAGCATAACATGGGGCACAAATATTCTTTTAACCAACTAGTGGCTTGCACTTTTCTCTGTGCCCAGTGATGGTAACTGTAATGACATGTTAAGTAATGACAACATGAGGAAGATAATCCATTTTCAGCCAGTACTGTGGCGTTTGTTGTTTTTGATTCTGGGCCTAAGGGTTAGGTGGAAAATATAAAAGGAGACTCCTGTGAGGAACCTTCTCTTACTGACTGTCAAATGAATGTATGGTTTGGGGTTGGTGAACAGAGTGGGGCACTTCTGTGGGCAGGTGTGGGCTTCTCTGATGTATGTCATTCCCGGCAAATCACTCACTCGGAGAAAGGTAGTCTTCAGACACAGAACGAGAACTTAGAAGGGAGCCTTAGTCAGGCACGATGGGGGAATTTTCAGACCTTTTCAGGGCTCTGCTTTCTTTGATAAGGACTTTAAGGGGTCTAAAGCAGGGATCACAGGTTGGTGTAACTTTGGCTGATGGGCAGAAGGACAGCCATGCAGGGAGGCCTTCCCATTGAGGCTGCATACTAAAGATGATAAACTGCGTTGTATAAACCAGATGATCTGAGTTTTTTGTTGATTTATCTTTTTTTTTTTTTTTTTTTTTGAGATAGAGATTGAGCAGAGAGGGAGGGGCAAAGGGAGAGGGAGTGGGAAAGAATCCTAAGCAGGCTCCACACCTGTTGTGGAACCTGACTTGCAACTCAATATCATCACCCTGAGATCCTGACCTGAGTTGAAATAGAGAGTCTGATGCTTAACCGACTAAGCCACCCAGGTGCCCCTGTTGACTTATCTTTTTGATCCCTTCACCATTAGTGTAATCTTCCAAAAATGCTGTGGACAGGTGTCTGCTTTGTCACAATGGGGCTGATGGAGACTGTAGTGTGTGGAGTGGAGGACAAAGGGGAAGGACAGGCCCCTGAGAGCAATGGGGCTGACAGAGGATAGCACATTAGACCCCAAGGAGGAAGCCAACCTCAGGGCCCAGGCCTCCCTCCTCCCATGTGGATTTCCTCTCCCTTGCTAGCTATAGGCCAGTGGAATTCTAATGCTCTGTAGGCAGCATTCCATCCTGTTTTAGCTTCCTTTTTCAGAATTTTGCCAAAGACTATTGTCAAGATAGCTAATCAACCATTTCAATTCTTAATTCCATTAGGAAAATTGAAGGGGAAAACTACATAAAAGGGAAGAAACCAAGAAGACTGAAATAGAGTGAGCACTTACCAGTTATTTTTATATATCTTATTTCCTTTTTTTAAAAAAAAAAAACTATTGAAGTATGACTGATATTTAAAAAGCTGTACATATTTAATGTATATAACTCCATGAGTTTGGGGATACATATACATCTGGGAAGCTATCATCACTATTAAGGCCATAAAAATCTTCCCGAGTTTCCTTCTGCCCCTTTATTATTATTATTATCATTATTATTGTTATCATCATCATCATCATCATTTTGTGGTGAGCACACTTTCAGCTCACAGTTACCCTATGAAGTAAATTCTACTTGACATCTAATTGATGAGGAAAGCGAGGTTTAGAGAGGGCCAGAACCAGGCCCCAAGTGTCAAGTCCCACGGAAAGCAGAGCCACGCCTCCAGCCACAGGCATGACAGTCCCCAGTGTGTCCACTCCTTGGCTCTGCCATGCCACAGAGTGTGGTGAGGCTTACCGTCCTGCTGGAGACACTGGAGGAGTGTGGGCTCCCCCAGGGCTCAACGCCCGCAGGGATTGCTGCCCAGGAAAGAGCCAGAAGGTTTCACCAGAAGGTATCTGGGCAGATAGGAGAGGGCTGAGGCCTGGGATGTTCTTGTGCTCTTTGAATTGGGGAAGGGGGCATCTTTCCTGCCAAGAGGGGCCACTGTGGGCCAAGGTGACCACAATGTCTGCCTGACTGCTGAGCCCACAGAAGACCTACAGTGTGAATGACATTGTATCCAAGGGACCCCCCCAGGAGCTGATGTCTCCTCCTCTGGGCTAAAAATGTCCTTAACCACAGGATTTGCCTTATGGATTTATTCTTTTATTAACAAAAATTTCAAAGAACTGAATGGGGTGTTAGCTATGTGACTTTCATTTTGAATGGAAATTGTGTAGCTAAATCAGGGAGCGAGACGTCCTTGAGTTCTTTGTGTGTGTGTCGGGGGGAGGGGTGGGAGGTAGGGGTAGACATGATTTGACTTGATGTCACTATGAATATTTTTAGAGACCTTTAGAATACTCTGTAATTACACTATCTATACTTCGAGTCTAGTGTTATTGTTCAGTTGACGAAATACTTGCTGCTAATTACAATAAACAAAGGATTTCATTTATCTAAAAAAAAAAAAAGGATTCTGTAGATTCTCTTTGCTTAAAGCAGCCCAAAATACCTACCGGGATTTTTTTTTTTTTTTTTTAAATGGCTAAGACTGGCACACCAAGTCAGTTTTTATCACAATTACATTAGTATAGTTTGCAAACAAGGAAGCCTTTCTTCACACCTTCTGTCTGATGCAGCGGCAGAGAGATTAGAGGGGGGTTGTGTAAAAAGTTTAAACCGAAGCCTGGGGTTTTTTGAGGCTAAATAGCAAAGCTTACTCCAGCATTGTTCCCTTCTGGTTCTGGTGTGCTGTGCGGACAGAAGCCTCGGGATTTTTCTATGGGTTCTTGAGAAAGGAATTGAGATTTGCAGCCTCCCATTTCAGATGATGGAGGAAGAGGAAGAAGAAGAAAGGACCGGCCACCTTGCCAGTCTGGGTGGGCTCGAGGGCTGACTTCTTCAGACAGGAGAGAAGTGGCAGAGTGGTCAAATACTAGGCTCTGGCTCTGGTGGAATTTTATTTTATTTTTTATTAAGTTTATTAAGATTTTTATTTTAATTGCAGTGTAGTTAACACATAGTGTTTTATTAGTTTCAGGTGTACAATGTAATGATTCAGCACTTGCGTACGTTACTCAGGGCTCCTCGTGATAACGTGCTCTTAAGCCCCTTCGCCTATTTCCGCCATCCCCCGCCCACCTCCCCTCTGCTAACCAGCAGTTTGTTCTCTAGAGTTAAGAATCTGTTGGTTGGTTGGTCTTTCTCCTCTTCTTCCTCTTTGCTCGTTTGTTTTGTTTCTTAAATTCCACATATGAGTGAGATCATAGAATATTTGTCTTTCTCTGACTGACTTATTTCACTTAGCATTATACTCTCCAGCTCTGTCCACATTTTTGCAAGTGGCAACAATTCATTCTTTATGATGGCTGAGTAAAATTCATATATATATACATATAAGTATATAGGTGTATATATATACTGCTTCTATGTCCATTTATCAATCAATAGACGCAGGCTGCTTCCATAATTTGGCTGTTATAAATAGTGCTGCAATAGGGGTGCATGTATCCCTTTGAACTAATGTGTTTTTGTATTTTTGGGTAAATACCCAGTAGTCTAGGATAGTAGAATCCTAGGGCAGCTAGCTGTATTTCTCACTGAGGAAATTCCACACTGTCTCCCACAGTGGCTGCACCAGCTTGCATTCCCACCAGCGGTGCACAAACATTCCTTTTTCTCTGCAACCTCGCCAATACTTGCTGTTTCTTGTATTTTTGATTTTATCCATTCTGATAGGTGTGAGGTGATAACTCCTTGTGGTTTTTTCTCCAGTGGAATTTTCGTTCTGCCATATACTGTGTGACTGGTGGCAGGTTCCCTCCCCTCTCTGAGCCTCATATACAAAATGGAAAGAATGACAGCACCTCCCTGATGGCATTGTTATAAGTGGAACGGAAAGCCCTTAGCACAGCATTCATACCGGGAGTGTTTATATGTAGCTGCCCATTATTTTAAGGATGTGCTTAATAAATATGTGGTGAATGAATGAAGAATATTTGTACTGATCACAGGATGCTTCAGGCAGCGTTTTCAATTTTAAGTTTCACTGTGAAGAAAGCCTAATGAAGTGCCAGCTTCCCTCAGGAACCTTGTAACTTGTTTGTCTCCCACAAGGAAGGCTGCTGATCTTCCAGTTGAACTGTGGCCGTGTGCACTCTGCAGCGACAGCAGCCGGCAACGCTTCTTGCAGCCGGAGTGGAAGTAGGACCCGTTGGGCTGATGATGGGCGCTGCGGGAGCGATACATAGTAACGCTTATTCAGCTCTCACCCCATGCCCTGCGCTGCTCTAAGTACCTGTACTTAGAGCCGCCATCCTCCCGTCAGGCACTGTTGTTATTCCCATTTTACAGAGGGTAGATCTGGGAGACAGAAGGGTCCTGTTAGGAAGTCTGACTCCCCGCAGCCCATGAGGGATGGAACGGGGGTCCTGGCACTGGCGTTCTGACTGCAGCGTTTCCCTGAGCACTGTGCTCTGGGGCATCCCTGGGGCCTGTAAATCTGAGGGGGTGCCCGGAATAACATTTATGTTATGGGTTGGCAACAGGAGCTTGGTTCTCTGATCTGCAGATGCCCCGCAGAGACGTATACCAGGGTCGATCACCCTGCTGGTGCCTGGAGCTGGCCTGGCTTCAGTTCCCTGGGCGCGTGTGTATGCATGCGTGTGTGCATGTGTTCTCTAGAGTTAAGAATCTGTTGGTTGTTCTCTAGAGTTAAGAATCTGTTGGTTGGTTGGTCTTTCTCCTCTTCTTCCTCTTTGCTCGTTTGTTTTGTTTCTTAAATTCCGCATATGAGTGAGATCATAGAATATTTGTCTTTCTCTGACTGACTTATTTCACTTAGCATTATACTCTCCAGCTCTGGGTGCTCGTGTGTGCATGCGTGTATGCAAATATACACACGCGTACACACACACCTGTTTGTGGGTCTTCTTAAGAATTTCATGGCGCATGGACAGGCAAGTGAGAAATAGGAGGAGGAGCTCAGGAGGACACTGTAACTGAATTACGGAATTTTGAAGACAAGGGAAGAAATGGATTTCCAAATACTTGGTGCTTGCTGGTGGGCTTTCATAGATTCATCTTATTTCCATTTGCCTTTAACCATTTTTTTCAGCTTGCCTATCTGGGCTGAAGGTAAAATCGTCACAGTCTTCCCTAATTGTCCGCCTCCCCTGGGAATGTTCTCCCTGCTTTAGGCGAGTTCGGCTGACAGTCCCAGGGAGTTTACTGGCAGACAGACTCCGGCATGTGCCGGGTCTACACCCCCTGCCTTTCCTCTCCAGGGGGTACCAAGCTGTGTGAATCAGCCGCCAGGAGGGCTGAGCACTTAGGGAACCTGACACCTAGGTGATTGCTCCATCCCCAGGGGTTTCCAAACCTTTTTGAGCCATGAATCTTTACGTTCAGTATAAATGCCAGACCCCCGCGTGTGAGGCTGCTGAAAGGGGAGCTGCTCTGGCAGAAGCTGGGGTCCCGGAGACCTGCCTCCTTTCCCACGAGCACACTCTGGGGGAGAGAAAAGCAGTTTGGAAGCCCACTGGGTAGCTCTCTGTTCCCTCTGTTTAGCTCTGAAGACCAGCTTGTCTCTCGTCTGCCCTTCATCCTCTGGGTGCCTGCGATCCCCTGTGACAAACAGGCGTAGGGTGGGTGGAGGCAGAATCAAAGGGCGGTACTGAGTGAGGGGCCTGGCTTAACACTCATCCCGCTCGGTTCTTCTCTACAAACCCAAGTGGGGAGAGGTGGTGCTGGTGGAAAGCATGGGGAAGGTAGAATAGTCTAGAGCCTGGGAACATGGACTGTGGAGTCAGACTGCCTGGGTGCATAGTCCAGCTCTTCTACTTACTCGCTCTGTGACCCAGGGCAAGTTTCTTGGCCTCTCTGTGCCTTAGTTTTCTCGTCTATGGGGATGGGGGATTAAATCATAGCAAACTATCTCATTGTGTGGTTGTGAGACTTAACTGAATTAATATATATACGGTGTACCTAGAGCAGTTCCTAGCACATGGAAAGTGCTCAATACGTGTTAGCCATTATTATTTAAATAATCATCGCTCTCCTCCCACAAGTGAATCTGGTATATCCTAAGGTATAAATGACAAACTTCCTGACAAATAGACTTTTTTTTTTTTTTTTTTTTGAGGGGAGGAAGAACAGAGAGCGGTAGCAGAAGGAAGAGAAAAGAGTTTCATGGAGGGCAGTAAAACCACAGAAAGGAAAGCCCACAGTCTGTAGGAGACATGAACCCCTGAATACAACTATACTAGACCAGTCGTTATGGGGTCTTGAGCAATTTAAGGAAGGGGGCTGTCTGGGTGCCTGGCCAGCTCAGTTGGTAGAGCAAGCAACTCTTGATCTCTGGGTTGTGAGTTCGAGCCCCACGTTGGAGGTTGAGATTACTTTAAAAAAAGAGAGAGAGAGAGGAATGGGGCTGTACCTTATCAGAACCTAAGGGAGCAAACAACTCATTGGAATTTTATATAAGAGTTTTGTTTTATGAACCAGCAGTACCTCACCCGACCATTTTATGGTAAGCCATTTTCCTTTCTTTCTCTTTTGGAGTTGGACTCCCTTTTATTATATGAGATACTAAGGTATTTTGAGCTATTTCAGACCTGTAGCCCTGCTCCAGGTCCTGGGCCAGGAGAGCGCCACAGATTCTGGCCGGAAGACTTCCTGAGGGATTGAAGGAAGCTGCAGGGCAGAAATGCCAGCTTTCTCTGGAAATCACTAGCCTGCTAAATATAGTAGTGATTATGCAGTTACTCCGTTGATTTTTTTTTCTAATCACAGTTTACTGGAGGCCTTAACCTTTAGAATTCTCAACAGCAGGAGGGCTGGAAAAGCTGTTCCGGTGTCCTCTCATGATAAACATCTTTGAAGAGTAATTAAGGCAACATATTGTTACCTTGGTTCCTGAGAACCAAGCTAGAGTACAGAGGGGTCAGAAAATAAACAGACTTCAGGTGAGCTGAAGCAAAAGCAGGGGTAGGCCCAGGAACCTGGAGTCTAAGGCTGGGAGCATCGCAGATCTGGGGGAGCTGGGTTAAAGGATGCCATCCATTAATTCTTCAATTTTTTTTAAAGCTGAGAGCAACAGAGGTTAAGTTCAACATAAAAGTAACACTACCTAGTGTTAGGAGCAAAGGACACTTTGGGCATACGTAATCAGAAGACATATATAGCCATACATAGGGCAATTATAAGACATACATACAGGCCATCAGGAATCATTATGATCGAGGAGTGACAAATAATCTGCAAGGAAGGCATGACCGTTTGACGACGTATTTCCCTCTTGTTCCTCCCAATTTTGACTAGACAGTACTTTGATTCGGGAGCCCAGTGGTCAAATTTTTTTTTTTTTTTTAGATTTTATTTATTTGACAGAGAGAGACAGATACCACAAGTAGGCAGAGAGGCAGACAGAGAGAGAGGGGGAAGCAGGCTCCCCCCTGAGCAGAGAGCCCGATGTGGGGCTCGATCCCAGGACCCTGAGATCATGACCCGAGCCGAAGGCAGAGGGTCTAACCCACTGAGCCACCCAGGTGCCCTGGTCAAATGTTTTAATTGGGTGAGGCCACCTGGGGAGACCTATAGCTAGACATACTGTTTTATTGACACTAACTCTGGTGATCAATTTGGTCCTGGTCTTGAAAAGGAGAGGCCTAGGGTCAAGTTCATCCTGAGTCAGTAATGAACCCCCAGAGGAACAAAAGAATAGGAGGGGTGCTGGATTTTTAGAGAGAGCAGGAAGGATGTAGGAAGCGAATACTGCCCCCCTCCAAATTCTGGGGTCACTGGGCAAGATCAGGGTAATTTGGAAGGCGCTCAAAGATGTTCTGAGGCTCATGTGAAAACTCGCAGTTTCTGAATCTTATTTTTTAATTTAACAAATAAGTGTTGAGATTCCAGGCACTGTTTTGAGTACTGAAGGATGGGGAGGAGAGAAACAAAAATAAACACATTCTCTAACCTTAGTTTAAACCTAATGGGCGGTATAGTTGATATGTATACAAGTAACACACAGCAGCCGCGGGGGGAGTTGTTCATTTTGAAATTATCCAGGCTGTGTTTCCAAACTGAGGCACTATGGACAGGTCCCCCTTCAAAGTCCCTCTGTGGCTCCGTGGCCCATGTTGGCATTTTTGCCTGTGTCTCAGCCAAGAGAACAGGGTGAGAGAGGGTCTGTTGTTAAGCCTCCTCTCTTTTTTTTTATGTGGGGGAAATTCTAGTTGGGTCTGGAGGACTTTAATATTTGTAATAATCCATGGTATTTTTGGCCATAGTGCCTGAAAAAATGAACTTGTCAGCATCTTTACTCTTATCCCTCTGGAGGAAGAGGGCTAGAGATGCGCGGAAGGGCGATCAGAAGTCCCGCTGCCCATTTAGCCCCTCTCAGCACCTGCTCCTGAGCGAAGGCAGTGGCTCAGGTAATTAGAGTCAGAATCCTGATGGAGGGACTTTGTTCAAAGTTCAGTCACAGCCTGGGTTGGAGAACTCTGCATGCCCACTTCCCTTGTTAATAGCTTTGCTGACCTTCTCCAAAGAAAAAGTCATTAGAATGTTGAGTTACGATCTGTTTTTATAAAATTGTGCCAGTCCCCCATTTATAGCCCCGTATTTCAGCCAATTTCTAATTACTTCTTAGAATATACTTCTTCCAGTCCTTGGAGAATATTTCAAACCCTTATCCAAGCAATCAAGCATACTTCTTGGTTTGCAAGCTGATTGTGAGTGACCCCAATGCATACAAGTCTTGATGAAAGACCCCTCCCCCCTCCCAGCAGCCATACAATCCTTACATCCAGGGCTCTCTGGGGCTCCAAAGAGCCAGTGTCATTTTGTTTCCTAACCTTGGAAGATAAGATGATCTTTCATGGAGGATGCTGTGTGTTAGGAGGCTAATGAAGAAAAGCAAAAAATTCTTGCTTTTTTTTTTTTCCGTGAGAATTTTCTACATCTCCCCAGGGAGGTTCTTTCCTTCCCTCTCATTGCTGAACATCATTTGCAGTCACTGGCTATTCTCTTCTTCCACCTCTGGAAAGTAGGCTGAGTCAGTTCAGAATCCACCTTGGGGTTCTGGGTAATGGAGTCCTTGTATGGCTTCTGCTTTATCTCTACAAAATTCCCACAAGGTTAGAAAAAAAAAAGAGAGAGATAGAGAGAGAGAGTCCCCATTGGCTTATGAAGTCAAGAGCTCTTCGGTACATCTCAAACTTGGCTAAGTCCAGTGGTTGTTCTCCCTTACCCACCTTTTAAAATATATTAATTAGCTTCTATCATTTTAGACAATTTAAGCAACTCAAAGATTTTTGGAGGTCTCCGTTCCTTTTCTGCTTTGAATGGGAGTAAAATCACCAGCAGTGCTGAGAGGAAACATTTTTATAGACTTTCTAAATCTCCCCACTGCTGAGAAGAATTAAAAAAAAAAAAAAAAGAAGCATTTCTCTTGTCTCTTTATTTCTAATCACTTTTTCCTTCTAACAGGACTGGAGCACCATGAGAAATGGCGCTCTTTTATGGCAAGGACTCATTTGCCCATAACGAACACTGAGTACAAAAGCAAATTAAAAAAAAAAAAAAAACCAACCCTATGCTTAGAGAGACCATTAGGAACGATTTGACATTTATTGAACAACAGATGGCGATTAAAAGCATAAAAGCTAGATTGCCTTGCTAGAAACAAAGGGTAGTTCTACTGAGGAAGTCTAACGTTTCAATTAAAATACCTCTCAATGTCAATTAAATCATATGAAGATAAGTCTGAAAATGGTTTCTAGCTGCACTATAATCAATAGTGCAGTTAAAATCCTCATCAAGAAGCACCCAAGTTTTTAGTTTGACAGTTTGCTGAAAGATTAGCCAAAGCTTCAGGAAGCCATTTCCTTCAGTGTAGGGTTCAAAAGGTAAACATTTAAGCGGGAGTGCTTCCTACGTATTAAACAGATTTATTTCAACCATGAGAAAGAAGCCTCACTGCCTTTGCTTTGTTTCAAATCTCAACCACATCTCAGTATGGATTAGGCATTAGTGAGGGGTGGAAAAATAACCACATTATTTCCACAGCAAGGATCTCACTTTAATGATGTTCATATTCATTTGGGAAACAGCAAGTTGGAGTAGAGAGATAAGTGGCCTGGGAAGGAGACAGACCTTGGTTTGAAACCCGGCTCAGTCACCTTAGGTGGGTATCTTCAGTGATCAGAATCTCTTTTCATTTGTCAATTTCTCATTTCTCATTTGTAAAATTGTCATCACCCCATCGCCTTTCCTGGATTGCCTGATACATTCTAGATTCTCAGTGAATGGGGGCCCCTGTCTTTATCTCTCTTTTGGAAGAACCTTATGATAGAGAATCTATTCTAGTAGATGTTCCCGAAACTGGGTTCAGCGAGGCAGCGATTTTGCTCACATTACACGCCAAAAGGTCAATGCATGCTAATGTTAGCGTAGGTAGTTAGGTTCAAGCAGAATACCTGGAGGCGAGCATTGTGGAAGTCATGGCCGGCTGGATCTAACCAGACTGACCCAAGATGGCGGATGCCATTACAGGAACCCCCTGACCAAATTAGGAAGAAAAGGATCAGAAACCCTACTTTCTGCCCTCAAGTAATAAGTATTCAACCTTCTAGTTAACAACTGTTAAGAAAAGATAGAAATCCAACCCCCAGGGCACACAGTGTGCATTTTCACACACACACACTCTCTCTAGCTCTTTCTCTCAACTCCTCTTATATCTCGAGAGTGTACTTTTTGTTTTCAATGAGCTTTCCTGCTTGTGTGACTCAGCTGCTGCGCTGCATGTCTGTCCTTAAATTCATTCTCGTGACAAGACCAAGAACTTTCAGCAGCTCCTTCCGGTCTGGCTGAGTCATGGCCCCAGGACCATGGGACTTCACAGTTTACCCGGGAACACAATGGGTTGAATAGTTTCTCCCTAAAATTTATATGTTGAAATCTTAACCTGCAGTACCTCAGAAAGTGACTCTTTGGAGAAAGGGTTGTTGCAGATGTAATTAGTCAATTAAGATGAGGTCATACTGTCTTAGGGGGGAGCTTCATCCGATGTGACTAGTGTCTTTGTAGAAAAGGAAAATAGGGAGGCAGTCATTCACACAGGGGAATGCAATGTGAACATGAAGGCAGAAGTCAGGGTGATTCTACAAGCCAAAGGATGTCGAAGATTGCCAGACCCCGAGCAGCTAGAAGAGAGGCTTGGAACAGATGCTCCCTCACAGCCTCCAAGCAACCAACCCTGTACACGCGCCTTGATCTCAGACTTCTAGCTTCCAAAACTGTGAGGCAATGAATTTCTGTTGTTGAAGCCACCAGTTTGTGGTGCTTTATTATAGCTGCCGTAGCAAGCTGATTCACTATGTCAAATACACTTGGTCAGTGTGGGTAGAGCATCCTGCTTTGGACGTTTCATTAAGCAATTTACTGAAGTCAGGTCTCTGAGAAACCCAGCTACTGAGAATTATCTCTACTTAATCCAGTGTTTCCCAAACACTTGGCCATGGAAGACTTTCCCACAGCAGACATTTTTATTTAATTACTATTTACATACTTTGGCACTACTTTGGCAAAGAATACTCTGGAATGCTTTGCCTTGAACCCTACCTCGCAACTTACGTCACCCCCACTCTTTCACCTCAGCCCCAGGGCTGTCACTCCAGCTCTCACTTCCTCACCAGCCACAACCAGTCACTTACCCACGTGCTCAGCATCACCCCAGAATGATGCCGGCTCCTTTGTCATCACTGCATCCCTAAGCAACTGTCCCCGATGCTCTCTCCCCTTTGCTTGACTTCTGCTCTCCAGGTGTTAGATGTTGTTTGAGAAAGTGATGGGACAGAGTTAAGTGATGGATTTGGATCCTTGAAATGTAATACATTTCAAGCTGAGTCTCCACCGCTGCTCAGTAATCCTTATTTTCTTATATTGTTTCTCTCGTGCTTGCATGCCTCCGTTTATGCATGCACTCATTCATCACCTAGCGAGTGTCACACCAGGAGCCAGTGCCCGTACCAGTCACTGGGTAGGTACTCGAGTAGGGGCAGGCATTGATAAATCGCTTCCCTCAAATGCTGATGGTCTAGTGGAGGAGGTAAACCAACGCTAGGAGATGAAAAGCATTCAGGGAAGTGCCATCATCTGAAGCAGCAAAGGGAATACAGAACCGATAGAGGACCGACTACTGCTTGCCGGCCAGGGGTGGGAGAGTGTGTTTCAGGCTGAAGGAGTAGCAGGAGTATTCAGAAGACTTCAAGTCCTGGACAGCTGATAGGTTACTAGTCAGGGGAGAAGAGGATGTGAAGCTAGCAAGGAGACAGGGATAAGAATGTTTCCTGCTAAGGCATTTGCAGTTGCCCTCATAGGGAAGGGCAAGCCGTTGATCTGTGTATGTGTAGTGATCCGATTTTCATTTATAAGATCACTATGGGATTATACGTGATTTTAATTTTCTTCTTTGTCCTTTTTGGCATTTCCAAAATTCTCTGTCTGCTGTAGTGTTTGTGTTGCATGAATGTGTTTTTATCAATGGATTAAAAAGTTCAGACATGTACGGTGAGAGTCCTGGGTTCCCTTGTCACTTTCCCCACCAACTCATCTTCTTTCCTATTAAGTTTGGTTTTTTCTTGTAGTCCCTCGTTTACCTTGTGATGTATTTGTGTGTATGTGTATGTGCGCACACACACACATAAATATAGGCCTGTATGCATACACAGGTATACGTGCGTGTTCACATACACATGCGTGTGACTCAGATTTGTTAGTTATAGGACAGACACAGCCAAGCTCTGCCTCTGTCTGACGACTTATCTTTTCACACTGCAACCCTTTCCATACATGGGTTATTTCATTCTTTGTGATGATTTCATAGTATTCCATAGAATAAATGTCATTTAATTGATGTTAACCACTCCCTCGTTGAAGGAAATTGCTGTAACAAGCGCCCCTTCAAGGGTATTTTGTACATAAATTTTTGTGCACAGGTGCAGGTGTTTTCTTAAGACTCTTACAAATAGAATTGTTGGGTCAAAGAGGATATAGCATTTAAAATTGTGAAAAATACTGTCAAATGACTTACAGAATGGCCTCAGTGATGCACTCTTACTTTTTTTCACTGAATGAAATTACCACTATTTTATATTTCTTTCAACTTCTGATGCCAGAATTTCATTTAAAAATATCTGTCTTCCTTATTACTAATGAAGCTGAGGATCTTTTCACATGTACATTTTCTATTTGTATTTCTTAGTCTGTAAATTGACAGTTTTAATCCTTTGCCTACTTAAAAAAATTGGGACTCTCATTTTTATCTTATAATTTGTGGAATATTTTTATGTGATGTGGATGGTAAGCCTTTGTCATATTGATATATGATATTTAAAATTTCTTCCAATCTAGGACTTACCTTTTATCTTTGTTTATTTTCACTTTTATTATAAGGAAATTTAAAATTTATAGGAAATAAGAACCGACAATTTTTCTATGACTTCCAGGTATTGTGTCTTGCTTAGAAAAGATTTTTCCACACTGGACTAATTTTTAAATTATGTTTTCCTTTGGAGCTTTTATGGTTTCCAGACTATAGTATCCTTGTACATGATACGATATTGGGATGTAAGTTTTTTGTTTTTTGTTTATTCCAAAGGCTAACCAATGTCCCAATGCCATGTATTGAATAATAAAATACTACTATAATCAGAAATAAAATATTTTAAATATGGATATTAATTTGGTGCCATTGTATAGGTTTGATTAGAAGGCAGTAAGGAGATGAAAAGGAAAAAGAAATTAGTTGTTAAAATATAACTCGGACCCCCCAAGGTTTGTTATTAGAAGGAATATTTCCAGGTAAGGAAGTCTGGTAGCTTAAATTAGGAAAGTGGCTTTGGCAGTAATAGAGGTGACTGAGAGAAGAGGACACAAAATTGAGAGATCTTCAGGGAGAGAATAAGTAGGGATTTGTAACTGACTGACTGAGGAAGAGGGAGGGATCCTGTGTGATTCTCAGGTTTCCAATCTGGGTGACCTTGAGTACTAAGAAACATCCTAAACTGGAAAGTCGATTGAACACAATAAAATATGCTTCACCATCTAAATTAATAAAAAGGCCAGGTAAAACATTTAAAAATTAAAAGTTAAAATGCACACTAAAAGCGAAGAGGCCGTCCAATTTTAAAAATAAAAAGGGAACTCAGGGTGTGAGTAGGAAGTCAAGCCATGTTGCTCAGGGAGGCCTGGAGCCAACAGAGGCTTGAGGGGCTATGTTTTTGAACGGCATCTTGGGTATGAAGGTTAAGTCCACAGACCCTGAGTTGGGCTGGGAGGTCCCAGAAATTGAATGCCCTGTGTGAGGCTTTGGTTTGGAAAAGTGCTTCAATTCCTTATAAGGAAAAATAATGATCACTGCCCACTCCACAGGGGCTGCAGCCTGAGACACACTGCTGCCTCAAGCCAAGGGTGGAAACCATCTTACCAGGTCAATGCCAAGACGGCTCCCAAAGACATAGATCCTTGTGTGGAACAAGATCTCTGAGACCACAAGCTCCAACGCTAGTTTGGGACTGATCAAGCCCACCGTGCCTGAGCAGAGATACTGTAAAATTAGCCAACGATGAGGCTAAGAAGTGGGAAAAATAGTGACAGACAGAAGTAGATAGATGGATGAGTTCCACACCTCAGCTCTCAGTAGAACAGATGCAGAATATCAAGGATAATGAGAAACCCTAAAAGCCGATGGAGGGAAGGAGTAAAAAGGTAAATCATCATCCCCGATAATAAGATGGACAGCATACTTTTTAGCGGTGATAGCTGTCATAAAGCAGTGGGGTAGATTTTTGAAGTCCTAAAGGCAAATAAATAATGGGGGATTTAAAAGTTTATAAAAAGTAGGATATTTTGTGCTTCATGTTTTAGTTTTGGGTCAGGCACTTGTTTCACCTATTTAAAAAAATTAAATAGAGGAGTGGAAGTAAGAACAAGGCATTTTAGGCCTGTTAGCACTTAGACAGGTTACTGTCCCCAGGGACAGTTCATGCTCACTAAAAACGATTGCTAAATGACAGACTCTAGTTTGAAGAAAAATGTAGTCAGAAGGTAGAAGCGGAATGCAAGCAGCAAAGGGAACAAATAAATTATGGTGGTAAATCTAAATGAGAATTGACATTAAAATCAATGAGAATAACAACATTGTTCATCATATGTGCTAAAAACAAAGTGATCCCCCAAAATCAAACAAACAGCACAACAGCAGGGAAGTGATTCTGAAGAGAGTTAAATTATACAAGGTCCTAGTTTAGTTTAGAAGGATGACAGGTATGTGTATGAACCTTAGCCTTTAATAGAAAAACTCAAATTTAACTATATATGTATAACTTTATGTATAAGTGTATATATTAATGATACATATATAGGAAAAATTTAGGTATAATGACTAAAGTAACATAGATTAAAATGCTAAATGAGTAAAGGAAAATCAAGGAAATGAAGAAAATGTGAATAACTCACAGAAACCAGGACAAGAACATACCTGAAGGAAAGCAAAAACAGAACAAATAGAGAACTCCAGAAGAATCTGTAAGCACATCCATGGCATGGCAGAGAGATCCCAGAAAATAACTTGGGCTGGGCATGTTTTTTTTTTTTTAAAGATTTTTTTATTTATTTGACAGAGAGAAACACAGCGAGAGAGGGAACACAAGCAGAGAGAATGGTAGCAGGAGAAGCAGGCTTCCTGCCGAGCAGGAAGCCCGATGCGGGGCTCGATGTGGGGCTCGATCCCAGGACCCTGGGATCACGACCTGAGCTGAAGGCAGACGCTTAACGACTGATCCACCCAAGCACCCCTGGGCTGGGCACTTGATTCGTTACTGAAGGGACATCCACACCAGTGGGGGAAAGCTATTCCTACAAAGTACATAATGTTGAGACAGCGGACTTTCCTTAAGGAAAGCAAATAAGAATTGGATCACTATTTCACACCACAAATTCCAGACAAAAATGTGAAAAAGGAAACTCTAGGACATCAAGCATAAAAAAAACCAAAAAACAAAAAAAACAAAAGAAAAGAAAGAAAAGAAAAGATAAGATAAGATAAGAAAAGAAAAGAAAAGAAAAGAAAAGAAAAGAAAAAAAGAAACTCTAGGGAATGAAAAGAAACCACCAGGAAAAACATGTTGAAAAACAAAACAAAACAGAAAATAATTGAAAAAATGTGAACTCGAGCTAAAGAAGGAATTTTTTCAAATGTCAAAAAGCACATTCTATTAAGGAAAAGCTAGATAAATTTAACTCCATCAGGCAAAATGCTTTATAAATGAAGTTTAAGAATAGCCTATGGACTAAGAGAATTTTTCTGTGTACATGAGAAAGGATCGGTCTGGAATAAACGTAAAAAATCCCTTTAAATGGGGGCGCCTGGGTGGCTCAGTCGTTAAGCGTCTGCCTTCGGCCCAGGTCAGATCCCAGAGTCCTGGGATCGAGCCCCACATCCGGCTCCTTGCTCGGCGGGAAGCCTGCTTCTCCCTCTACCATTCCCTCTGCTTGTGTTCCCTCTCTCGCTGTGTTTCTCTCTGTCAAATAAATAAAATCTTTAAAAAAAAAAAAATCCCTTTAAATGAATAAGAAAAAGACAAACAGAATGTAGAAAAAAATGTCAAAGGATAGAAAAAGCAAGTCATAGTAAAGATGTGGATGAACAGGGGTGCCTGGGTGGCTCAGTCGTTAGGCGGCTGCCTTTGGCTCAGGTCATGGTCCCAGGGTCCTGGGATAGAGCCCCGCATCGGGCTCCCTGCTCGGCAGGAAGCCTGCTACTCCCACAACCATTCCCTCTGCTTGTGTTCCCTTTCTCGCTGTGTTTCTCTCTGTCAAATAAATAAAAACCTTAAAAAAAAAAAGATGTGGATAAACAGTAAATTCATGATATTTGAAAAGTTTTCCATTTTACTAGTTATTTGGAAAATGCAAATTAAAATAGGGAACAACATGTCTTTCCTTCTGTGTGGAAAATTAAAGTCTGACACTTTTATGAATTGGTGAGCCTATAGAAAAAGACACCCAGTAAACCACTGAAAGAAAAATATACCTAATGTATATTTTTTCCTTTTGTTTGTTCACTGTGTGCCAGTCCTGGCACAGGACACAGGCGGTGGGTGGAGCACATGGTATGATTTTTTGAATGAATGAATGAATCCCTCCAAAGAAATCAGGTATCATCTCTCCCTCTGTTTATGGATTGGATGTTTGCATTCCTCCCAGATTCAGAGGTTGGAACTCTATCCCTCAAATGTAATGCTTTGAGCAGGTGGGGCCATTAGGAGTTCATTAGGATTTGAGGAGGTCAAGAGGGTGGAGATCTCCTGAGAGGGATTAGTACCCTTATAGGAGGAGACCTCAGAGAGCTTGCTTCCCCTCTCTGCTCTCCTCCAGCTTGTGAGGAGACAACAAGCAGCTGACGGTCTGCAACATGGACGAAGGCTCTCACCAGAACCCAACCATGCTGCCATCATGATCTTAGGCTTCCTTCTTCCAGACCTGAGAGAAAATTAACATCTGTTGTTTGTAAGCCACCCTAAGTCTACCGTAATCTGTTATAGAAGACCGAACAGAATAAGACACCTCCCTTCATACCTCATCTCATTTTGTTTGTATCTTTTTATGGCCCTTCCATTATTTTTGCCTCTGTTAGAGTCATTTGTTGATGTGTCCACTCGTCTTACTTTATCTCCGTTTTTATTCTTCAATGGCAAAATTTTTGAAGGCCAGCACTATTTTATATGTGACTTTTCTGTAACTCGCAGCATACTACCTTGGGTGTAATGGGTGCTCAATAAATATTTGCTAGGTTTAATTCAATAAAGGTAAACATCATGTCATCTTCTCTAGAAAAACGTGCTGGCCATGAGAACTGTTGTTTAACCGTGAATCTCCTAGAGCTTTCATGCATCAAGTTAAAGGACTTTGTACCCTATGCATGAAAAAGATATTTTTAAACCCACCTCACATTTTAAGCTTTTCCTTTGGAGAGGAAAAAAAATATATTAGATTTCTTTCTTTATTCTAGGGAAGTCGTGCTTGGAGGAAAAAACGAGAGTTAAGGCAACAACCCAAGTATCCTGAAGATACGTTGGGATTGCCTCAAAATTGGACTTACCTTTCCTCATGCCACTGATGCTCTCTGGGCGTTTTGATTACTAAAGACCATAGGATCATCAAGTGATTTTGGAGCTCCTAGAGAGTTACTTTGGGTTTAATTAGGTCCCGCCGTAGGAACTGCAGTTGGATTCACCCTGGTGGGGAGGAGGAGGTATTCTCTCCCCCCCTCTCTTCCCCACACCTCCTCCCGCTTGTCTTCCCAAACCATACCTCCTCTCTACCCGCATCCCTCCTTCTCGCTTGTCACCCTTCGCAGGCTGTTCAATCACAACTTAGTTCCTTTTGTTAAATATGTCCCTCTGAAGCCTGTACCTGTCTTGGCCTTTCCTTGTGTGCACCCATTGGTCTTTCTCAGGGATGAGGAAGGAGGACAGTTAGTATGGGTACAGACAGATATTCTGTAAGCCACCCTAGAAACAACTATCACTATTCCGTGAGTGTTCTTTGGAGGTTTAGGACAAGGGGAACATTTAGCAACCCAGGATGCCTGGGCATCACTGGGCAGAAATAATTGCTAATTAGTATCCTACTAGCTGGGGAGCATTAATTGGCTTTGGGGGATCTGCTTTCTAGACCCGAAGTATATTTTGTTCATTTTAGCTTGCTACATAGGATGAGGGAGGAATAACAATTACTGAAATAGTTTCATTTCAGTAATTCAACCTAATGAAGACTTGTCATTTGAATGATTATTCAGTAGTTGGTCCTTGTTTTTCTGCCAAGGTTTCAGAAAAACAAGCTCAGATATTTCTCAAGCCTGAGAAAACACATTCTCTGCTTTAAAATAACTTAGAGCTAAGTTTATTTTATTCATGATATAAGAAACAAGAGAATGGCCATCCTATATGATTACGTAAGTAGAGAGAAAAGGCAAGAAGGTATCTTTTGAAACACAGCATTTTCATTTCAGAACACATCAAGCAATAATACAAAATAAAGTGCTTCAAATTGATATCTTTAATTTTCTCCTGGAAAGAAAATTTGTCAGCTATTTTATGATTTATTGGGGCTAAAGGCAAATGTGAGGAGGACAAGTTTTATGATTAATTAAATAAAATTACTTGAGCATAATACTCATAATGATATTATCTTTGAATTAAAATTTACTTGACTAAGATTGATGACATTTTCAATCAGCAGATTAATTAAACTCTTTTGTTAATTACACATAAGTCAATATGTTTGGATTGTATATCAATCAATATGCTGAAGCAACATCCACTTCCTTTGCTCTAGAAAGATGCTTTGCCGATCTTTTTCTAGCAGCCTCATTTTAGAAGCTAGAGCCCTTTCATTTTCTTTATAGCAGAGGTCTCAATATTTAGCAAATTTCGATGTGAAAATAATTATTGCAACAATTTTTGTTTTGTTTTGTTTGTCTTTGTGAAGTTTTTTTTTGGGTTTTGATGATGGCTACCAGGACTATTCTTGTAACTGAATTTCTTGGACCCGCCCTGTGCCTGTCTGATCCTGAATTCTCTCATTTGCTCCTCTGCTTCCCGCTTGCAAGCAGGGTGCTGCCTGACAGGAGATGTTTGGTGTGGAGCCTTCTAGAGGACCGTTAGCTATTTCGGTACCTTTCTCTTCCTTTGACAATTTAAACCCCTCACCCTCCTCAGGGTCCCCTTACTAGAGCTTTATTTAATTCCTGAGGAATTCCTACATGTCTTTGTGGATAGAGGCACCGGGGGTGGGGGTGGGGTGGATGACTAGTGCTTTTGGACACCAAGCCATAGAAAGATCGTTTTCTTACTGTCTTAATGAGCTTGTGGACCACTGATGAGCTCACATACTGGTGACTTCCAGTTTTGAGTGCCTCTACGCAGTGCAGTAAAACTCAGTGCTGTCAATGGACCGTCAACCCAGAACCTCTCCTCCTCTTAGAGCTTCTGAACATTTATTTTCTATATTTTTTATTCACTGGGCCAAATTCTTATCTCAGTCTGGTGAGAGTTTACATGCTGCAAATAGCTACCCTTGAATGAGTGGGAGTTTTCCAGGATCTCAGAGAATCCAATTTGGGGCTGTCATTTAGCTCCTGTCAAAGCCAAGCTGAGACAACTGATATTTGAGAAATAGAGTTAATAGATGTACAGTCTCCTATGGGTGCTAAACTGTATCCTTGATTACCAGAAAGCTCTAAATGCAGTGCTCATTAGTTTAGCCTTTCCCAGTGGAAACTCTTTCATGAATCATGTTTTAGTGCTAGGTCTTTATCTTTTTTTTTTTTAAGCATTTAATACCTGAAACAGTGAAGGGAAGAATATTTCTATAGCTTCTGTAAAAACTGCTTAAAGATACTGCCCATCATGTTGTTCAGTGTTCCTTGTGTGAGAACTCGTGTGATGAATTCCTTTGAAAATTTATTATCAGGAGAGTTTGTCTCCATTGAAGAAGTGAAAGTTTTGCTTTTTTTTTTTCAGACAACTAGCACCATATCTTTAGTTGTTTCTCTTTATGCATTGGCTATGAGGAAGCTCGGAGTGAAAGTAAATGCCGTATCAGAACAGAGTGCAGGTTCCAGGATGGAGCATAGGAGGGAATCTGTCTTTGTCCTCCTGTATCTGTTCCTTTATTGGTCCAATGGACATTTACTAAAGGAGCACTGTTTTAGGCACCGGGCCAAAGGCTGGGGAGAAGAACAAGGTCCTTGCCCTGGAAGGGATTGTGGTCTGAGAGGGAAACAAGATAAATACACAAATGAGTCTGTCGATGGGCTGCAGGGGGTAGATAAGGGAGCACCTAGTTCTGCCTGGAGACAGGGAAGGTCTCCTTGATGAGTTATGAAGAAAAAAATTCCTGGGTAGACCAGGGCAGGGTAGGGCAGGGTAGGGTCAGGGCAGAGCACAAAGGCGGAAAGGGAGAAGTAGCAAAGCAGCCACAGCTGTGTGGGAGCGGAGCGGAGCGTTCTGAAATGTGGCTGGAGAGATGGGTAAAACCACACGTCAGAGACCTCAGGGCCTTGCCAAGAAATCTGTGCTTTGTCCACAGGGGGAATATAGATTTGTGAAAGTATTTGAAGCCACATGATCAGATTTGCATTTGAGAAAGCCTCCAGGCAACCTGGCAGGGGACGATTTGGGAAGGGGGCCGGATGAGAAGCATGGGGTCCAGGCAGAAGGTGGTTGGACAAGCTGAGGAGCTGCTGGGGGGCCCCGGATGAGGTTGGGCGAGGCAGGTGGCGGGCCGGGGGAGAGGCAGCGGCGGGGACCAAGAGCCAGGTTTCTTCTGGCCTCGGAACCTCTGGATCTATGGGAAGAGCAACGGCGGCAGCCGCGCGGGCCTGGAGATTCGTCCTGTTCGGGGTGTGCAGCTGCGGTGCCCCGCGAGGAGGGTGAGGACGGCGGCTCTCATGGAGCTAGATGGAAGGCTCTGCCCCTCACCAGCGCAATCCGGACCGCCGATGGAGCTCGGGCGGGAGCCGTTGGCGCATTGGACACAGGTGGAGGCCTCAGTTCCTGAGATCCCTCGAGAAGTGTGAGTCTAGGAGGGGGCGGAGTGTGTGGGGCCCGGCGGAAAGGCAGGTGTCCACCGGAAGCCGCGAGGGGCACGACGGACAGGAAGGGAGGATCCTGGCGAGCCCCGGTGTTGGCCTGCGCAGCCCCCCGCCTTGGTGGTCAGTCTCGAGTTTCATCCACCTGCACCCAGTAAGTCAGAAGCCCAGCTCAAGCTCCTCCTCCCCGCTACCTCTCCCCTCGAAGCAGAGACCTACCCGTTTCCTAAGCCAGATCCACAGCGTCCCCCTTGAGTCCTTAAACCCCCCAGCCTGACAGGGAACATTCAATTTCTCATTAAGTCCTTCCCTTGTCTCGGTCCCTGAGTCACTGCTTAGTTCCAGCCGCTGCCACTTCCAGCATGGGTTATGGCCATAGTTCCCAGCGGGTCTTGCCTCCCTCTGGTCTTGCTCTCAAATTCAAATTTGCTCTGGGCACTTGCATGCTAAAAATAATACAATGGATTCCTCTTTCCTGCCTGACCAAGTCCAAAGCCTTAGCTTGGTACTGGAGAGAAGCTATTTAAACAACGCGATGTGAGGCAGCCATTCTGCCGTCATTCCTGTGCATACGCACAGAGGAAAGAACTCTCTCTCCTCGGAGCCTTGCGCCATTCTTCCCTCTCAACCTTTCCTTCGGCTGGGATGAAAATGACAGTCCCACCCCTCCAGGGTCAGGAGCAGAAAATGGTACCGTGTTTTGTGGACTCTACCGCTACCCTTTCATCTTCCGCTGATTTCCTGATACTGAACCGCAGTGTATTTTCTCTTATCGCTTCGCTTTTGCCCAGGCTATTTCTTTTGCCTGGAACGACTTTCCCTTCCTCATTTTGATAGGTGTATCCAGGAAAGAACCTAGGTGTGGTGAATTCTGTACAATAAGGGATGTTTTGTTCAGGTTATAGTTAACCCAGAGGTGGTTTTCTGTCTTTACCCGGTCCCACCCGAGCCAAGATTTATCAAATTGCTACAGTGCAGTTCAAAGAGACAGAAAGAGCGATCAGAACAAAGAACAAAAAGTCACCTCTGGGTAACTATTAGAGGCAGCCACTATTTGTAGAGAGTGCACTTCAGAGGAAACCAGATCTCCTCAGAAATAAGCTTGATGACTTAAAGATCAATTTTGGACAATTGTTGACTGAGAAACCAAAAGTTCTCTGTCATTTGAAGGAAAGCCCCGATACAGACATTCTGTCCTTTGCACAGCACAGGGGTTTCAGATGTAGAATTTTGTAAAGCAAAGAAGAGGATCAGCAAATAACGTAGCTCGGGGGCAAAGAAAAAAGAGCATTTGCACAGTATCCAGGGAGAAACATTTCTCTTAGCAATATTTGGCTAAAAGTCCCACCACTTCTGAGGTGTGGAAGAATGAGTAGTTAACTCTGTGTTTTCACGCCTAAGTTAACTGTTGAATAATCTATACACAATCAACTCCAAAGTAAGCATTGATTTAGGCATTCTCAGCTCGGAGACAAAAATTATAAACCCAAAACCCTTGGGTAAAATTAAAAGCAAGTATCAGCCATCAGGCTGTTTGATAAGCCTGAAAATGAATCCTGTATGTCAAATGCTTTGGATTTTGAAAGTGCTTCACCATCGAGATAAGGATATTTACATTCTGTGACCACAGCCGCCAAGCTAGCAAAGAGCACAGTCAAGAGAACAGACAGGAGGGGAAGGGCAGTATTGAAATTTAAGTTTGCACAGGCTTTGTCTGCTATTAAGTTTATTGGAAAGGAGCTAGAAGCTTCTGGACAGATTCGATAACTATAAATTTCTCCCTGAGATGGTCATTTAATGTTAAGTACAGAATTGCTGCTTAATATTCATAGAACTCAACCTTCCACTGCTGCATGTGCAAAATATTCTATTATTTCCTTAATTCGTATTTGTTTTATAGGAAATGGAATTTGCGTACTTAATTTGTAAAGAGCTGCAACAGTCTTTTGTTAATCTATGTAAAAATTGTTCTTGCATTTGTTGGAAAATCCTTTTATCTCTGGGCCTATTTTTTTTCTTTGTAGGTTGCAAGTACAAACTTGCCTTCCGCAGGGTCCTAACCAAACAGAAAGCGAGGGTTGGTTTACTATAACACACCCACTTTAATTTACTGAGCATTTCCTGTGTACCAGGTGTTGTATTGAGCCCGATGCCCATCATGCCCTCATCTCGATGTTTGAGTCACAGTCCAGTCAAGGAAGGAGAGCCACTGTGAGAGTTACAGGATGAGGGGCTCATTCAGGGGGAGCTGGGGCCAGCTTAGGAACTTCTGAGAAAGCACTTGCGCTCTTTTTGTCCCAACTCTGTGTTCAGTGACTTAATGTTAGTAGCTTGAAAAGTGGGAGTATTTGTACTGCAGAATTCGGCAAAAGCTGCAAATCAGGTTCTCCCTGGAAAGCAGATTTATTACACAACTGTGCGAGGAGCTAGGGAGGTGAAGGTCTGGGAGAGGGAGTCGGAGAGTTGGAGGTCTCCTTTACCAGTTGTCCTGAAGCACTGGCTCAGGTGGACAGCTCAGAGCTTGCAGTGAGACCTGGGAACCGAAGCACACTCGGTCGCAGAAGGTGGATTGCGAGGGGAGGTTCTTGGGGAGGACCATGGGAAGCTATAGCCTCTGTGTGGCAGCTGCCTCTGTGGGTTTGCAGCTAGGATCTGGGGGTGGGCTTGTGTTGGTGCGCACAGCTAGCAGCAGGAGTGACAAGCTAGGCTTGGAGCAGGAGGAAGTCAGTGCCTTCTGAGATCTGCCATCCGTACTGCTGTGTTGCCCTTACTATGTCTGACTGCGGGTAAAGGTCTCCTGGCCTTCCCCTACCCTCTGCTTCACTTGCATCACCCAAATTGTGGGCAAGTTTGTCTTTTGGCCAATCCTGACCTTGAACCAAATAGGAGACACCTGTCTCCTATGTCCCACCGAGTTGACACCATCCAATACACTTCCCCAACCGTGCAGTGAAACAGATATTATGGTCTCCATTTTCCAGTAAAGAAAACCAGGGTCTAGTGAGGTCATATAAATGTGTCACTAGCTCTGTTAGATTCCAAAGCCTGTCTTCTTAATTACTACAGTACACTGGGAGTATTTTTGTTTTCATTTGGTTCTTTTGGCTGTTTTTAAAATAATGTTTTAAAAATAATCCCTTTCCAAAGGTGCTCTAGGTAAACATTTGTGATGGATGAACCCATTTGACAATTACTGTGTGTGTTCTTATACACAGGATGACCAGATCAGATGAGCATTTACAAAAATGTATCTTAACAAGGTTTACTCCGGTCTGGTGTGGTTGACCTGGCCCTTGCTGCTGGGGATGCAAAGATGCTAGGATGGTAGGAGAGGGTTTCTGCCAGCAAGGAGCACATAGTTTATTTAACACAAATAGGCATAGCAGTAATTTTGGTTCCAGATCATTTTATGTACTCTTCCAGATTTACTCCGCCCTGCCTGCCCCCTTGGCCTTGAATGGTTGCTCAGTGAACAGCCTAGCCAACACTGCCATAATCTGAATCCCCCCACCACCATCCGGGCTTCAGCATGGGCTCCATTTTGTCCGCTGAAGCAATGGCCTCAGGGCTTCTTGTTGAGATCTGACCTGACCAAACTCACAAGGCCTGTGACTTCCCCAGCACTTCTGGGCTTATAGGAAGTTATGCATCGTTGGCTATGGATTGTGCTTCTCCTGGAGAAGCAACTTCCTGGAGGGACTAGAAGTCACAATTCGGAAGTGAGTGGGGAGTTGACACTTGGTGGAGTGACCTTTGAGTAATGGCAAACAGGAGTTGGGGGATCCTGGCAGATGTATTCTCCCTTCCTGTCCACGCAGCCTATTCCACACAGACACAGCTGACTACAAAGAGGTGCAGAGTCATGTGACTGAACGGTTGACTGTGCATTCCAGGAAAGTGTGGCCAGTGCAGTAACCCACCATTTTGTCTATGCTTTCCTCTTTCCCTTCCCCCTCACTGTTACTTCCCTGGGATAGCACCTCTTTCTTCCTTCCTTCCTTCCTTTTTTTTTTTTTTTTTTTAATATTTCATTTATTTATTTGACAGAGAGATTACAAGTAGGCAGAGAGGCAGGCAGAGAGAGAGGGGGAAGCAGGCTCTCTGCTGAGCAGAGAGCCCGATGTGGGGCTTGATCCCAGGACCCTGAGATCATGACCTGAGCCAAAGGCAGAGGCTTTAACCCACTGAGCCACCCAGGCGCCCCATGATTGCACCTCTTTCAAAGCCTGGGCCTCTCATCTTTGTCTCAGACTGATCTCTAGGGGACCTAGGCAAAGATAATTACCTAAAGGTAAACACATGCTAAAAATATTATAATTATGGCATTTATAAAATACTATTGGAGAGAGTTGCTACAAATAGATATAATTCTTCTGTTTTGACGTTTGTCCTGTGTTTCAAAGCCCAAACCTTTCATACCAACTCCTTAATTTCCAAAAATAATTCCTAGGTGTTCACATGTCATGATGTGATAATATATACTGATCCTCAGGTAAAGTGTTTGCGTTTGAAAAGAGATCTTATTAAGTCAAAAGCAGTCTGTGGACTTCATACTGCACAGCGGGGAAGACCTGTAGGAGGAGAGAGACTCTCAGATCACATCCCATTGGGGGCTGTCCACTTCATCCCAACATGATAGTTTTATAAATAAACTTATGAGTAAATCCTATGAGTAGACATGAAAATCTTATGAGTAAACATAAGCAAACTTAGGAGTGGAGACATGACTTTATGTTCTAACAGTTGTTAAAACTCCTTGAATTATCAGTATTGCCAAGTAAACAACCATACATTTACTTCAGTGGAGCTAATGAGTGACTTCCTTCCCTCTTTCCCTTCCTCTCTCTCTCCCTCCCTCCCTTCTTTCCTTCCTCCCTTTCTTTCTTTCTTGAGAGATGGAGAGAGAGAGAGAGAGAGAGAGAGGGAGGGAGGGAGGGAGGGAGGGAGGGAGAGAGAAAATCTTATGCAAGGCTCTGATCTCACAATCCTGAGATCATGACCTGAACCTAAATCAGGAGTCGAGTGCTTAACTGGCTAAGCCACGCAGGCACTCCTGGGTGCCTTCTTTAAAAAACATAGGCAATTATTATTATTATTATTTTTATATATGACCATGAAAAAACCCAACTTCAACCCGAAGATCTGTAGTCCACTTATATTAATCCCACTACAAAGGCACATTGAGATTCTATCAAAATTAATAGAAAATGGCAAAATAATAGATACTTTGCATTAATAATTAACATATTAGAGGACAGTTTAAAAAGCATATTTCTGGACTTAGAGTCTATGAAATGTGTCTGTGAACATGGATATGCTCATGTTTCTCAATTTGATTGTTTGGCAACTGCAGAATGGGTAAATTAGCTTCCTTTATTAAAAGAGAAGAAGTCTCCCAAATTGACTTTGGGGACTAAATCCCAAACTGCAAATAATTGAAAATAAAGGTTAAAAATGAATACGCTAATACAGCAATCTCCTAGAACAGAATGCATCATCACTATACAATTAGAACTGGGTTTTCCAAGTGGCAGATTAAAAGAGAGACTCTGTTCTGACATTTTAGCCACAAGGACTTTTAGCAGGACCTTCTGGTAAAAATTAGGGTAAAGGTAAAATGGTATATTTACCCTAAAGTGTCTGAGAATCTTCACAATAATTAGAAAAAGGGATTTTTCTTCCTATCAAGATTTCATCTTTTCTTGCTTAGAGACAGAATCATCTTGATGGAAAATTAGCAGTCACAGAGCAATGTTCAATTTCACTAAATTATGGCACAATTCTGGTGCTGTGTGTTGTGAGGAGCCTTTAATGCCATTGCTGCAGGACAATCAGAGATTTTTCCAGTTCTTGGTACTTGAATTGCAAAGGAGAATATTAATAAGATAAAATCCTAGGATGGAAAAATCTTTCAACTCTGAAATTCTATGCCTGGAAGAATCATAAGATAGCATTTTCTCATAAAGTACCTTTGCTTTAGAAGATCCACAATCCTGATTATTATTCAAACCTAATTTCAGTTCAGAAAACTTAAGTAAAAGACAATCTGCAAGTTCTGAGGATTATAGAAGATGACAGGACGTATGTACTTTTGATCAGAAATGTACCAGGGGCAACAGCTGCCCACCAAAAGACAACTCAGAGAGGCTGTCAGTCAGAATAACAGGGAGGCAAGTCAGAGCAAATCACCGTGTCAGACTCTCGGGCGATAAAATCATTACTCCTTAAATGCTGGGCAGTTAGGAAATGTTGCTGTACCGTGAAAATGACATTATGACATTCTCGGTTTGTTATTTCTCTTTAGTTTTCATTTAACATTTATGTACTTGAAAAGGCAACCAAATTGCACATTGTCCTTGTTAGGGTTTGAAACATAGCATGATGTTCATCTCATTTTTCAACAAATATTTATCGAGGGCCTGCTATTTACCAGGCACTATGCTAGGTCCTGGGGCTATAAAAATGATTGGATCTTGTTTCTGGCGTGTAGTAGCTTAGGGTCCTGTGGGATAGGAGAGTTGGAGGTACACTTCGAGATCATCCAAGTTTATAGATAAGAACTCTTGGGCCCCAAGAAAGTTAGGGACCTATTAAAGTCCACCTGGCTTGTTGGAAACAGGGGCGAAATGATTCATGGCCTCTGATTGCCACAACAAAGCTGTTTCGAATTCTTTATTCATTTATTTACTAATTAACACCTATTCATTGAGTGCCTACCCTGGGCCATTTATGTTCTTCCCCTCCTGGAGGTTACGATTTTATCAGTGAAAGCGAATATCAAAATGGTGAAGAAGGTACACATTCCTTAAGCTATAACTTGGATGTATAAATACTCTCGCTTAATATTTTAGTAAGTAAATTTACACAGCATTTCAATCATCCCCCACTACTGATGGCAGAATGTTTAACATGATCAATCTCAGGTGAATCCTGTTCATACTTTTTTTTTTTCACTCTTTCCTTCTCCCCGTGCTTGATACTAAGTTGCCCTGGGAACTTATGGATTGTTACGGGACCCCATCTGGTCCCAGGTCACCAGTTACGAATGCTGGCAAGAGATGTTTCATTATCCCCATCCTTGACCCTCTTCATCAATCCCATTGACAGCTACTGAGATGCCCAAAGCAATGCCTCTGATCTACACTGCCTGGATTCCAGCGGTGAAGTCTCTTGTTTGTGGAGTTCCAAACCTTTCTGGGTCACCACTCAGACTCTCTGTCCTCTCTGCAGCAAAACCTTCTAAAAAGTTGTTTTTAATGTATTCTTAGACTGGAAAACTCACTCGTATCTTGCCTTCTTATGAATTTGTTGCTTAAGTCATAAACATTATGCCTCTAAGTTCTTTAGGGCTTGTCTTTTGATAGTCAAATGTTAGGATTTTTAGATTCCAAATTTAATTGCTTTAAGCCATTGTCATAGAGATGATTCTTGAAAACTACTTTGAAACTAAAAAAAATAATTGACACTTTTTTCTTTTAGCAGCCTAATTTGAGGGCAGTTTGCTCAAAACACAAATACTTTTACTATGTCTCATTGTTTCTGTGGGTCTGGTTTTGAGATGGCACAAGTTCTCTCTCTTCCCATGTCTGGGGCCTCAGCTGGAAGTCATCAGCACTGGGGGCTGAGATCATCATGAAGCTGTTGGCTAGGGGCTTAGCTGGTAGAGTCAGCTGGAAGACCCTCCCATGGCCACACCATGTGCCATGGCTTTATCACAACATGGTGGCTGGGTTCCAGTGGCAAGTGGAGAGAGAGAGGCTGGCAGAATCCATATTGCCTTTTATGACAAACCTATCAATCACACAGTGTCCTTGCATTGATTGAGGAAGTTACAAAGGTCCACCTCCATTCAAGGAGAGGGAACCCTGACCCCACCTGTGGATGGGGAGGCTTGTCCATGCCACATTGTGAGCACATGAATTGGGACATATATTGGTATGGCCATTTTAAGGAATATAATCTGCTACAAGGTGGTTAGTGGGAAGTATGAGGAAGGAAAAACACTGGGTAATACATCACAATATTATTTTGTCCCATTTGGTCTACAGGCGATGGTCATCATCCAAGTGAGCAGGGATGGCCCGAAAGGAGTAAAACGTGTACGGATGGAGAATCAAACTGTGAGTGACTGATTTTTTAAAAGAATCTCTCTTCTTGAGAGTATTTGTGTGCAGCTATTTGTGTCCTACCGAGAAGCAAGCTTTGCCCTGCACATTTGCAAACCAGGTGTGATTATCACTCCAACCCCTCCTCCTGTTTGTTGCCCTCTCTCTACTTTTTCCAGGGAATGAGTTTGTTTATGGTGGATATTCCCTCTCCCATCCCCAATTCCTGCCCATTTCCCCTTCTTTCTTTTTGCAGATCATAATCTAACGGTTCAGGCTTTTGCAGGGGAATTAATTGGGTTATCATGTCCTTAACTAATAATAGCTTTTTTTTCCCCCATGAATTTTAACAGCTGCCTAATTGAAGTATCCAAATGGAATAACTAATGATGAGAAACTTAGGCTTTTAAAGCCTGACTGCAGGGCTCGGGGCTGAGACCCGGGTGGAGTGGGTAGAAGCAGCTCAATAGCTCCTAATCATGCCATGCCGATGCCCATCTGTGTGGCCTGCACCCGGGGCTGACCTGCTTTCAGGACGTTTAATTAGCAGGAGGAGAAGAATTGCCTCCTTGCCATGCTTGGGCGAAGATGTTGATCTAGCAGAACAGTAGCGCTTAGCTACTCTCCTCTTTATTAGTATATACATTTTAAATGAAATAATTTTATTATTTTACTCTGGTTATAAAAGGAATTCATGCCTGCTTTCAAAAATCTCCACATTTCTGAAATGTACAGGGAGAAAAGAAGAATTGCGTGAAAACTTACCATCCAGATTTAACTCTTGTAACATTTTGGCAAAGGTTCTTCCATACATTTCTATATGCATGGGTACCTAGGACGATACTTACATATGACTTCGTTTGCATATTAAGCTATACATCCTGTTCTGTATCCTGTTTTGTTGTGTTTTATTCAATAATGGTTATTTTCCCATGTCAACTAATATAGATCCACATCATCATTTTTATTGACTGCACAATATCCCTCTGTGAGACGTACCATAATTTATTTAACTAATTCAATTGAACAACATTTATGCCTATTGCATTTTTTTGGTATTATAATCAATGCTCTGAAGAACTTTCTTGTACATCCATTTTTATGTACTTGTTCAAAAATCTCCTTGGGATAAAGTCCTATACAGGGAAATTGCTAGAAAGTCTTTTTAAAGACTTTTTAAAATTAAAAAAAAAATTTTTTTTTTTTTTTTTAAGAAACCATAGGAAGTCATAAGGGAAAGAAATCTGAGTGAACAACCTAGTTCCAGAGAATTCATACAACAAATATACATAAAAGTCTATATTGTGTCAGGAGACTGACCTAGACAACTCAGAATGCAAAGATAAAAGAAAAAAAAAATGTTCAAGGAAATCTAGCCTAGTGTGGGAGATAGACCCTTACACAAATAATTACAACAGTAAGATCAAATTCCTGCAAGAGGCATGAACAAAATAACATGGGATGGGTAAAAAAAGGAGCTATTAAATCTGAGCAAGAGAAGTGGAAGAAGAATTAGCAGAGGAAGTAACAAGTGAGCTGGGCCTGTGGCTGGAAAGGAGTTGGAGAGTGGAATCCATTAGTTTGCATGGGGGGCCATAAAAAGTACCAGAGACAAAGTGCCTTAAAAAACAGAAACTTGTCATTTTACAGTTTTAGAGGCTAGGAGTCCAAGGTCAAGGTATTGGCAGGGCTGGTTCCTTCTGAGGATCACAATGGAAGATTCTGTCCCTGGCTGCCTCCTTGGCTCATAGATGGCTATCTTCTTCCTCTGTCTCCAAATCATCTTCCCTCTAAAAGAGCCTGTGGTAAAATTTCCTCTTCTTATGACACTGGTCATATGAGATTAGTGCCCATCTTAATGACCTCATTTTAATTTATTTATCTCTTTAAAGACCTTATCTCCAAATACAGTCACATTCTAAGGTACTGGGGGTTAAGTGTTCAACTTCTGAATTTTGGGGGTGACATAATTCAGCCCGTAATAGTGAAAGAATGGAGAAATGCTTGTACAGAGGCCCAGTGTCAGGCAAGATCTTGTGGTTGGGGGAGACTGAGGAAACTATAAGCTAGGTGGAGAAGGTCTCGGAGTTGGGAATGAAAAAAGGGAAAAGTGGTGGAAGATGTGTCTGCTGGGAGTCAGGCTTGTAAATACCTCTGAGAAAGGTGGGCTTTATTTTGTGTGGGGTAGGGAATCATAGGTAATTTTTAAGAGTGACTTGATCAGATTTGTCCTTCATTTAGATATTGCTGTCAAAATACTAAGTATTGGTATGGATGTGGAAAATTTGGAACTCTCATGCACAGCTAGTGGGAGTATAAAATGGAACAACTATTTTGGAAAACAATTTGACAATTCCTTCCTTCCTTCCTTTCTTTTTCTTTCTTTGACGGTTTCTTAAAAAGTTACCCATACGTCTACCTATGACTCAGTATTCCTCTCCTAGGTATTTCTCCAAGAGAAAGGAAAGCATTTCTAGACAATGATTTTTTTTTTTTTAATTTTTTTAAGATTTTATTCATTTGAGAGAGAGCAAGCAGGAGTGAGAGAGCACGTGCACATCAGCAGGGGGAGCAGCAGGCAGAGAGGGAGAAGCTGGCTCACAGAGCAGGGAGCCTGATGCGGGTTTCCATCCCAGGACTCTGGAATCATGACCTGAGCTTAAGACAGATGCATAACTGACTGAGCCACCCAGGCGCCCCTCTAGACAATGATTTGTATATAGATGTTAATAGCAGTTTTATTCATAATTTCCCCAAACTGTAAACAATCCAGATGTCTATCAATAAGTGAATGGCTAAGGAAATTGTGGTATATCCATTCAACATAATACCACTTGATAAGAAAAAGGAAAGAATCATTGATATAACAATGTGGGTAAATATCAAAATTATGCTGAGCAAAAGAACCCAGCTCCCCCACCCCTAAACAGAGTACATATGGTGTAATTCCATTTATATAAAATTCTAGAAAATACAAACAAATCTGGGGATGAGGGTTGGGGGCACATGGAGCAGGGCTGGGAAGGAGAGATTACAAAGGCACATGAAGAAACTTTTTGGGGTGATGTAATTGTTCATTATCTTGATTGCAGTGATAGCTTCTTGGATGCGTACAGATGTCAGAACTCATTAAATTGTATATTTTAGGTACAGGCTATTTGTATGTCCATTATACCTCAGTAAAAGACCAAGCAAACAAAAATGAAACAAAACCAGAATCAACAAGAAAGGAAGGATGTGGGATAGATAAAAAAAATTGAAACATAACCTTGAGGAAGGGAGACCAGTTAGGAGACAACTGCAGACCTGCAGGAGATTATAGGAGTCTGAATGAGGCTGAGTAAGGGTGCCCATTGGCTTTGCTCTGCTTCTGTTCTGGGACATGTGCTTTTAGGAACTGAAACTCCTGTGGGCTGCAGAAGGAAACTTTGTCCCTATGTGATGGTGGAGGACACCAGCCTTTTGTCATCTCACTCCCCACTATACGTTAGGCATAATTTGAGGCATTTGTAACTGTGGTGAATAAGACAGACAAATATCTGCTGTGCCCAGAGGGCTGCTATTCTAGTAGGAGACAAAAAAAATATATCAGGTAGTGTTAACTGCTATGAAGAAAAAGCAGAGTAAGGGACTAATTGATGGATGGGCATTGGGTGTGGGGTGTATCTTTTTTTTTTTTTTTTAAAGATTTATTTATTTGAGAGAGAGTGAAAAAGAGAGCAATTGGGTGGTGGAGAGGGAGAGAGAGCATCTTCAAGCAGATTCCCTGCTGAGTGTGGAGCCTGACATGGGCCTCAATCTCATGACCCATGAGATCATGACCTGAGCCAAAACCAAGAGTCAGGCGCTTAACCCACTGAGCCACCCAGGCACCCCAGGTATGGGGACTATTTTAGTAAGATGTTTTAAAAAGGCCCCTCTAGAGAGGTGACATTTCAGCCCAGGCCTGCATGAAAGTGGTGAAAGGTCTTGGTTGAGGTCAGGGACAAGTACTCTAGGCTGGGAGTCTGGCCAAGTGTAAAGGTCTTAAGGGGACAATGGAAATGGCTTGTCAAGGAGAAGGCTGGAAAGAGTACAGAGCACAATAGATGAAGCTTAAGTAGATTCCTGAATTGCTACCAGCACGTGCATAAACACGCTCCCCGACATTTTCTCTTACGATAGCGTTCATGCTAGAATGTTGGAAGTGTGAAGTATTGTTCGAAACACTGTTAGGTTAGCTGTAGCTTAAGAGTTTCTTTCTTAGGCTCAGTCCGCTCTCTTTTTGCAAGGTTGGGGTCGGTTATGGCATTTGTTTTAATGGGGTTTAATCTACATTTCCTTAGGACTTAAGATGTGAAAAAAGTCTCATGAAGGTGTCTATTTATCATGTATTTTAATGCCCAATGCTGGGTCAAATCCCCCATTAAAGCACATCTGAGTAGGACAGAGAAGTAGGTAATCACTAATGGTTGAAAAATTAAGATCATTGATACATCCCTATAAAATCTGCTTTAAAAATATAGTATTAAAAGGGAGCCCCAAACATTTGTGGCCACCTGTGATGAGGTCAGCATGTCTACCTGTCTTAATTCATTATCTCAGCAATCCTGTTATTAACACCATTTTGCAGCTATAGAAACTAAGGCTCGGAGCACTAAATAGCTTGTCTAAGGTCACACAGCTAGTAAATGCCAGAGTTAGGATTTCAAGTCACGTCTGCTGCCTCCTGTTTGGAACTCCTGTCGCTGTGCCATGTCAGTCCTTAGTGCTATACCTCGACATACACAAAGCCATGCTGTCATGGGCTGAATAGAGAGGCAGTCCTTTTAAGAAAGCAAACAACTTCCTCGAGAAAGAAGCCTCAAAGCTTTATCTCTTCACTGTCAGACCTACCTATCTGTCTGAACATTTTGGAGGAGACTATACCCGGCTCAGCCATTCCCCCACTTCCCAGAAGAATTCTCCCAAGGGACTGGCAGCAGAAGGAGGCTGGGGGAGGGGGCTGGGTCAGCTGGGTATGATTGAACACTGTGCCAGTATCAGGGACCTGATAAAAATCTGGGGCCTCTGGGCACTCGATTCTTAAAGTAATCCTGTCAGTTCCCTAATAATAGTAATAAATTAGCCAAACAGCAGATTCAGTGGTATTTTATGTCCTAAGGGTATTGCTTTCACACTTCAACTTGATAGCATGATTTATCAAGAGATAAATTACAGCTGGGAATGAATGGATTTACTGATGTCAGAGAGACGACAAGTATATTCCGAAGATGTTACCAGTGATGGGCATATACCTGACAAGCATACTTGAAAATCCCCAAACAAAAAGCTGTTCTTCAAAGGCTGAATAACTTTAATCTTCACTTTAGATGTAGGTTATTACAAGGACAGAAGGATTTTGATGGTATAATTACCCCCTTCCCAAATCATTATGACCTGAAAGTACTAATTACTTTGCTCTTTGGAGATGGGGTTATATAGCCACCGCAAACCTTTTCTGAAGCCCATCTGGAAGATAAGTAAATAAATGAATGTGGGCTTATGCTACTGTAAATGAGTGTCTGACTGCTGGCCCCTCAACCCTCCGCTGCCAATCAGCCATTACTGTATGTCTATCATTCTCAAATGAGGGCACCTGAATAAGATAGAGTTTTACTGTTGGATTTGCTTACTGAGCAAGACATCCTCATCTTTGGATGTAAGAGAAGGTGGAATTACTTCCAAGAGGTTGCTCAGAAGAAGAACCAGAAAGCAGAGCTGAGAAAGAGAGCCCAGGTAAAGGGTAGGGATGGCTTGAGCCCTCAGGTTTTGATGAGAGCCCCTACAGATGTGTGAAGATGGCCCCCTCTATACAGAGGCAGACCCACAAGAGTGAGCTGAGAAAGCATTCTGTTTTGTAAATCCATAGATGCTTTTGGGGCTGTCTCTGGTATGTAATTTTAAGAAAAGGCATATTAGAAGACTTTGTGGTGAAGCACGGAGTAATGAATGTGTTCTTAGAGTCTTTTTTGAGTCTTCTATGAGAAGAATAAAAATGGGCTTATTTTTGTGGGTGGGAGTGCTGAAGAGTAGGGTAGGATGTGTGCTGTTAGTCCCTAACAATAACTTGAAGGAAAATAACTCTAAGCTTGGGGTATTTACCATATAAAAGAAACATGTTAAGGGTATGTTAAGCTTTGGACATTTAAAACATGATTTTAAAACAAATTCCGAAGTCTGGGCAGTGTACAGTTAACAAACCCACATAACATTTTGCCCATCAAATCAAAACAAAAAAATTATTAGAAAAAATAGATGTAGAAATAAGATTTAACCTCAGAAACAAGCAAGCACATAAGCTCATTAATGAATAGTCCACTCAAGAAACAAATGGGATTTAAAATGCTCCCGGCCTTTGGATGGTTTAAAGCTAGCCATAACTAGACAACTCTGTACACAGATTAAAAGAAAATGGTGCAATGCAGTTTCTTGTTAAATCCCTTTAAAGTTTCTAATAGCCTGAAGCATCTGTCAAAGTCCCAGGGAGGTACTACAAAGAACTATTTTAAACCTCCAAATTCAGGGCACCTGAAGAAGTAAAGGTACATGCCATTTTCCCTCTTGGGGATAAACAGCTTTGCCATATATAAATTGTGAAAACTCTTATAAACATGTAACACTTTCACGTCACATAATCTTTGTGGATCTCTCTAGATTTGGATAAGATTTTTTTTAATTGTAAAAATATTTAAGCTGCTTCATATATCTTTTCCCACCCCCACCACCACCGCCGGCCAAATTCTGAGTAGGTTTTTATAGGGGGAAAAAAAATCAAATGTGAGGCAGAACTCCTGGACTCTGGGAAGACATCTGGTTTTCAGGCATAGTCTCTAAGATGGAACCCCACCATCTTGGACATCTGACTTCCAGAGAACTTCTCCAATAAAGCTGTAAGAGCCAGAGAAGTCATCTTTAATATGCATTCTTCATACTATCTTTGAGAGTATGCCTACGGGCAGATGTGAGAGGCAGAGCAGAACTGGACAGAGGCCTGAATCTTTCTGAAATCTAAAATCTGACCTGAGAGTCAGAGTTGTGGGTGTAGAGTGAATTTTGATAGGTGTCCAAAGCAACCTTTGGCCTAGATGCTCTCCTGATCACCCACACTTCTGGTGGACAACCTGTGCAGTGCTAATATTGGGAAGCAGGTCAACCCAAACTAACTGTATTCAAATTAAGGTACACCAAGAACCCAGATGTGGCCATCTGCCAGCTTTCTGTACCATCCACTTCTCAACTCCCCATTCTATCAGAAGTAGGAAAGTGGGGCAGGGGGTGAACTCCTCCACCTCTTCTGTTATCACTCTTCTTTTGAGGCCAAATTTAGCCCAAGGGATAAGAAAAGGGAAACTGACTGGTAATATTTATTTTGTCCTACCCAGAAATATACTCCCCCGGCTTTTCATCTTTTTTTTAGACCAAATGGCACAACGGATTTTGTTTTGTTTTGTTTTAAACAATGGTTTCCATTTTTTTCTGCCTTCAGTTTGTTGAAGCAAAAGTTGCTATGAGTCACAAACTTGGCCTGGTTTATATTAACACTTAAATATGTTGCATTAAAAACTATACTGTAGGAATAAATGGGAAGAAATGGCACTATTTTTTTTTAAGATTTTATTTATTTATTTGACAGAGAGAGTGAGAGAGCACAAGCAGGGCACAGTAGAGAGAGAGGGAGGAGCAGGCTCCCCACTGAGCCGGGAGCCCAGTGCGAGGCTCGAGCCCAGGACCCTGGGATCATGATCTGAGCCAAAGGCAGACGCTTAACCGTCTGCGCCACCCAGGCGCCTCTAGAAATGGCACTATTTTTAAGTGAAGTGTAACATGTAGATAGAAAAACATGCATGTGGTTGAATCTTTACAAACTACAAACTGAATATTCCCATTCATGGGAACAAACCACTCAAGTGAAGAAATAAAAAAAGAAAGAAACTACCAGACTCCAGAAGCTCCCCTATACTTCCTTCCACTTCCTATCCTACACTTGATCTTAGCCAAAAGGCCGAGAAGCGATCCACTTCCTATCCTGACCAGGGTAACCATTGTTTTGATTTCTATCATCAGTAGTTTGATTGTTCATTTTTTTAAGAAAAAATTTTCTTTAAATAAATGGATTCCTACAGTATAAACTCTTTTTAGTCTTCTTTCATTCAACACTGAGGTTGTAGGAATTAGTGTTGTTGGTAGTAAGAGTTCATTCCTTTTCATTGCTTCAGCATTTTACTGGGTGAACATGCCACAGTTCATTTATCCTTCCTCTTGTGGATGAACATTTGGGTTGTTCACAGTTTTTGCCTATTATGAATAAGGTTGTTATGTGCATTCTTAAATATATCTTTTGGTGAACATATGTACCATCTCTGTTGGTTACATACTTAGGAGTGGAAGTGATGGACCAAAGAGTATGCATATGTTCAATATTAGCAAATACTAGACAGTTGTCCAACATTTCCATTTAATCATGGCAATTAACACTCTGGCCCGAGAGTTTGGGTGGCTCTACATTCTCATCATGACTTGACATTTTAGCCATTCTGGTAGCTATGCAAATGGCACCATTTCTGAAACTATACATTGTAAAATATAATAGTTTTTTTTTTTTAATTTTATTTATTTATTTGGCAGAGAGAGAGAGAGATCAGAAGTAGGCAGGGAGGCAGGCAGAGAGAGGGGGGGAAGCAGGCTCCCCGCTGAGCAGAGGGCCCAATGTGGGGCTCGATCCCAGGACCCTGAGATCATGACCTGAGCCGAAGGCAGAGGCTTTAACCCACTGAGCCACCCAGGCGCCCCGTAAGATATAATAGTTAAGGTAGAATTAAAATAACATATGTTTCCATGTTTTGAAGATTAAATAATGTCCTGAGAGACAAATAAATGAATGACCTCACTGGGGGAAAACTGGTGACAGATAACTTATGTATGAACAATGTTTTCAGGATAGCTGCTTTTAATTATTCATTAGAAGATGTACAGAGTTGCTATAAAATGTAGGATTGTAAAATTAAAAAAAAATACAACACTTTTTACTGTATTTTGTATTTCATGGTCATTTTGAAGCATTGCGATCAATACCTGATTGCAGGCAATTTGACCATGGGTTAATCTACATCAGCACAAAAAAAGTGCAGCAAAAGGAAGTCTGTTCATATGCTAAATACTCTGAAGCATTTTTCCCTGAAGTAATCTAGATTCTGCTGCTATTATTAATTCACCTTCCATTATTTCCATAAACTCAAAATTGTTGAAGGAAGTCTACATTGCATTAGAGCTGTTAAAATTGTTTGTTCATAACTCTAAAATCACATTCATATTCACAAAACACCTGGTTCTGTGCTAACCATGGAGCAACATCTGATTCTATTATTAGGAATGCATTTGGTGGCAATAACAAGGTAATTGGCCAGAGGTAGAGCAAACGAGTCCTCCCTCCCTCAAACGAGTTCTCCCTCCCTCCCTTCCTCTTTCCTTTCCTCCCTCCCTCCCTCCCTTCCTCCCTTTCTTTCTTTGTATAGAAAGAGAGTGCATGTGCACAGGCAGGGAGGGAGGAGGGACAGAGGGAGAGGAAAGGGAGAGAGAGAATCCTAAGCAGACACCGTGCCCAGTGTAGGGCTTGGGCTCATGACTCCTGAGATCATGACCTGAGCCCAAATCCGGAGTCGGATTCTTAGCTGACTGAGCCATCCAGGCACCCAACAAAGTGTTTATTTCCCTCACATAATGTGAGAGATATATTTGCTGGTTTTAAGGCTTATTTACCAGCTGGTTGTGGTTATTTATTGTTCCAGCTGTTCAGCAATATCTGTAAGCATCCAGCTTCCTGTCGCTGTGTTGCATCACCCTTAATGCACCAACTTTCACGCTAATGCTTGTTGCTTCATGGTTGTAAGATGGCTGCGATGCTTTAGGCATTACACCTACATTTAAGGAGAAGAAGAAACGGTGATTCAGCTTTATCTTTCTCAATTGTCTAGAAAGGTACAGAGCCTACAGAGGACTTCTGCTTATACCTCTGTATTAATTATCTCTTGCTGTGGAACAAATAACCTCCAAAACAGTGGCGAAACAACCAACCAACAACAGCAATGAGACTGTTGCAGGAGATAAATCAGATGAAAACAAACCCCAAATAATTATTATTTTACAGTTTCTGTGGATCAGAAGTGCTCCGGAGGCTTAGCAAGATGGGTCTGGCTCAGGGTCTCTCATGAAGTTTTAGTCAGGATGTCGGTAGGGGCTGCAGTCATATGAAGGCATGCCTGGGCTTGAGGATCCACTTCTTCTTCTTCTTCTTCTTTTTTAAAGATTTTATTTATTCAACAGAGAGAAACACAGTGAGAGAGGGAACATAAGCAGAGGGAATGGTAGCGGAAGAAGCAGGTTTCCTGCCGAGCAGGGAGCCTGATGTGGGGCTCGATCCCAGGACCCTGGGACCATGACCTGAGCTGAAGGCAGACACCTAACGACTGAGCCACCCAGGCGCCGGAGGATCCACTTCTGAGATGGTTCACTGCCCAGATGACAGTTAGTTGGAAGCCTCAGTTCCCCCCGCTTGGGTATTTCTGTAGTCTCCATGTCGTATCCTCTCCACATGGCAGCTGGCTCCCCCCACAACAAGCATTCCAAGAGAGAGCAAGGCAGAAGTCACGTCTTTTGACTAGACTTGCAAGACTAACACTGTTTCTTCCACTGTTGGAAGAGAAGGGGACCAAAAAATCTGTAGACGTATTTTTAAGCCATCACTGCCTTGTTGGTCAAAACTGATTTACTTGTTTAGTGTAATTACCATGGAAATAAATTAATCGTCAGGCTATGGCCATTCTTCCCTTAAAAGAACAGGAGCTCCACTGGCAGGAAGACAGGGGAAAGTGATATTGAGACTATAACAAGCTCATGAATTTGTATGTAATGGAATTTTTGGGAACTTGACCAAATAATTCTAGATTTTACCTAAAGGAAAGAATGACTTAGAATAGATATAGACAGTTTGAAAAATAAGACTTAAAGGTGAGAAGGGGATGACCAGACCTAGGAGACTTCAAAATAATAAACCAATAATGGGCAAATGAATAGAAAACAATGTTTTCATAAATAGATGCTACATGAATAGATGCTAATTTATAGGAAATTAATATTAAAAGGATGAATTATTTCATAATTGACACTGGAAAATATGTGTTTGAGAAAGATTTAGTTCTTGCTATACAATGGAGTAAGTTCTCAATGAATTAGAAAGTGAAACGTGAGAAATGAAACTGCTTCAAGACACTAGAAGAAACCTTAGGTAAATATTTGCCTTATCCCAGATGGGGAAAGACTATCTAAGTTTATAAGCAATAGCTTAAATAGCAAAGGAAGAGATTGATTTTAATATTTAAAATTACAAACTCTGTGTCAAAAACATCATAAAAATTTAAATACAAACAAGGAAATTATGTATTATTGATATTTTGATGGAATATATTTATGAACGAGAAAAATACCTCAGCTTTGCTTGAGGTCTATGGCCCTTTCTATCAAGCAAATATTTCAGATTAAAAATAAAACAGTGGGAAAATATTAATATATAATGAGTTAATATAACTGATAATAAAACCTCTGTCTTCTCAATAAAATGGGCAAAAACATAAACCTACAATTCACAAAACAAACAGAGCAAATGGATAATAAACAGGAATAAATGGCCAGTGTCGTTAGTAATTGTAATGATGCAAATTAAAACAAAAATAAAGTTTAATGTTATATCTATCGAATCAACAGCCAGGGCTAGCCAAAATGTGGTAAAAAGGGATTGTCAAACACTAGTCTATGCAAAACAATTTGGTAATCTCCATAAAGCCTTTAACATGATTGTACTTTTTTATCTGCTAATTTTACTTAGAAGAATTCAGTCTAGTGGTGCCAGGGTGGCTCAGTCGGTTGTGTCTGACTCTTGGTTTTGGCTCAGGTCATGATCTCAGGGTCCCGAGATCGAGCCGAGCCCTGCATTGGGCTCTGCACTCAGTGCGGAGTCTGCTTGACATTGTTTCTCCTCCTTCCTCTGCTTCTTCCACTCATGCTCCTTCTCTCCTTAAAATAGATAAATAAATCTTAAAAAAAAAAAAAAATCCAGCCTAAGGAAATAATAGAAATGAATTAAAAAATGTACATATGAAGTGGTATGTCTCAAATCATTTATAGCGGAAACCAGAAGGAAATTGCCTAAATGTCCTACAATAGACTCCTAACTAAACAAATCATGAAATGTCCATATGATGGAATATTTGGTGGTTGTTAAAATAGCTTAATGAATTTTGATGACTTAGAAAAATGTTCACGGTACAATTTTAATTATAAAAGCAACACACAGTACCTAAAATATATGTGATAGTGTATGAGTTATGGAATATATATTATATAAGAGTAAAAAAGTTTAAAAGAAAATAGAACAAAATATTTGCTATATTTCCTGAAAACTATTTGGAGTGGGTTGTAAGATTATGAAAAATTTGTGTCTTACTTAGACTTAGGAGCTTCTGGAGTTTTCTATAGTACATTGCTTTGTGATCAGAAAAAAGTACTCAGTAAACTCTAAATGGACTCTTTTAACCTTATTACCTAACCTATCTTACTGCTCTTAGGGGGTTGTAGTGTGTGTGTGTGTGTGTGTGTGTGTGTGTGTGTGTGTGTGAGAGAGAGAGAGAGAGAGAGAGAGAGAGATGAAGAGACAGAGAAAGAGAAGGTGAGAGAATTTGTGTACTATAATTCTAGGGAACTTCTGTATAAAAAAAATCTAAGATTCATTTTGTCAGGAAGTCATAGATTAAACCCTACAATAGGGCATTAACTCTTTCAGGTCACTAAGGGACCAATTAGTGCATTATGCCAAGGGGTACTAAATTGTATCCTACTAGCCTGGAGGAGACCAGGCATGTCCCGCAGCTCTAACTCATATCACCACTGGGAAGTGATTCAAATCTGGGCAGAAGCTGGTTCATTGAATATTAATTGAATGGGTGAATAAATGAAGGAAAACCAAAGAAGAAGCTAACAAGCTAATATTTATTGATTATTTTCTATCTGCCAGGGGCTTCCCACTCATTATTTCATTTAATTCTCATGGTGGCCATATGAGGCCTATATTATTATTGTCATTACCATTTTGTAGGGGAGGAAACTGATTATATACCATGGACAAACAAACCCTTACTTGCCCATCCTGTAGGAAGATGCTGGCACTGACCTGAGATAGTCACTTACTGGCTGTGGTCAGGAGTATGAAATCCCTCTTGGCCCGCCAGAGCCTTTTTTCCGGTTGACTGATGACATTCCACAGTTTAAGACATCACTCCCCTTTTCTGAAGATTCCATAATCAGTAGTATCTAAGGGGAGAGTAGGTAGGAAAGAGGTCTGGGGAAGGGACAACTCTTTGGGCTATTAGTCATTTGCTCTGAAATGAGGCTGTATTTCATATTACTTTCTGAGGACTATTTTTCATTAAAAAAGAAAAAAAGTAAAATGGAGCAGAGGAGAGCAAAAGATTGCAGGGGACCTACGGAAGACAAACAGGAGGGCCCCAACACACAGGAGAAAGGAACTGGAGTTACTTCTACTAACCATTGGTGTTACAAATGTGCTTAGAAGCCATTTCTCCTTTAGTCTCTTAAACATGAAAGGCAGGCATTTGCAAGCTAGTTGTCTGGGCTGCCAGTGCAGGTGTAGGCCATTCCGGTGCCTTGGAACAAAGGAAATTGGTTCATAAAAAGAATGTATCCCTCACTCATTTCATTACCAAGAAGCTGTAGCTCGGTACGTTGGCCAGCACGGGCTTGGAAATGGTACTTGAAACTGACACAAGAAAACACAGTAGCAGAGCCGAATCCATTTCTTCCCGGGATCCTGGGCGAGGGGAAGAGTTAGTTGCTCTGAATATTTCATGTTTCTGTTTAGAAGAATTTTTCTTCCTGAGAAGGAGTGCTTTCCTCCTCAGGTGGTGACATACAGCTTTACATTTTAGACATTTAAAGTTTTGAGTGCAAAGTTCTATGTCCCCGTAATTTCATCTTTAAAAAAGAGATTTCAAGAAATAAGATGAAACTTCTAAAAGAAACCTTTTTGTTCTTTGTTTGCTTCTTAGTTTGGGCACATTTATATTTAGGCTTCCAAAGAATGAAGAGGGGCAGAGTGTTTCTTTCTAGAAAGAAAATCCAAACTGGTGACATCTCTAAATAGATTTACACCCAAATTATACACTGTATGTCTACAAGCAACATTATAAAAAGTCACCCACATGGCCTTTTGTGCTGTGATCCATCGTGTGATACCAAAACTCCTAGAGGAGGGAGAACATAATGATTAGGCTTAAGCAAAGTGAAAAGATATTTTCTCAGCTGGAAGCTGTTAATACTTGAGCTGATGGAGACTTGGAGAATAACTCCTCTGTTGTGTGTTTAAAAAATAAATACACGAGCACTGGAATAATTCACAGGATGAGAAATCACAGGAGGAAGATAACAGCTGAGCATATCTGAGACTGATCATTTTTTTGCTTATGGGGATGTTGCTCTTTTGCCCTAAGTCTTAAGACTGTCAGTTCTTCTGGATGTTGTCTCAGTCCTCTGGGCCTTGCTGTCTTTGAGTAAATAGTATATTGCCAACTCAGCCAAAGGCTTTACATTTTCATAGAAGACAGACAATTACTAGAAACATAGGCAGAGAATTTAGGATGCTAAACCTCCTCCACACTTAAAAAAATTAATACAATTTTTCTCTTATTTTCTTATTTTATTCTTATTTTTTCTGATTGCAAAGCAATTTATGTTCATGATTAAAAAAAACACCTTAAATGCAGAGAAGTGAAAAGAAGAGGCTATGTAATCATCCTACTCATAAGAGAGAAGCACACACAGTAATGGAGTATATCTAGTCTTCTGTCTCATTTTCAATCCAAGTGTGTTTTGAAAATAGAAGTACATTTTGCAAAAAGTTTTCCTCGTGTTATACCTACAGTTTTTTAGTCTTCTTGGTCTACTCTTCTACCCATTTCCATGAGTAATAGCTAAAAGCCTACATTTCGAAATCAGAACCAACAATAGAATTCTGAGTCCGCTACTGACAGCGGGGTGAAGCAAGTCTCAATTTCCTCCCATAGTAAATGCAGATAATATTATCCAGTTTGCAGGGTGGTGCGGGGATAATGTGACAGAAAGTAAATGTTCAGTACATCTCGGCTATTCCAATTTTTCCTTCTTTCTCTCTTTTTGTACTTTTGTCACATTGGTGCCTTACTCGGTCTTTTGCTGGGCTCAGCTGTCCCCAGGCTCCCTGCCATACTGGTTTCATCTACAACCATTCCAAAAGCTTTCTTTAGTCTTTGGAGTCCTGTTTCCCAAGCCGTAGCCTTCTTGAGGCTGGAGAGCAGCAATTTCACCTAATTACCTGTGCCATCATTGGTATCCATTCAGCCTCGAGACAGACATTGACTTTCACAACCATTAATGAAAATCCACTCCCTCACTGTCTCATGTTGTATCGTTTAAGTGTGATGTACTTTTCCTGATGGTTCTATTTGTCAGGAATGGACACCTAGAACCTTTGGATGTCCTCTGAGACACCTTGGCCATATAGTGTTACCCTAATTTTCTGCTTCCTCTGTCTACTGAAAATTTCTTTTCTGTTTGACTAAAAGTAACCACAGTTACTACCAGTGACCACTCCCCATTCCTTTGGTCATTCCCCCAGTGTCCCTGATATGCTCCTTTCTATCAGCCAGACTGGTGGCCCAAGGCCTTCTGGTTTCTGTGCATAAACTTCAGTCTGTTCTGCTACCTTAACCATTATTAGTATATATTATTACAGTTATTTATAAATCTGCTAAAAGCTAAGTTTTATAGATTCTTGAGTTGTTCCCCATATTACTACAATTGTATGTCATTAAAAAATATTATTTCTTTAAATTTTTCCTTGACAGATGGAGTATGGTTTTCCATCAGGTATGATTGCCTGCATTTAAAAAAAAAAAAAAAAAGAAAAAGCAGAACAGAAAATGTTCAGGTCTGAGTTGATTATACTTTCTTCTATAGAGTATAAATGTATTAAGATTGGCGATGTTTTGGGGTGCCTGGGTGGCTCAGTGGGTTAAAGCCTCTGCCTTTGGCTCAGGTCATGAACTCAGGGTCCTGGGATCGAGCCCCCATCGGGCCCTCTGCTCAGCAGGGAGCCTGCTTCCTCCTCTCTCTCTGCCTGCCTTTCTGCCTACTTGTGATCTCTGTCAAGTAAATAATTAAAACCTTAAAAAAAAAAAAAAAAAAAGATTGGTGATGTTTTGGACAAGTCAGAACAACCTGGCAATAGAATGTTTTAATTCCCAAGTTATACTATATATAGCCATTTCTTCAAGTAAGATAAAGAATTTAGCCAATAATAATCCAGGTCTCACTCGTCTGAGAGAGGGGTCTAAGGACGAGGAGAGAAAGGTCTCTACCTCTGTCACAACACCCTTTCACGAGGAAGGAATAGAGGCAGGAACAGGGAAGTGGTATAAGAAGGTTGAGACCCCATTAAGAACCAGCGCTGCACTGGGATACACCTCCCTGGTTTCCAGTTGGAATCTTGACTTTCCTGGGGACAAGCAAGATGGCGGTGTCTGCCTTAGAAACTATTAACTCGTGGACTAAGGCTACCACAGACAGGCATGTCCACTGCCCAGCAGCTTCACATTCAGGGAATGCTGAGTCTGAGAGACTGTGTTTTCTTAGGTTCAGCAGTGGCACAATCTGTGAGGAATGGGAGTCAGTAGCGCTTCCTGTTTCTTTGCTTGCTGTGCCCAGTAAGTAGAGCAATTTCCTTGTCCAAGTGCTTGGTGTAATGGAATGCTCCACTTTGTGAATGGGCCTGGGGAGATTTTTTTTCTAATTTATTATGGAAATTTTCAAACACAAGCAGCTTTAGAAAGAACCACATAACGAAATCGTGTGCCACTACACAACTTTGACACTTTTCAACATTTTCCCAGTTTTCTTTCATCTTTTGTCCTACTACTTACCTTCCACACCCTTCTTATAACTACGGTATTCTAAAGCAAATCTCAGAGAAGAAATGCTTTAAATGCTTCACTAGACCTCTAAAAGATAAGAAGGAAAAAAACAACATAATCACAGTACCATTCATACCTAGCAAAATTAGTAGTAATTCCTTAATGTCATCTTACGTGTATTCCATGTTTAAATTTTCCCGATTGTCTAAAAAAGTCCCTTGGTTTGTTCAAATCAGACTCTAATCAAGGCCCACACACCGCATTTAATTGTTAGTTCTTATAAAACTCTAATTACAACAGTTGTTTCTTCCCTATACCCTATTTTCATGCCATTTTGTTTTTGAAGAAACTGGATCCGTTTTTTTCTTTGGAATCAGGGCAGAGTTTGGATGAGCTGTTTCTTCAGGCCTTAAGATTTTGGGGCTAACTGAGAGGCCCTGTGCAACAATCCAGCAGGGTGTCTGCAGGCATGTTAATGTCATTCATCATCGTGGGACCCAGATGACTGAGTGACTGATGGGACGAGAGGGAGCCACTCTGGCCACAGGATACAGAAGGGTGAGAACCACTCTTCTCTTGCAGAGAAGCTCAAAGGACAGGGAGCAGAACAGCTGCTTGCCAGTGACCTCATTGATCATCCTTCTGTTCTTCTCAGAACCTCATCCTGACCCAGAGACCACAGGATCTGTGATCTTGGACTCCACACCTTTTTCTCTGTACAGACTGTACTCTCCCCCAGCTGCTTTGGGTGGCTGGATTCTGTGGGTGATGCCCGCTCTTTCCATCTCAGTGATTCTAGGCAGCACAATGGGAATGGTTATTCACACACCTACTGTGTGCTCTGCAGAATAGAGGTATAGAATACCATTTGAAAGGTGGCTCCTTTCAATCTCAAATTCAAACAGACTACCTGTCTTTGGTTTATGAAAGCTGCTTAGTTGATTCTTTGGGCTTTGAAGCCACATGCTACTGGTGGGAACTGGAAAAGAAAAATGAGTTCTTTCTAGACCTGACCTCTGGGTTACTCTTGGCTATTCTGCTGTCGTTGGGGCTCTAAATGGGGAGGGACTTGGTGACAGCATATCAGAGCCCTGGCTTCCTCCTCGGTCTATGCCCACGTGGCCTTACCAGGATTTCTTAAATGTACTTTATGATTCTCCAGCATAGCATGCTGCTTTCTCTTTCAGAGATGTGCTCCTTTTCCACCTCCACTGAAACCTCCCTGACGTTCAGTTAAGACAGCAGCTCCACGAGGCCTTTCTTGAGCTCTCCAGCCAGATCTATGCTCCTCTCCTCTGAGCTTTCAAAGTGCCAGCACTGAGTGGAACTGCTGTAACTCGAACTTGTGCAGTGACCAGGGCTCTCCTGCCTCTTCTTTCTTCTAAGCCCCTCTAAAGACTGTGGCCGGGTGTCTGACCAAAGAAAAGGGGGTACATCTCTAACTAGCCAACAAAGAAGCCAAACCAATCAGTAATGATAAGTGCTTGGAGAGTGCCTTGTTAGGGAGTGGAAACTTCGGTTCAGCTCAGTAAACAGTTTTGTTTGTCTCTGTGTTTGCTACCTAGAAAAATAATAGCTAATATTTATATACTGCTTATGATGGATCAGGTTGTTCTAAGCACTTCTTAGTCATTTTTCACTTAATCCTGAGAACAATGCTATGAGGTTGATACTATTACTACTTCCGTTTTATTTTCAGAGAAACAGAGGCGTTGTGGGGTTAGGCAAGTTCATCAAGGTTATATAAGCTTTATACGTGACAGAGCTGGGATATGAACTACGGCAGTGTGGCTCAAAGGGAAATAAGACATAGTCCTTCGGTCTTCAGGTGTTTACAGTCTGAGGGTTCTAACAAAGTGGGGGATATGATTCTCTTCTAGTCTTAGAATCCCGTTACCAACAACAGAGCGGACTGTTGGTGACAGCTGAGACCAGTGTTGAGCGTGGTTGTCCCACCGTGCACCAGAAAGAGAGGCAGTTGTAGGCAAGAGCTGACTGGAGCTCCCTGGGAGACCACAAAGCTGCCTGCAGAGGGTGTTATTGGGTATTGTCCTTCAGAAGTGACTGGGAGCATTCTCTATAGATGGAGGCTGGTCTTTGTCTGAGGAACTCACCTTTTGTTCTCATTCATTACCATCAGTGAATCTAATTGCAGGATGCCATTTTGTGCTGGGGACTGACTGGCCCTTGAGAACCGTTCTGAGGAGACCTTAATATTTAAATAACCATCTGAGCATTTCTTTGGAATTTCCTTCCAAAGCAACAGATCATACGGCAGCAGTGAAACTCTGCTGAACTGAAGCCACGTGGAATTGTAGCCAAATGTTAGGATGGCATAGCAATCTCTACAGAATTTCTCTGGAGGTTTGGGAATGTTCAGAGTAACCCTCCATCTTAAATACTGTGTTTTTTAGCCAAATGGGTTTTCTGAGAAAGAAGAAGTTTTAAGGGCTTCTCTGGAGATAAATGAGCATATAATCATCTGCTCTAGAGGGAAATGGTTCCAAATCTTGGCATAAATCTCGGAAGTTGTTGCCTTAGAAACAACTAATGTTGTGTAACTCTCTTCCCTGGACAACCATTTAAGGTCTCTATAATTTGCTTGCTTCTACCAATGGTTTTTAAACCTTTAACCCCAGGTGAGAAATCTTAATCTCTTTCTCCAGTGCAGATGATAACAAACAACCTTTCTCATTTCCCCAGACATTAAACACTTGGTGGGGACCAATCTTCTTCTTGAGAAGGGATTCTGTTAAGATGGCGGAGCAAAGATCCACTGTGGCAGGGCCATTGAGTATTTGATGACATCTGTTCTGGTTTGCTCAGGACTGAGAAATTTCCTGGGATGCAGGATTTTTGGTGTTTTGTTTTGAAAGATTTTGTTTTATTTATTTGAGAGAGAGAGAGAGAGAGAGCGCACAAGCAGGAGGAGGGGCAGAGGGAGAGGGGAAGCAGACTCCCTGCTCAGCAGGGAGCCTGGTGCTAGGGCTCGATTCCTGAGACTCTGGGATTAGGATCTGAGTCAAAGGCAGATGCATAACAAACTGAGCGCCCCAGGCGCCCCAGGATTTTTGGTGTTAAAGCCAAAATAGCTGTTCACCATAGTAGGGGCACAGGCAGTGCTCCAAGGGAGGACACCCAGCTCCGTGGCCTCTGGCTTCTGAGCTCTGGATGGCTCTGATTCCTCTCCCAGCATCATCGGTGGAGCGCTTCAGAGCATGGTCCCTACTGAATTGTCTGGTGATTGCTCTTTCAAAGATTCTCTCCCAGCAGTTACATTAGAGAAACTGCTGGAAATATTACACACAGCCAGATTCAGTCCCGCTCATTCAATTTTACTCAATTTATCAAGCCTATGCAGAGTTTCTATAAATACTGTACTAGAGGTGTGTGTGGGGGGTGTCTAATGGGTGAGGTGAAGGTGTAAGCCAAGAGGCACCTTTCAATGTGATGGGTGCTTTGGTGGAAGTGGCAGACAAGACATGGAGAGGGACATTGTTAGAGTAGTCCGCTACATGAAGAGTCAAGAAAACCTTCCCCAGGACGATAATATTTCAGTAGAGAGTTGGAGGATGAGTAGACATTTGCCAGCTGGACAATAGGGAAGAGCACTTTAGGCAGAAGCAAGAACACAGAGCAAAAGGATAGAGAAAAGAAATGATCTGTCAAGTAGAAACTTTGTGGTATATTTAGGGAACAGCAGGTATGGCTGGAACACAGTGTTTGAGATAGAAGTGATGGTAGGAGAGAAGCCTGGAGGCAAGGAAGAAGAGACAGACCATGAATGGTATTGTAGGCAATTACAGTAATTGCTGTTGGTCACCTGCCCATCTCCTTTTCCCCACTTTGCTGGGTTTTTTTCAGGTGATTCATCCTCCCCCACATAGCCATTGGCTTCTTTGAACTAATCACAGTGATCTCATTTCTCTTGTCACTGGTTTGTTTTAACATTTGAACTGAGACAAAAGTCTGGCCAAAGAGATTTGAGATGTATGTCTGTTGAGAGCCCTGTAGAAAGAGAAGCTCTATTCCCCTTCTGGAAGTTGTTATGTCTGCATGTTTGGCAGCCATCTTGTGGCCATGGGGATAGCTGGCTTGAAGACAAGCTAACTTGCTGAGGATGTTAGGTCAGAAAGATAGGAAGTGCCTGGGGCCTTGGAATCACCTTCTTAGAATATTTTGGTATATTAGATAAGTTTTACTTATTCTAGCCATTTTGAATTGAGATTGCTATTACTGGTGGCTGAAAGCACTTAATGATATGGTAAAACATGCTAAAAACTTGAGACTTTCAGTGACAGGAGAAATGGTGTAATGTTATGGGTTTTGTTTTAGGACATTGACTATTTGTCAGTAGCCATAATTCCTGCCTTTAAATCTAGACGCAGAAACACATTCATGCAACTAGCATTTTTTGAAACGTATATGCCAAGTACTATACTAGATGCTATAGATACAGTGTCAAATAAGATATGTTATGTACCTTTAGGGGATTTGCAACCCGTTGGTGGAGACAGGCAAGTGAATCAACTTCACAGGGTAATATGGCCAGTGCTGTGGTAAAATTACACTCAGAGTGTTATATCAGTGCTGTAGGGCTCCTAAATCAGTCTGATCAGTCATAGAGTACTTATCAAGGAGGTGAGACTTATACTGAACCAACTGAAGACTCTTCAAGCAGTAACAAGTCATTCAGAGAACTCCACTTAGGCCCAGATATCCCCCCATCTCTGCCCTTCTGTGTCTACTGTGGTCCCTCTGACTTCAACCCATTTCTGGATGCTACTCTTTGGCTTGCCCTCACTCATCTCTTCTAGATTTAGTTTCTTGCTCCTGTGTCTTGAATTGGCCAGTTCATCTATTCTAACTTGGCTTTTTGTTGGTTACATGGTTCCAGGCTCCAGCGTTTTTTTGTGAAGTCTTGACTTTATAGATTTTGGCTTTTGCCATCTGCTTCTGGACGTTTTCTTGCTGAAGGAGGTATCTAGCTTATTTTGAGCTTGTCTGACTTTTCTCTGCCCGTACCTCTCATATGGTCTCCACATGTGGGCCAAGGTATTAGCTGTCAGGACTCACAGGTTCAATGTACATATAATAATGACTGTGAGCCTTATCATGTAGCCATTTTGAGACTGACGTAGGGGGTCAGATTTGTTTAGAAAACTTTGGAGTAGGTAAAAATTAAGTAAGAAATAACTTCCATTTTCCTTTTGGAATCTTTTTCTTTTTTTTGGTAGGGGTGGGTCTGAAGGTTTTTCAAATATATGGAGAAGCTATATATGCACAACAGTATAACTTCCCATGTACCACGAGTATTTGTATTATGAATGATGTTGTGTCGTTGTGGGAAGAGTATTAACAACCCCTTTAACATTTGTGAAATGCCTTTCTCTGGAGGGTGAAAGCCAGGTTTCTGGCTTATGCAACCTTCCTAAGAATTGATTAAGTGCATCAGCCCCAGAGGGGTAGGGAATTTGGAAAGGTAGAATGGTTTTCCTAATGGTTTCCTGTAGGTTCAAAACAGCTTAGTGTTTGCTCTCTCAGGTCACTGAGCTTGAAAATCAGTAGATAGAAAGGGCTTAAGTAAAGAGCAGAGATAAGAAGTGGTATATAGGACTTTTTTAAAAATTAGAGATGCTACATATTTTCTTTCAAATATTATATATATTTTTAAAGAGAACTCCATTGAACTTATAAAAACAATATAGCTCAGTATAAAGCAATCAAGCAACAAAGAAAGATACAAAGAAGAAAAAAAAGTCACTCCAAATCCCACTACACAGACATAACTACTATTAACATCATTGTAAACATCATCCTCGAGCATCTCCTTGGAATGAGATTGCCCCTATTCAGAATGCATAGGTTTAAGGTTTTCTATTATTTCCATTTCCTGATTTCATTAAGGACAGGAAAAGTTTATCTTCCCCAACATTTTTATTATTATTTTTGGATGCCTATGGGTTTTGCAAAGATAGTGGCATAAGAGGACCCTTACTGTGTCTTCTTTGACCAAAGTAGACATTTCTTCCAACTAGAAAAGATTCAGGTAACTTTAAAGTATCTTAAGTGTGAGATGAAAGTGTGTGGCTTCAGAGTTTTGTGTTACTGATCTCTGTGGTATATACTAATCAGTTTGTCCCCGGAACTCCCATTTTGGGGGGCCATTTATTCATCATCAGATATTATTAAATATTTCACATTTGCAAGGAACCACGCAAATCCTGGTAAGAGACATAAAAATATGACACACTTTTTTACTTTCTAAGACATAATTTAGTGATAAAGAGAAGTCATTCCTTCATTCATTCATTTTACTAATCATTTCTGGGGCACCTGGCATCTGGCACTGTGTCAGATGCTAGAGTCATAAAGACAATAGATAAAGATGTAGTCTCTGCCTCCAGAGGAGTTCAGAGTCCAGTGGGTAAAACAAACACATCAATAAATGGTAATCACATCATATGTGCCTCTGATATGTAAGTAAACAACAATAACAAGATATGGTACCTGTCAAGTAGTTTATGAGAAATACAGTTAGTCCATGATCATGACTTAGGAAGGAATGAATGAGCCCATCTTGAGGTCTTCAGGGAGCAGAAGTATTGGAGCTGGTTCTTAGTGGATTTGCAGCCTTTTAGTTGGCAGGGATGGGTGAGGATAGGACCCACAGAGCAGGCAAGGCCATGAGCAAACCAGAGTACAGAGATGGGCAAGAGAGGAGAGAAACAGGGCAACGCAAGTCTGCAGAGAGTGGAGCTGAGGGTTCCTTTCTGGTAGTTGGAAGTGTGAAGCTTACATGGTAAGTTAGGGTGAGGTGGGTGATGCAGAGGTTTGGGTTTTACTCTGTGCACAGTGGGAGGTGACTACAGGTTGCAAAGAGGGGAATGATGTGATCAAAGCAGGGTTGGTGGATGGGATGTTATCCCCAAGCAGGAGGCATTAAGGGAAAAAACACAAAGGAACTAAAATTTATGTGGTACCTGTTAATATGCCAAGCGCTGTGAACTTACTGCACTTTAGTACTTAGGACTATCCCCAAAAGGCCATAAGGAGTCACTTTTATTTTCATTTTAAGTCTATGGAAATAGGCTAAAATGGTTTATGAAACTTGAGCAAAGTTCCAAATCTAACATGGGAAAGAGTCTGGATTAGTGTCACTGACAGTCTGACGTCCAGACATGAAACATGGTTTGACCTCCTCCCTCCGTGCCATGATGAGAGACTGGCATCACAGAGCTCATAATAATTCCTCTGTTTTTATTGAATGTGCCAAGATACTAAAGTTATGCAAATGCACAGTTTGTTCAGGGTACAGTCTCCACTCAGCCTTCTCAATTTGGAAAGAGTTCAGTAGACTTGGAGAAGAGTCTAAACCTTCCTTTAACCTTAAATTGCTCTATTAGATCCTGAACAGAAGAGCTGGAACAAAGACTCTCACGATGAGAGAGAGCTTCCATGGGCAAGCTTGTGTGTTTTATTTCTTTCTTTCCAAATAGAGTCTCAAGCCCTTCAGGGAAGGAAGAAAGAGAGGGCAAGTCGCGATGGAGGTAACGAGAATTTTCCTGCTCCAACTTGCTTAGGTCATTTTAGCCGTCCACTTTACCCAAACTTCCATGCTGGCAGGCACCAGTAGAGAACAAAAGAGCATTTTTGGAGTTGTCTAGCACAGTGGGGCTTTTCCTTGGCCCACCAGCAGGTGTGTACCCCGTGGGTGTGTGTTCCCTGCTATACTGATAGAGCTATTAGAATTAACCAAAAGATTTCTCATCTCACTCTCCTGTAGTGCCAGACAAGCTTTCCTAACCTTTTTTTTTTTTTTAAGCAGAAAAATAGTGTGGGGATATGCATATTCATCTAAATGACTTAGAAATACTTTCGAACAGATTCAGAGAAAAAACAGGAGAAAGACAAATTGTTAAAAAGCTAGCTCAAAAGCCTTGTGAGTGGATTTTGGAAAGAGAACTTTGATTTGAGTTCTTATAAGTTTCACCCAGGAAAAAGAGAAGGAAAAGCCCTAGAAGCCATTTGGACTGGTAAATCGTGGCACCGGTCACAAATCCTGGAACACTGCCATGATTTCCCTCTTGGACACAAACCCTATTTCACCCTTTCAGAGGCCTCTGGTCTACCAGAGACTGACCGGAGTCAGCAGTGTCCTCAGGAGGGTTTCCTGTTTCTGTGTGTTTCATCTTAGTGCAAAAGAAAAAGTCACAGCAACAAGATGCATGAGGTGGCATCAAAGGCTTCCTTTTCCTAGCTGTTTCTTCAGTGTACCCAGGCGTGGCAGCATGTAGCTTTGCTTTGGGAGAACAATCAGTTGAGATCATTGCACAAAATATTGTTGATGGTGATTTAGACTCAATGTGGATGACAGCTGGTGGCTCTTGGTTTCCACAGTAAGAGACAGCTGTGTGACCAAACCTTGAAACAGCGATAGGGGTAATGGTTGGCGCAGAGCTTGGCATCTTCAGACAGCACCCATGTTGAGTTTGGTCTTGAATGCCACACTGGGGGAGTGACAGAAACAAATTTGAGCACATTCAGAAGACAGCAGTGAAGATCAGGAAGTATCTGGAAATCTAGGGGGCACTGAGGATGCCTCATCTAGAAAAAGAGGCTGATATGGCACATGACTTTGGAATCAGACTGATTGTATACTGCTCCAGGCAGACAAAGACAAATGGATGCCAGAAGTGAGTTTTATGAAAGAAATAACTTTTCTAACAATGATAAAATGGGTGCTGTGAGAGGAGGTCATAAGCTCCTTAAGGTTAGAAATGTGCAAGTATATGCATCTGATGACCTTCTAAATCAAGGGTTCTGTGGTTTGATGGTTTCCAAAGGTCTCACAGGTAAACCACAAGTACACCCACAACTGTCAGCTTATGGTTGAGGGGTCTTTCCTTGCCATCTCTTTTCTACCCAATCTCCCAATCTATGCTGGCTTCTGTCTCAACCACCTCATGGGGATTGCCATCTGTCAAATCACCAGTGCCTCTCAATCATCAAAGCCCATCATTTGTGTCCTTATCTTATTTCAATTTTTGGAAGTGTTTTGCACAATATCAACTCCTACTTTCTGGAAATAGATCCTTCTGTTGGCTTTCATGACCTCATACTTGCCCAGTGGCTTCTTCCTACCTCACTGAAGTTCATCTCAGTCTCTTGCTGGTTTTCCCTTCTCTGCTCAACTTCTAAATGTTGGCATGCTCCAGAGCTCTCTTTAGGATTCCCTTCTCCTCTCTATATTAACTCTTTGTAGTGATTTAAAAACATGTCTACCCATTCCTTGACTTTCTTCTGATGCAGAGATGGAGTCTCTGTCTCCTCCCCTTGAATCTGGGTTGAACTAGTGACTCATTTGTTATGTAGCAGAAGAGATGATTCCTAACACCAGAGGCTGGATCAGAAAAGGCCCAGAATCTTCCACTTGGTTCTTTTGGGACATTGCTCTTTGAAATCCTGAACTGTCAGGACTGAGGAGGTCACATTGTAGTAAAGCCTAGGCCTGTAGAGAGCCCATGTGTAGTACTCTAGCCAAAAGCCCAGCTGGGGAGGCGAGCACTGGGCAGCAGAGAGACAAGCCTTCTGTGGTGCTCTGTCCAAATTCTTGACCCACAGAACCCGAGAGTGGAATAAAAATGGCTCCTTTATGCCACTAAGTTTGGAGTGGCTTGTTATACAGCAAGGTAACTGATATACTCCCTAAGGGGCTTCATCCTGTAGCATGTCTTGAAATATTACCTAGAAATGCTTGTGACTTAGAAATCTACTTTCCAGCCCTAATCTCTCTTCCCAGAACTCCAGACTCTTTAATTTAATTATTTAAGTGTCTACTTGATCTCTCCACTTGGGAATTCAGCAAGCATTATTTCAAACTCAATATTGACCAAGGCAGAAAGATTAATATGAGCCCTTTACCCTCAAATTTACTTCTTTCTTTCTCCTTCACCTCTGCATATATCTAGTATTTCAAGCTAAGACTCCTTTGGTCTTGCTTCCTCCTTTTGCCCTCAAGATGGCATCCAATTCAAGAGCAAGTGCTGTTCATTTTTTTCTCCAAAGTGTCCCTGAAATATGTTCCCTTCCTTCCACTTCATCTATCTCTGTCCTAATCCAAGTTACCATCTTCTCATCTACTGCAATATCCCCTTGACCATTTTCCTGTGCCCATTCTTGTCCTCTTAAAATCCATTTTGAACACAGACGTCTGTATTAGTTATCTATTACTGTGTAACAAACTACCCCAAAACTTTGTGGCTTAAAACAACAGTTTCTGTGGGTTAGGAATCTGGGCACAGTGTAGCAGGATCCTCTGGCAATTGGTATCAAGCTTAACTGGAAAACATCTATCTCTCAGTGCCTTCATGTGGTTGTGACAAAATCTAGTTCCTGGAAACTGGTACACTGAGGGCCCCACTCTCTCTTGGACTGTTGCCCAGAGGCAACCCTTACTTCCCTGCCTCATGGGCCTTTCCACAGAGTGTTTCACAACATGGAGGCTGACTTTATCAGGGAAAGGGAGAGGGCAAAAGAGAGAGAGGGAGAATTAGCTAGTCGCAGGCTTTTGAAACCTAATCATGGAAGTCACATCCCATCACTTTTGCCATGTTCCACTAGTTAGAAGCAGCAAGTCACTAAGTCCAGCCCACATTCAAGGTAAGGGGATTTATACAGGGCATGGAAACCAGGAGGTGGGGATTATTGGGGCTATGTCAGAATCTGCTTACTACATCACCCCAGAGAGATCTTTTTTTTTTTTTTCAGAGAGATCTTTTGAAATCATAAATCACTTCATGGTATACCCCTTCTTAAAAACCTCCAGTGGTGCATATATGCCATTAAACATTTATCTAAACTCACAGAATGTACAATATCAAGAGCAAACTAACATAAACAGTGGACTTTGGGTGACACTGATGCATCAATGTAGGTTCATCAGTTGTAACAACGCAGCACTCTGGTGGGGACGTTGATCACGGGGAGGCTGGGCACACATAGAGGCAGAGGGCATGCAAGACGTCTCTGTATCTTCCTCTCAATTTTTCTGTGAACCAAAATAGCTCTAAAAAATAAATACATTTTAAAAACTATCCCCGGTGGCTTTCATTGCACCGGAGAATGAATTCCAAATTTCTTACTGCTTTACGGAGCCCTACATGTCCGTCCCCCACCTACTTTTCTCACTTCTTATTTTACTACACTTTCTCTCACCCACTTCACTCCAGCTGCCCTGTTTTTCTTTCTGTTCCCTGAATTCTTCTTCCTGGGGCCTTTGCATGAGTTGTTCTTTCCTTTGGGCCCCTCCCCCGTGGTCTGTGTCGGGATGGCTGGACTGTTACCGCCTCAGGGAGGCCTCCCTGACCACTCAGTGGACCTCTTATCTCTACCACGTCAACCTCTCTGCCTCTCTGCACTCTTCTTACCACTTTTTACTATTACTCTGGTTTCTGTATTTATTAATTTATTTGTCGGTCTCTTTCTTCCCTTTCCTCCTGCAGGTAGAATGGGGCCCCATGAGAGCAGGGAGTGTTTCTGTTGTAGCTGCCATTGCTTCCTCCAACCTCAGATCTGCATCTCGGGTCCCGGCTGACCCCTGGGCTGGGAGCACTGCCTGGCCGCATTTGGCCTTGCTGGCTGGGTCCATGGGCACCAGCTGTCATCCTCTCATATGGGTGGCCCAAAGAACACCTATGCTATACTTAGCTTTTTTTTTTTTTTTAAGATTTTATTTATTTGAGAGAGAGAGGGTGAGAGAGAGAGAGAGCATGAGCAGGGAGAGGGAGAAGAGGAAGCAAGTTCTCCTGCTGAGCAGGCATCTGGATGTGGGGCTCGATCCCAGGACTCTGGGATCATGACCTGAGCTAAAGGCAGACACTTAATGACTGAGCCACCCAGGTGCCCCTATACATTTAGCTTTTATATTCTTTGTTTAGCGATTATATTAGCTTTTATATTTTTATTTATTACCTTTGCAAGGATTCACCTTGGAATAAATTCCTTGTCTGAAATCCAGCTACCACATGGAACTTGCTTCAACAGTTCAACTAACCCAGAGATTGGTTTTAATATATTGACCAGTTGTAGCCTTGGTTCATTCACTCTCTACCTTCAACTATACCAATCTCTGTTAATAGAATTACCAGAGATTTTCTAATACACAGTTTCCATGACTAGCTAACAGTTATAGGGTACTTTTAAGGTGGCAGATATTGTTTCAGATCCTTTCTATGTTTCAACTCATTTAATCAGTTAACATTCCCATTCTACAGATGAAGAAAATGAGGTCCAGAGGGTTTAAGGAAGTTGTCCAGGGTCACACAGTGTTGAAATTGGAATTGAACCTCACAGTCTGACTTTTTAGAGTCCTTGCTCTTAACTGGTGCATGTTCTTGCCACTCATGCTAGATAAACTTCTGCAAAATCCCCCCATCGCCACTTAACACAGGAAGAGGCTGGTTGCCAGACCCATGCAATCCCCACCATGTCCTTTTTTCAAAAGCAGGCAGAACTCCAAGTCTCTTGATTTGTTTATTGTCTTCCCTGACTGTTCTACCATTTTAGCTACTCTGTTTCAACTCTCTGGGAAAGAGGAGAAATGTCAAAATGCAAGGCCAGACATTCCCCAGAGTGCTCACTGAAGCCCTCACATTACCCAGGGCCCAGACTGCCTCTCCACATCTCCGAGATGCGCCCTGGCCTGTTGCCGTGGGGGGCTTTCAGAAATCTGGTTGTTATTGGCAGGAAGAGAAGAGCTATTAGCTGGGTTATAACCTGCAAACCACTCCCTTGTTCTAAAGATGTTTGTGGCTCGGCCATACTCCCCGTGTTCCACCGGCGGACACTCCCCTTGGTGGTCCCGGGGTGGGCTTTGCAGTGGGGCTGCTTCCCGCCTCGGGCGTGACCCCTGTGGCTGCACTACCCCGTCTTGCTCCCCGGCTAGTTTCCCTCTACAAATTTTTGGAGATTTAGCTGGTCGTTTTCCAGCAAAGACATTTCTCCTGCCCTGATGATTATGATCAAATGGCAGACAACAGGGCGGCACCTGTTGCCAAGAGTTGAGATGGAATAAACATCACCCGGCTTCCTAGTGCTTCCCTTCTGAGAAGGAACAGTGATGTCTTGAAAGGTAGGAAGAAGAAAAGTGGCCCAACAAAAATGATTTATTGAGAAATATTCAGGGTCCCTCTGGGGGGACTGTCACTGGTGTTGTCTCCTCGGGGAGCCAGCCCCCCTGCCGGCTGCGCACAGAGAACCTGAGCACAGAACCCATTTTCTTTGGTGCAATGCTGTCTCTGAGTAGGAAGAATGCTATTTTTTGTTTAAGCTGAATACTCACCTGAACAAATAGCAGATGTTGATGAATATTAATTTGTGCTTAGATTAATGTTTCAAAGTGTCAATTTAATTTCTGTTTTACTATTCAGCCTCTGATTATAATGAGCTACTTCAGAATGTGGGGAGCACACACCTGGCTTGGGGGCAGGGCTGGAGGTCTCCGAGGAAGGTGGCCCGGTCCTTGGGCTTTTATCTCTCTGCAGTGGGACAATTCCAGTGGGGTCCAGTGGCCTTCAAAAGTCACTCAGCTGCTCACTGGCCCAGGGGAGAGCTGGCAACTCCTCACGGAGAGACAGACAGACAGACAGACAGACACACACACATCAAACATCCATTTGACTTAAAGGGGAGACTCAGATTTGAGCACGTGCTCCAGTCCATTCTGGGCCGAATGGACAGGCCACTAGGGGACACCTTCATGGAGTCCTGTGACCCTACCTCAGACAATCTCTGTCACTAGATTTTCAGGTTCTTGAGACATTTTATTCTAACCTTATAGTTCCACGTGGTAAGCAGAGCAGGGCCTGCTTTGGGAGGCAGGCAAAGCAGGGTGGAAATCCCAGTCCTGGATCTCACTGGCTCAGGTGCATTTCTGGAGTTTTCTGAGCCTCGGCTTTACCACTTGTAAAATAGAGCCATTGAGAGACAAAATGTGGACTTGGTGTGTTCCATGCTTAGCAAGGGCTTGTCATCAAGTTGCCGTCATCCCCTTGTCCTTCAGATGGATAAACCCGTTCTCAAGTAACATGAACAGGGAACTTCCTCCTTCCTGAGTTTTCAAAATTCTCTCTGTTAGAAATGTTTCTCTATGTTGCCTGATTTCCTAATTCTCTCTTTGCCTCATTGGGAACTTGGTATGAAAACACGTTTCCATTTTGAGTATTCTGCTGGAACAATGTGAGTGCTATGATCCTCATCAAGGATATAGAAGGCACCATATTCCACATTTGCCTTGTTTCTTTGTCCGTTGAACAAATAGAATGGATTTTTTTCCCCTTACAGGAAATCACCTTCTGCAGCTCCAGCCTCTGGCCTGTCGGGGACTTGCTCTTACCACTTCACCTTCTTCCTCCTGCCTTGCCTGTTGTCATCCCACAGACACGCAGGTTGTTGGCATACTATTAATTGCAGTTGAGAGAATCCTGAGTAGTGACAATGCGCAGGATTATGAGGCCAGGTTGTTCTATTGTTGAAATTGCTGATGGCAGGTTTGGGCACACAGTGTGAAGTTCCACCTCCCTCTTGATATTTTTCTGAACTTAGATGTTGTATTAGTTTCCCAGTTTCCTGCCTTAACAAAGTACCCAAACTGTTTAGCTTAAAGTAACATGTATTGTTTCATGGTTCTGGGAACTAGAAGTCCCAAATCAAGAAGTTGGCACGGCCGTGCTCCTTCAGAAGCGTGTAGGAGAGAAACCTCCCTTACCTCTTCTGGCTTCTGTTGGTGGCCTTCCACCCTTGGTATTCCTCAGTTTTGTGGCAGCATAATTGCAGTCTCTCCATCTGTCTTCATATGGCCTTCTCCCTGTGTCTTCCCGTTGTCCTCTCTGAGTGCGTTTGTGTCCAAATTTCCCCGTTTCATAAGGACACCAGTCATATTGGATGAGGTCCAACTTAATGAGCTCATCTTAAGTTGGTTAAATCTATAAAGACCCTATTTCCAAATAAGGTAACATTTTGAGGTCCTGGGGTTAGGACTTCAAGGTATCTTTTTTTTTTTTTCCTTTTGCTGGAGGGTGGGGGGAGAAACACAATTCAACCCTTAATGTATGTAAATTACTTCCTTTTTTTGTCTTTCTTGGGGCTCTGGCCATCTCTTTAGGCTTTCCATCAGTTTCAAGCTACATAAACAAAACTTTTCACAGTCCGCCCTTTATTCATTTGTTCATTTGTATAAAAATATTTCTTTAGCACTTATAACACGCTTGGTCCATAACTCATATCTATCATCTCACTGAATTTTCAAGCATCCTAGAAAGGTGAATTCATTATCCCCATTCTACAAAGGGGAGAACAAAAACTCAAATAAATTAAGACTTGCCTCTTTCCTCACAGAGGAGAAAACCATATTGGCTCAGCTACATCTTTGATATCAACTATATCTCTCCACCCTTGGCTGTCAGAAATCCCATGTGTCCTCATCTCTTCTCTCCCTCAGCAATCTCTGGTCATTGTCCCTCTTGGTCTGGCTATTCCAATGACATTGGCTCCTGTCTCATAGTCAGATCCTCTGTACCGGCCCCTACTGGTTGCTTTTTCCCTTGCCCTTCTGTTCTCTTCCTTCCCAAGGACTTTTCTCTTCCCTGCCTCTCTCCCTTCTGTCTCTCTCTCTTTGTTCTCTTTATTCTTTAAACACGCCAGCATCCTGACTCCTGGTGTCATTCACCTACACCTAAATTTAGCGGCCAGTCTCTATCCTTGCCGTTTATGTATTTTGGACATGACCGTGCTTCCTTATCGCTTGACACTCCTGGTTTTTTTTAAAGCCACATTCATAGCTTCTGATGTATTTTAAACAGCCTGAAGACACCACTTCCTACTGGCACACAGCCCAGTTCTTTACCTCTGCTGCTTCTTCCAAACATGACATTGGTCCCCTGGGGGATATTAGGTGTTCTTTCTCAAGCACTGAGAGGTGGCCTCCTGCTACTGTTATTGTTCCGTGCTTTTTCAACACAGTGTTAAGAAGTCAGGGTGTCTGACTGCTCTTCTGATGAGCTTAGTGCTCTCCCTGGGAGAGTTACCTGGACTCATTTTAAAGATTACCTGGAAGATAAGTGTGCCTGTTAGAATGGCTATCCTAAACTACCCAGGAAGATGAAAGCCCAGCCTTTAAAAAAAAAAAAAACACCTTCAGAAAAGGAGATTTAGTTACTCCCTTGATATCATTTTTAAAAACTCCCAACTACGGAGCCCTGTATTTTCTTCTGTCTGTATTGTACGTGCTCATGTCCTGAGTGATCTTGTCTTCTTTATAACTTTTTAGGTACTATTTATACACGGGAATGTCAAATCTAATTCTCTCATCTTGGGGCCAGCCTCAAGCTCCAGATCTATATTTTTAGCTCTCTGCTTTCCACCTGAATTTCCTGCGGGCATCCCACATGTACTGTCCTCCATCCCAGCTAAGTGTCCTCTTCCCTTCTAGTCTGGATTTGATGGGGTTGGCGTTCATCCTCCATCTCTCAGGCGCTATCGTTCTTGATTCTGTGTCTGATCAGTTAAGGACAGCCCTGTGCCTCCAGCTTAGAGCTATCTATGTATCTGTCTTCTGTTGATCCTTGTTCCCAACATTGCTCACCAAACTTGAGCCCTTAGGTGGTCTTTCTCTCCAGTTTCTCTTTGTTTCAATCCCGAGAGACTTCTTTCGAGAAAGTTACCTTGACCCACAGGGCTGTCTTGTTTTTGGACTTGCTTCTGGCTTCACAATGCCTGGGATACATATCTAAACTCCATAGGATGTCATTCCAGGTCTGATTCACAAATCTGACTGTGACTGTCTTCTTTTTCTTCAGACTCTGTCCTTCTAATCTCACCCCACCCCAAGAATACCAGACTTCTGCCAAACGGGACCTCTCATCCCCTCTCATGACGTTGTACTCCTGCAGGTGATGCTTCCTCTGCTAGGGATAGCCTTTCTTCCTTTCTTCCTTCTGACAAATGCCTTCTCACCTTAGTGAGCCCAATAGCAATCCCCCTAGGGAGAGGGCTCTCTCTGCTGACATCATGGCATTTTGTTCATAGGTGGATAGTACCACTCTAAGCTCTATAACAATTTGTGTATTCTCATCTTTCTCCTCTATTGGACTGTAAGCCCCCCAGCAGCCAGCACAGTGCCTGGCATTCCATGAGATAACATGGGTGTTTCTGAATGGTTGAAAGCTTCATAGCCTCTGACTCAACCCTATGTCTCTTTTTTATCTCTTTCCCTTTCTCTTCTCTTCTTTTCTTTTTTTCCTCCATAAAGATGGAGCTGGTTGATTCTCACAACTCTTGATGTACAAGCTATAAATAAATATGTAAATAAAGAAACAAGCGGGAGTCAAAAACAAGAAAAGATGGCAACAGGATAAAACCAAGGATAGAGTGAGCGCGTCATGTGCCTGCCCAGGGCAGCAGCCGGTGGCAGGACTAGTCCCGAGCTCTCCAAGAGCCCCGACCAACAGCGCAAGATCGCTTTTGTCAATTATTCATATCTGTATAAGAAAATGGTGCTCCGGGGAAGAACAGTAACCCTAAATCTTTAGACCCAAGAGCAATTTCTCAGAAAGGTGCCATGTAACCAGACAGGACCACCATCCTCTCCCTCTGATGAAACAGCCAGTACGTGGTGAGATAATTCCTGGCTGAGCTACGGGAGGAAAGTGTGATCTTTGCCCAGGGTCCACATTCATGAGTTTTCATTAGAAACTGTGAATACATTTCCTCTTAGTCTGGGTCTGATGAGCAGGAACAAGAAATTGTTGAGAGGGGAGGGTCCAGCCCTGCGACTTCAAGTCGTGACAGTTTTACTCACTAACTCATTCATTCATTCATTCTTGCACTCATCGGGCAATAATTCTTAATTGAATGTCTATTTCTAAAAAGGCTTTCTGGAGGATTTTCCCTGCAGCTCCTCCCGTGCAATCTCTCCCATCCTGAGTTTGGCTAGAAGGCATATTACCATCTATCAGCTCTTTCAATCAGAGGCCAAAGGATGCATCTGCCTAAATTGCTTCATACAGGATTCAGCACTGGAGCTGGAGGCTTTTCAGTGGTAGCTAATGGTTGTCATAGAGAGGAACAAAAAGGGCTCTTGGACATGCTTCTTTTTAAGCATCCAGGGAACATTTTCTGGCTCTGGAAAGATTGCTTTCACAGAGCAATTTTAGCCATTATCAACTGAGAATAAAACCTACTTTACGAAATTAAATTAGCCAGTCTTCCCTCCCAGATTCATTTTTCCTCCTTTAGTGTGGTGAAACCCATCTCTATTTAGCAGGACAAGTAACCTCTCCTACCTCGTCATTCAAATCATTTAGTAAAATAAAAAGGCTTTAAAAAAGGAGGTTGCAAATATAAACACGAGTGCAATTAAGATCTCAACTCCATTACATTAATATAACTACTTTGCATGGAGTTCATTATGATGCACATCAGGGTTTTAATGTTTTCTCCAGTTTAGTGCCATCCTTAGTTAGAAGGAAACATCCTGCTATAGAAAACAATTGCCTCTTGGGCTGGAAAATAGTTTGAATAGGATTCCATTGTGATTAATTAAGCTCACACACGATAAAGTAGAAAGAACCAAACAGTTGTTCTTCAAATTGACAGCATATTTGGTGAACAAAAAAGATTTATAACACTAAATTTAAATTTTCCTGATGTAATAATATATTATGGAAATTACTCATCTTGTTTTCTCCCTTTTTGCTGGAAACATGGTGAGCCCTTATGTTTTTTTTTTTTTCTCCTCATTCAAAGAAGAGAGGCACAAATAAGAGTGAAGGGAAGAGAAGAAAAGGACTCAATGAGCAAGCGCAGACAAGACAATATGGGCATAAGCTTTTATTTTCTTTTCATTCCCCTCTAATTATCTCCCGCAAACATTTTATCTTCTTTGTCTTTATCTTTATTCTTCTTTGGAGTCAGCTCTGAATCCGCGGCGCTGCTCTCTCCCTGGGGATAAGAGCCCTCCTTCCTAGAAGTCGTTCTCCAAACTGAAAAGCAGCTCGCCCCCTGTTCCTTTGGGTTCATCTGCTGGCCTCATCCAGGCTCTGCTCCACTCAGTGGGTCCTTCAGGAAACCACCACCGCCAGCCCTTAGCATCCAAGGCACACCACACCGGTGGCTTAGAGCTCTGCCCCTCACATGTCTGCAAAGAGAATAAAGAGCTCTGCTTTGAAAAATGTTGTTTCCACTCATTCTACTTCTTCTCTGCTTTGTTTGTTCTGTCCACTCTTTGTATCTGCATCTCTCTGCGTTTCTGGTCCCTCTTCAGTTCACCTGTCCCTTTCCTTTCCCTGACCCTCCTCTCATCCTGGCCCCCTCCTCTGTGGGCTCTCTCTCTCTCCCCCACACCCTCTTTCCTCTTAAATTCTGAGTCTCCAGGTTGCAATCAAGATCCTTGACGCCAAATAAGGAATGACGGCTCAGGTCTCTGGAGAATGTCTTCTATTAAGTGGCAAGACTCAGGAACCGCAATTAATGACAGAAGGCCGCTCCCCAGGGTCGATCTGGGCTACTCAGGCAACACCACGCTCAAATGCTTTTCGTTGTTGAGAAATTCGGTTGGGCCTCCAGCACTGATACCTTGTTGGGTGGAAGGGTGCATCCAAGGCTGCAGCAGGATCAGTGGATACTGAAAAAGTCACCTCCCTGGGCGTCGTCCTTTGTGCTGTGATTGTGGGGAGCCCCAGGGCTGAGCCGGCCGGAGAGGAAGATGCACCCAAGCTGGCCGGGGAGCCAAGGTAAACTTTCCTGCAGCTTCAGGAGGGCCCGAAGAAATAATCCCCCTTAAACATCTTCTGTGTTTGGGAAGAAAGCTGACTTCCCACAGGAGGCTGGCAGCTTTCGGGTAAAGAGCCCAATGGGCTAACACACCCATAATCATCCTCATTTGCTCAAGATATGCAGGCTTGAGAAGCAGAATTACCAGATCATTCTGTAAAGCCAAAGAGCTGAAACGAGATAGAAACGTTATTGATTTGGCAAGCTTGCCGCTTCCTTGCTGAGCTCGTGATGATTATCTGGAACGAATGTCTAACAGACATCCGTGGGCCTGCTGCCGCCCCCTGGTTCCTGACTCTTTCTCCTTCTGCAACCTTGCAGGCCTTGTTTTACAGACTTTTCAAGACGTCTAATATCTTGGATTTTTAAAAAAATATATATATATGAAATAAAACCTAAGGCCATGTTTCAGCCTTCTTTATCTAAGGAGTTAAAAACACTTTTAAAGTCAAACTACTGGTCTTCCTTCTTTGCTTTTCATTGTTTTTCAGCCCTTGATGCCATTTGTAAAATTAGAAAAACAGGAGCTATAATACCTCAGGTCAGTCCTCTTAAAAACATATTTATTAACTATCATGTGCCAAGTGCTAATGGCAAGCTGGGATTGTGAGGTGCGGAGGACGTTGTTCTTGCCCTCAAAGAGCTTACAGTTCTCAAAGACACAGTTTTTTAAAATAAATGTCATGTCTCTTCCCCACTAATTACAAATACCCCAGTCACACCTTTGCTCTGATATATGGGCTTTCTCAGCAGGGTGAGGAAACACACCTTAAAATCCCTTCTTAGCTTAGATCCTTCACTTTCTTCCGGGTCTCGTTAGTAGCATGGTAGCACGTCGGTACTCTCTTAAGACTGCATATATTTTTTACCTTCAAACTTTGAGCAGGGGGTGTTTGTTGAATGAATGAGAGAGAGCCTGGATTATTTTTCGATTATTTTGATCAATCTATCTTCCACTTTGGGGCTCTCTGAGCTCTTCCAGGGAGGGAGAGCTGTGTCGCTCTCATCTTTGTGTCCCCACATTATATGTGCTCTCAGAAAGTCTTTATGTTCAGTTTCATGTCCTTTGTTTTTGGTAAGAAGGGAATGTTTTTCTTCTTGCCCTCATTCCAGGGTGTAGGGTCACGTAAAGAGTGGGTCTCAGCGGATGTGCGTTTGGAAGGCAGGGGTTGACGGAGCCCTAACCCATCCGGGATCAAACATGGCGGCATGTTTCTGGACTGGCTGCTCTGCTCTGAAGCATCTCGGCAGAGGCCAATCCTTAGCAGTGATGGAGCAAGCATTTTATTCCTTCCTCTGCCAGCTGTGAGGTGAGGGTATTGGCAGCCTGTTGGGCTCCCCGAAAACTTCAGAGCATGCCCCTTTCCTGGTTGCCGAGATCCTTATGCGTCCTTTGTAGCTGCTTGTTCTTGGCTCCATTGAGTTTCTCCAGGCTCTCCTCCCTTCCTTCTGCTCTGAATCTCCCTACATGTAAGCCCCTGGCTATTCTCTCTCCAGGCCTCTCAATTTGTCTCCCTCTTCTCTTCTTGCCTGGTTTAGACATGGTAGCCAGATTTTGGAAGATTGGCTTTTTGAGTGACTTGAAAATTTTCAGGATACTACTACTATGAATAGCACCTATGTTTTAATTTCCTGATAATGACCTAGGGGCATCACACCTTACCTGCATCTCCAGTCCATGGATGCAGTAGCATACACTCCTTGACCTTGTGCTATATCCATGGAGAAAGCAGCAGTTTCCCCAGGATAAGCTGCTTCCCATATTGGTTCCAGTGTCCTGAGTTCAGAATTTGTAATTTCGGCATCTCATCTTGCCAAGCCATGAAAACATCCAGATGTAGCCCTATTGAAAGGTGTTAAATAGAGTAAACTTTGACCTGAGAGGGCTTCCATGTTTTATTTTGGGGGCTTCTAAAATGTAAAGCACATATATATATATTGTTTCAGCTCACATCATGATCTCAGGGTCGTGAGATCGAGCCCTGCATTGGGCTCTGCGCTAAGCACAGAGTCTGCTTCGGACTCTCTCTCTCTGCCTCCGCCCCTCCCCCCGTGCTCCCTTGCTCTCTGTAAAATAAATAAATGAATCTTTTTTTTTTAAGATCTTATTTATTTATTTGACAGAGAGAGATCACAAGTAGGCAGAGGCAGGCAGAGAGAGAGGGGGAGGCAGGCTCCCTGCTGAGCAGAGAGCCCGATGAGGGGTTTGATCCCAGGACCCTGAGACCATGACCTGAGCCGAAGGCAGAGGCTTTAACCCCCTGAGTCACGCAGGCACCCCTAAATAAATGAATCTTAAAAAAAAAAAAATTCTAGAATGGGACAAATCTAAGGAGATGCATCTGACACTGGACCTTCACGTTAAACCTCCACTCCCAGATGTTTATCTCAAGAGGACAATCTCAAGGACAAAGGCAGCAAAAACAAAGTTTCTATGGGTCTGGCAATGCAACGCTTTTCTCATTTTTGAGGTCATTTCTTAGACTTTGGGAGGCCGTCCTCGGAAGGCTGGGTTGTGTGTCCTTCTGAAGTGCTCCCCTAGCACACTGTGCCATCCTTTGTGCCAGCGCCCGGCACACGGCAGGGCCCCTGTGTGTGAGACCGTAGGGACACTGAATACGGGGCCTCACCCAGACAGACTAGGCACTGGGCAAGTCCCTGCTGAGTGAGCAGAGGAGGCAGCCCCTTTATTTTTTTTAATTATTATTTTTAAAGATTTTATTTATTTATTTGACAGGGAGAGAGATTGGGCACAGGCAGGGGGAACAGGAGAAAGAGAAGCAGGCTTCCCGCCCAGCAGGTGACCCAAATGCCCAGGACCCCAGGATCACGACCTGAGCTGAAAGCAGACCCTGAATCAACTAAGAGCCACCCAGGCGCCCCTAGGCAGCCCCTTCATAGGGGAGTCCGCTCTAGGAAAAGCCCTGCCGCCTCCAAATATCTCCCATCCTGGTATCCAGGACGTGACTAGTCAGTGTTGACTTCGGGATTTAATGTCCCTCCTCCCCCACACTGTTAAGCACACTCTGAATGAGCACAGTACCTTCCCTTCATGGATTCACAAGGACTCCTCTCCTAGCCCCTGGCAAGTCTTCAGTGAGTGGCAGTTCCCTTCTTATTCCAGGCAAACGACCCTAGAAGAGGTGGCATTTTATAATGTCCAACTGGAATTTGAGAGCAATTAATCCGGGGACATTGGGATGAAGGCTGGTGTATCAGCACAGGGTTGGAGGGAAGTAAATATTTGAAAAGCACACAGTAAGCACCATAGAAGTGTTCGTTAAGGAAATAAAACAGTAACCACTACCGCTATTATAACTAGGCACGAAGATGCCATGCGGGCCTGCACAGTACTTTTTAAATTACTGAAGTTCTGATTGTTTAAAGGGAAAAAATTAAAAAAAATTATACACACACACACACACACACACACACACACACACACACACACACACACACATATATATGCTTTACATTTTAGAAGCCCCCAAAATAAAACATGGAAGCACTCTCAGCTTGAGGTTTATTCTATTTAACACCTTTCAATAGGGCGACATCTGGATGTTATCATGGCTTGGCAAGATGAGATGCCGAAATTACAAATTCTGAAAATGCTGTGCATTAGGCCCTCTTGTCTTTGCCTGTAATTGCCTTAAAGATATAAAAGAGCCTGATTGTAATAACTCCCCTAGTGCAACTAGTCTTTGTGTCTATTCTGCAAGAGAAGATGGCAGGAAGTGGGATCAGTCTGAGGGTGTGAGCGAGGAGAGAGGGGTGCTAATTCTTAAATACGTGTGCCCTGCATCTCAAGTAAGTACCCAACAACAGTGTGGAAGGATTACTGGTAATTATATATATATATATATATATATATATATATATATATATCCCTTAACCTATTACCTGGAATAATTGTTGTACCGAGATAAGAAGCCCCTAAGTATTCCAGGCTAGGTGGCCCTAGGTCCAGAAGCATTTATTATTTATTTCCTAAAGTCCTGTTCCCCAGTGATAGGGATGGAAATTTGGCAGACTGGGTCTCCCCTTGTCAAGCAAGGGAAATGGTTATTTCATTTCTAATCTGGGTCCTTGGCCCAGACAGATAAATCTGAAGGGGGCTGTTAAGGGTGTGATGAATTGGGCTCCTGGGGATGTCTGTGGGAAAGGGGGAGAGATACGGCAGCCCCCAACATGGCTTTCTGTCGGGGCGCTGCAGGCCTTTTGAAGTGAAGCAGAACCAGCCGTTTCTGAGAAGACTTAAACAAGTAGAAAAGTTTGTCTGCAACATGCCTCGAATTCTCTCAGTGGACTGTGTCTGTCATTTCAGAGAGTGTGTTGAAGGCCCTGGGCTGAGCTCGTGGGATGGGGGGGTACAGTTGGGGCTGGGTTTGTTTCATCTGGGGTACCCTGGAGCTTAGTGGGCAATGAATGGGTGCTTCCGGCTTGTGGTCCGACAGGTCTGGCTGCAGGTGAGCCGCAGCAAGCCAGGGCACCAGGGGGTGTCTGAGTGACCCCTGGTGTCACGTGGTCAAACGCCATGTCCACGGAGCACAAAAGCAGCCATGTAATTTTTTTTTTTTTAAAAGATTTTCTTTATTTATTTGACAGAGAGAGAGAGAGCGCACAAGCAGGGGGAGTGGGAGAGGAAGAAGCAGGCTTCCTGCTGAGCAGAGAGCCAGATGTGGGGCTCAATCCCAGGACGCTGGGATCATGACCTGAGCTGAAGGCAGCTGCTTAAACGACTGAGCCACCCAGGCGCTCCACAGCCATGTAATCTTGACTGGGTTCCTCTGATCCGTGGAGACAGTCAAACTGTGTGGTTATAGTTCCCAATTAGACTTTTGTTTTGGGCCCAGAGATAATTTAGATTTAATGTTATACATGATGAGAAGTCATGCAGATTTTTAGCAGGAGTTGATATGATTTGATTTATATTTAGAACAGAAGTAGTGAACCGGTTAGGATTCAGCCAGGAGACTAAAAGCCCAATAGCAATTTGAGCGGGGAAAATTTAATACTGAATACAAATTATTAGCTAGTTAAAGGGTATCACCTACTAAGAAGTATGAAGAGAACTCTCAAGGATACAGGAATAAGATGTAGGGAGCAGTTATTTCTTACAAGGCTGAGAGAGCAGGCAAGCAAAGGATGAACTTGGAAGAGTCATCCCTCTCTACTGCCAAAACTGTGATTCATCTAGTGTGGTCCAGGGGAAGGCAGAGTTAGGTTCACTAAGGTGACGCAGGCTGGGCTGGCTAGCAGAAGTCACCTGCTGGAGGGAGGGCGGAACCCCTGGGAGGGCTTGTGTCACTGATCTCCCACACCCCACTTGCAAGGGAGCAGTGGGTAGGCAGGGAGGAATCTATGCGCAATGCTTCTGGGAAGAAAAACTCTGGAACCAAGAAGACAAGCCCTTTCCTCTTGCAGCCTCCCTCCAACTCCCTCTACTCATAAGGCCTGACTCTATGCTTCCTCATAAAAGAGAAATGGCTACCTAGGTTCAGCTCCAGTATCTCAGAGAAGGGCAGGGAAGAGTGTATTTAGAGCTTAGAGACAACAAATCCATAGATGTATGGGTAGTGAAGGAAAGATGGGCTTGAAGAGTGGAGAGTCGGAGGCTAGAGTGGGTGAGGCAGGGGGAAAGAAGGATGAAAAGGACTGAGAGATGGCCTGACCTTGATCCTGAAGCAGAACTGAGACAGTGGGATGGCAGGGAGGAGGGTTAGAATTGGTACTGATAAGGCTGACGGGGTAGGTCTCCGTGGCTGACGAGGTGCAGTATGCTTGAGGGAAGCCTCATGGGTGTCCCCAGGTTTGGTGGCCTTCATAGCTGGGAAAAAGAACAGATTTGAGTTTGAGAGGGAGAGAATGAATTCTGTTTTGGACGTGACAGTTTATGGCACGTGTAGGATAAGCTGACAAGATTCAGAATATTCTGGAAAAAGCCCCATGGATTCAAACATGTACTGGAGGTAAGGATTTCCACAGTTGCTACAAAACTCACATGCAAAGGAAAGGAACAAAAACCAAATTTCCACCTTAAGAAGAGTTTCAATAAAGTTCTCTTTCGGAAATCAGCTTTCCTCAAGTTCATAAAAGTCTTACAAAATTTCAGTTAAAGCTTGGAGCTGTATTACCTTTTCTTCAAAACCTCCTGAAGCTTTCATTTAGACTAAGGGTCAGAATTAAAGTTGTGTGTGTGTGTGTGTGTCCATATGTTTTGGTTGTTGTTTTGCAGAGAAAGAATTCTTTTATATGTATATAATTTCCAAATGAATGAAGTCTCTATATTAAGTAGTCTAGGAAATATTAGTATTTTACCATCATAACAATTTGCTGCAGCTTAAAAGTTGGTTTGACAAACATGCGTAAGTATTTAATCCACGCCCCTCGCCCCTCCCCGTCCAGCATTCATTTCTTGTGCTACACATCATGGCACTTAGTTGTGTTCTGTATCTAGTTGCTTCCTGTACACAAGTTCTGCTTCCTTTTCTGTGCTAAGTTCCTAGAGGACAGGAAGGATACCATTTGTTATTTATTCTTCACATTTTAAAAATAAGTTCCCAATAAAGACTTCATTTTTATTTGTCAGTGAGTGTTTATTAAGCATCACTCTAAGCCATCGCAGGCTTAGGTGATCCTTGAAACCAACATGAAAAACATATAGTCCATTTCTTGAGGAGCTCATGATTTAAATGGAAAAAACCAAAGAAAGAGCCCTTTTGATAAAGTATGGACAGGTGTTTAAAGAGATGATTCTTTTTCTTAGGCAGACCCTTCAATTTGGAGTGAGTTTCTGGACTAAGCGGCCAGGAAATTCCATCTCTTCTTTACACCAATGTTTTGGGAGCCAACTGGGTATCAGACGCCATGCGGGCTAATCAGAACTCCAGTGGTGTTTGTGTGCAAAAATCAAATGAATGTTCAGGTATTATATGGGATTATACTGGAGGGAACATCAGAACAGTCTAAAGCTTTATAAGCTTGACAAGAACGTTGGGAAGATTAACAAGTTAATATTTCAAAAAATGCTTTGAAGATAGAAAGTGCCAACGTAAGTGCTAATTATTATTATTAGCCCCACGACCTTTTCCCTTTTCCCTTTACTGTTAGATCTATCATAAAACTTCTTAACCTCAAGGGAAATTATTTTTCTTTAGATGAGCATTTTTTATCAAGTCAAATATTAATACATGCATTTATGGAAATACCATTTCTTCCATTATTCTTTTTATCCTCTCTAGAGGGCAGAGATTGTGCCATTTCTGCATTTTGTAAGGCGTCTGGTAATGCAATGTACATTTTGTCACTCTGTCAGTATCTTGGCAACGTCTGGCAAAATCTATAAGAGGGGCAAAATGTATGTTTGGAATCCAAAAACAGTGACTACAAACCAGTGAGGTTGAAAAAAAGAAAAACCCAGTCAGAACTTAGGTAACTAAAGAGATTTGCATTTTATTTTATTTTTACTTTTTTTTAAGGATTTTATTTATTTATTTGACAGAGATCACAAGTAGGCAGAGAGGCAGGCAGAGAGAGAGGGGGAAGCAGGCTCCCCGCTGAGCAGAGAGCCCCATGCGGGGCTCGATCCCAGGACCCTGAGATCATGACCTGAGCCGAAGGCAGAGGCTTTAACCCACTGAGCCTCCCAGGTGCCCTGAGATTTGCATTTTAAAGTGGTCACCAGGGGAGACTGTAGAGTCTACTCGACCAGAGATGCTGACATTACTCCAAATATTTTGGTTCTCCTCATTTGGAATTGCTTTCAGAAGCACTTTTACAAACCATATTAAGAGCTAGTGTCATTACTTCATATTGCCTCTTCTATATGAAAAGAGCATGAGAGACCAAGAGTGGGAAACCTGTTCAAAGGGACTTCTCTGTATTGATGTGTGGAAGTCCCAGATAGTTAATGAGTTAGAAACCCACTGCAATAATAGGAAACAAACCATCCTAATGCTATACACACCATAGAGCTTGAGAAAATTTCAAACACAAACACTGAAACGTTTTAGAGCATGTTATTAGGTTGTTCAGGGGAAAAAAATCAAAACTATGCTTAAAAGATATTCACTGAAGAAGGAAAGAAGGCAAACAAAATGACCACACACACACACACATACACCCTCCCCACACATGTTTACCCCTCTCCTTTTCCAGTAGCTTGATCAGATACTCTCAGAAAAAAAGGAAAAAAAAAAAACAAAAAACCAAAAAAAGCCCCCAAAACCCTACCCCTCCCACCCCCCCGCATGTGCAGAGACTCAGGCGTGCACATGCACGTTTCAGTCTTCCTTTCTTCCATCACTGGGAATGATAGCCAGAAATTTTTGGTTACTTTCCACCTTTTCCTCATCAATCTGATTTGTTGCCAGTAAAGAGGAAGACAGAGAAACAGATAATGGGCAGCTGGGACACGGACTTGGCTGAATAGTCACAGGCTTTTATTCCTTTCCCTGCCTGCTGCATCTGTTTAAGGCTTATACTGGTTGGCTCAGGCTTCTGTAACACAGCCCCACAGCCTGGGCGGCTTACACAGCAGAAATGCATCCTCTCAGTTTTGGAGGCTGGAAGTCCATGGTCAGGGTGTCAGCAGGGTTAATTCCTATCTGAGGGCTGTGAAGAAGAATCTGTTCCATGCTTTTCTCTCAACTTCTGGAGGTTTTTTGGCAATCTTTGGCATTCCTTGCCTTGTAGACACATCACCCTCCTCTCTACTGTCATGTTCACTCAGTGTTCTTCCTACAAGCATGCCTGTCTTCACAATTTCCCTTTTTTTAATTTACTGGTCATGTTGGATTTGAGTCCATGCTAATAATCTGATTTGAACTTGATTACCTCTCTGAGACTCTATATCTAAACAAGACCATATTCTGAGGTTAAGACCTTAACATATAAATTTGAGGGGGGGCATAGTTCAACCCATGGCAAGTCTAGAGGGGGAGTGTACAGAGAAATGAGAATGTGGGAAAATAACCCTAATAGCTTAAATTTTTGCAGTGGGGCACATGTGAGCAAGAAGTCATAACTCTCACTTTTATAAATTGCCATAGCATAAGGACCTAGGCTAAGAATCTTTATCACATGCATCTCAGATAGACTCCCATGGCGCTTTACCTATCTATGTATGACACTCACGATTTGCTGCTTTGTACTACAGTTCCTTGTATACATAAGTTATTTCTCCTAGGAAATGGTAAACTCCTTAAAAGTAGTATCTAATTCATATTTTTTTTATATTCCTTGACCTAGCATAGTGCTTTGTACATAATAGGTATCCAGTAAATTGTCATTGAATCTATGAATGACCATCTAGGTTTTTATAGTTATAGAGTTCTTAAATTATACGTGCTCATTGTTAGGTACTGCATCAGTTAGGATAGTTTAGGTTGTACTTCTGGAGCAAACATGTTCTGACTCAGTGATGCAACACAACAAAGTTTATTTCTTGCTCAGGCAAAATCTCCTGCGGTTCCAGGCCATTCTCCAAGGTTGTCATGTTCAATGTGGAAGCAAAGTGTTCCAAGCCTGTGGGCCTGAACTAGTTTTATGACCCTTAATTCAACTGCAGGGAGGCTAAGAAGCATTATCTGCCAAGTGCCAGGAAGGGGAGGAGGATGTGCTAGTAATTTCTACCTCACCCACATCCCTTCCCCCCAAAAGTGTATCTTATATTAGCATTATGTTTTATACAGTATTTTTGGAGCCTTCACTATACACCAGGGAATAATCTAAATGCTGGTGTTCCAAAAGAAAAAGACAGTAAAGGTTATATTCCAATGTGGGGCAAGGATAACAAAGGAGTGACCGAATAAATAAATGAGATATTTTAATACAGTGACAAATGCTATAAAGAAAATAGAACAAGAAAAAAATTATGGAAACTAACTTCCGCAAGATCCCAGCACCAGTATGTTCAACGTATCTTAGTCTTATTATATGAGAAAATAAGTTAGTATTTATTTTCTCATATAATTAAAAATGTTTTATAGTTATTCTCATACTTTATTAACTGAAACCCAATTGAACAGAACCTTCAAATTGTTGGAATTTGGAACACTCCAACACACTTTTTGGGTATAAAAATCAAGTATTGAGAAAATTAAGTTATGTAGAATATTTATGAAAAGCAAAGAATAATTTTTTAAAAAATGGAAACACACAGTTTCAGTTATCTATTGCCACACAATAGGCCACCTCGAAACGTGGTGGATTAAAACAATAGCAATCATATATCGACTCATGATTCTTCAATTTGGGCAAGACTTGAGGGGGAAAGCTCATCTGTGCTCCATGTCTTTTGGGTTGGAATGGCCAAGTTATCTTCTTCATTCTGTTAATGACTTAGTTGGATGACTGTAATTACTGAGTTTGCTCAAATAGCTCTGTCCCTTTGTGGCCTTTCCACATGGCCAACCTGAGCTTCCTCACAGTATGGTAGCTGGCCTTCAAGATGGAGCATTCCAAAAGTATAAGCCCAATATGTAGGTGCATATCAAGCTGTCCCTTACAGTGCACTTGTTAAGGTCCCATTGACTGAAGCTTGTCAAGCTGGAGTCAGTCAGGGAGGCTACTATATATAAGCATATATATATACCATATATTAGTCGGCAGCTAACAAATTATTTGTCTATCAAATAGACAAATTTGATAGACAAATTTGGTCAAGCCTGGAGTCAGTCAGGGAGGCTACTATATATAAGCATATATATATACCATATATTAGTCGGCAGCTAACAAATTATTTGTCTATCACTGCCAACTCATTGGACTCTAATAATTCTCATTCCTCTTATACATTCTTCCCACACAATCTGTCTCTGAGACTCCTAAAGTCTCATTCCATGGTAGCATCAGGCTCAGGTTTGAAGTCTAGAACCTCATCATCTAAATCAGGTCCAGGGAGAATAAAGTCTCACAGATGTGGCTGCTTTCAATCTAAATATCTGGATAATAAATAAGTTCTCTTTCCCTCTTATGCTCATCATCACCAAGGTGAAGAAAAGACAGAAAAACTACAATAAAAACACCATTCAGGGGCACCTGAGTGGCTCAGATGGTTAAGCCTCTGCCTTCAACTTAGGTCATGATCTCAGGGTCCTAGGATCTAGGCCCACCTCAGGCTCCCTGCTCAGTGGGGAGTCTGCTTCTCCCTCTCCCTCTGCCTCTCTCTCCATGCTCCTGCTATCTCTCTCAATAAATAAAATCTTAAAAAAACAAACACCCATTCACAAAAGGGGAAGTGGGAGAAATAGAACAGTCACTAGTCTTGACTAAATCTGAATTCCAGTTCGGTACATGTTGTCAGTCTCTTGGCCAGGGCCTAGGTCTGGTATCTGGGGGTAATGCTCTATGGCCCATGATTGTAGCTTAGCCATTTTTTCAGTCTTCATCCTGTTCATAGAAGCTTGAGACCACAGGGATTTTTGTTTTTTTTTCATTTTGAAATTCAAATTTCATTTTGAAATGTTTCTGTCTCTTTCAGTTCAATCTGGCAATGTTTAATGTAGTATAATTCTCTTAAAGACTTTGTGGGTTGCTTATAAATCTTATTACGGGTTCACTTTATTAGACATTAGCTTTATCATACTCATAATGTTCAAGACTGACCCCTCTCTAATTTTGCCTGTAAGTCAGATTGCCATGGGATAAGGCCTTAATATTTTTAGAAGGCCTTTTTTTTACTCTCCTCCATGAGAGTCTATGAGTTCCGAGGATTATTAAAAGCCCTTTTGTCTAGCTGAAAGTTTATGAGGCAGTGCCCTAAATCCTTCTGAGTTCTCATAAACAACACCCTTGATTTGATCTTTACTTTGAGACCCCGTTTTACTGGTAGTACCTCGGACATATTTTTCCTGAGGCAATCTTCCTACTCTGAGAATGTTTTTCCAAGATACACTGGGGATGAGAATTAGTTTTACTTTTGAACCCCCAAGTCCTTTGTATTTCCTCCAAATAGTGATGACAGCCGTCATTCGTTAGCTCATCTTTGCGCTCCTGTAACTCATCTCGAACAACTACAGAACGCCAGGTGCTACTTCCCACATTCTGCATGGGGCCTTAGCTGGATCCACAAGGTAATTAGGTGTCCTTTTTATTTTCCATGTTACGGTAGGTGACAGTTTTGCTAATTAATCTGCTCATACATAACTCATGGTTTCTTTTCTCCGGCTTCCAAAAGCAATTTTCTCGCTGCCCTTCTCTCTACCACTAAACGCCGTCTCGAGGTTTGTCAGCTCTCTGCCCACTCCGCAATTCCAGACGCTGCATGTTTCGGTTTTTCTGCAGCCGCTCTCCACTTCTGGGGACTCATATCTAATTTTCGAGTTACCTCAAGTGACCCTTTTACTAATTGTTCCGCTGGTACATAACTCAGGTCCCCTTTTCTACAGCTTCCAATAGCTATTCCCTCTATTCCCTCACTGCCCTTCCATGTTCTCTATTAACATAGAAACACAAAAATCTCTTCCAAGTTACCTCCTTAGGGCAATAAGTACACATTTAATTTGATCCCCTATATCTTCTGAGGTGACCGTTATAGCACTGAATAGCCATAATTGCAGTTATTAAAATTTCTCGACTGCCAGGGAGTCAACTTTCTTAGACTTGGAAAAATTTGCAATTGACTATTTCCTTCTGTCCTTCCTCCCTCCATTCCTCCCTCCTTTCCTCCTTCCTTCCTTCCTTCCTTCCTTCCTTCCTTCCTTCCTTCCTTCCCTCCTTTTTTCTTTGCTTCATTCAACATTTAATAAGTACTTCCTATGAGCCTTAGGTTAGGGAAATCAATAAAATACTTCATTTGCTTGCATTATATTCTAGTAAGGAACTTAGTTCTCAGTTTGCCTAAAATTCAAATGAACCAGAAATCCCCTTCCGGTTATTGGATAACCCAAGTGAAAATTTCAAAGTGAAAGAAGCTGGTCTTTGATTCACTTCTCTTCACCTGTTGGTGAATGCCTCTCCACCTCGAGAAATCCTGGCCCTGGAGTCCACCATCCTTACGTTTTTCCTAGGCTTGGTTTCCTAAAGGGACTCGGGATCCATCCATAGTTTTCCTGCCTTTCTTTATGCCAATACACAGATCTCTGGGGCCTTTCTTCTGACTCCAGTTTTCCAAACTCAGTTTCAGGAATGTGATCTTGAGTCATCATTGCTTTCCCTGATAAAGAGTAACATTTCGATGGAGATTTTCTGGAGTATCATACCCCAATTCAAAGAATGTCTAAAATTATGCCCCGGGCTTGTGATGGAGATATGGAGGGATATGTTGGCTTTTCAGGCTTCCTTTAGTTGCTATGCCAATTCCACATGGCTTTTGTACTTCCTGAGACTTTTCACATGAGCCAGACCATGTGCTAGAGAAGGCGTGCTTTCAGGTATGGGTAGAATCAATTAAATTTATATATTTCTTTTCCCCCCTGAAACAGAGAGGTTTGTAACGTAGGTCTGGCTTCAAAGCTTTACTCTGGAAAACACCTTCTGGCCCCTCGAGTTGCTGAAAGAACCTGATCAGTCCAGTGATAAAATCTATACGTCCTGGCCACCAGAACTTGGACCATGAGTGCAATAACTTTGTGACTAGCATGTACTTTTCATTTTGCTGAAAATAAGTATATGTTAATTTATCTCTTCTGAATACTCAACACCTGAGAAAGAAGATTTCCAGCCCTACCCTCTTTTTTTCTGTAGTATAATTTTCTTTTATGATTGGTTATGTCATAGTCCGCAAGAGCCGGCTGGACATCAGAAGGGATGATAAGGCAATGAACCTGACCCATTTGTAGGGTTTTTATTCATCAGCCAGATTGGGATTTTTTTCAACGAGGGTCAAACAGAGGTATCTGAACCCAACGAAGGCAATTTGGCTAGGGAAGTGGGCCCAGAGCCTGGCTCCCAGGAGGGAGATAGAGGACAGAAATTGTTGGAGTCGTGCCCTGCTTCTTGATACTCGTGGGATCTGTCAGGCTTGGAAAATGCTTCATTTCTATAAACACTGAATGTTCTCAAGTGAAGAGAATAATGGGAAAGACTCACCCTCTTCAAATGATAGTTTCTCAATGTATAAAATGTAGATAATAACATCTGCTCAGCCTCCCCAAATATAAGTGATATTTATGGTTTCGGCAATCCTGGGAGTGGAGGTGTCCGTAAATTCCTGATTTCTGCAAACCCAAACCAGAAATATCTTCCTGCGGGGAGGGTCAGGTCTAGCTGACTTGCTGACTCAGCTTGAGTTGCTGTTGGTAGTCCAGTCAAGTTACTTTTCTGTGCTGCTTTGAGAGCAAGTTGAGATGCAGAACCAAGAGGTACATTGTTTTGTACTTACGTGGCCACCTAGAAGAATTTTGTTTCTCTTTTTTTTCGTAGGAATAAAAATAGAATCTAAAAATGTTCCCTTTCTCTGGGGGTAGTTAGGTGTGAAACAGCTTCAAACCATCATCTAAACAGTTAGGACAAAGCTACTTCTTTTTTTTCCGGGGAGGGAAGGTATAATCCTATTATCTCTGTGTGGTTATCAGCGCCACTTGAAATTCCAATTAGTGCAGCTTAATCATTGTGGGCTCCTCTGGTACTTAGCTGGCAAACGGCTAAGTCTAATTAATACTTTGGAGTGGTGGGTAAATGGAATTTATTTTACTCCTCTAGACACATTTTCCAAGTAGAATTCTGATTTGAGGCTTGTTTCGTTGGAAATGGACAGTTTATAAAAAGAAACCAAAATTTTGTATGAAGCTAAGAAATAAGATCCTTAAGCAATCTCGTCAAATCAGACAACTTAGTGTTCAGAGAAAAAGGGAGGCTACGCGATGGCCAGTCAGAGGCGTATTTCACATCCATTTATAGGTAAAATAATAATATAATAATAATAATATCTATAAAATAGGAGAGGCATTACTCAAACTCAGATTTGTAAAGAGAGTCATTACCGTTTGACTCATTAACGATGATTCTTTGCTTAGAAACAGGATAAAGTATTAATAACTCAGGCCTCTGGGCTTTTAATTCAAATGGCTTAGAGCCAGTGGTCTCTGGCAGGCCCATTATAATTATCTGGGTGGTCTCCAGGCAAAATAATAACTTCCCTGTGACCAGTAGGCATTTTAAGGGAATTAGGGCCTGGCAACCTCAATTCCTTTGGGCAGAAAATCTCTATTAGCACCTGCGTGCTGCAATTCAGAGTCCCACCAGCTTCTGTCCTAGTGAAGTCCTAGAGCTGATCTGGATGTGAGTCAGCTTCTCATCGGGAAGCCAGGCTTGCCCACGTGCCCAAGGGTGACCAACGCGGTATCCTTGCGTCTTGGAAGGAGAGGCCAACACGCTCACAGCTGAGTCAAACCCACTGTGACTACTGAAGAATCCATTCTGGTGATTATTGTCCTCTGGATGCCTGAGGAAAAACATCACAATATTAACATTAACCCAACGAGTGGAGGGTCTGATTTTCTTTTAAGGATGTCTCCCTTCACAGGCCTGGTAGATTCCTATGCTTGTGTCCCACGGTAACTTGCTTATAACGAAACAATTGCTTTGTTCTCCTCCCTTGAAAAAAGTCCATATTTGCAGAGACTACCAGAGTTTCTAAACCAGAAAAGGCTGTAGAGCAGAATAAAAGCCTCAAAGAATTGCAAATTTCTTTGGTTTGGAGCTCCAGTCTTTGGCTGGGCACTGGTCTGGGAAAACGACCACTTATTTTTTAGGACAAGAATTCTGTGTTTAATTTTTAGGAATATGAAAGAACTGAATGTTTACTTGAGAAGGGATTTGAAACCTTTTGTAGGCTTTTTGAGTTTTTCAGATAAAGGCAATCCGCATCGCCCTTCTCAGGCAAAATAGTTCTGCAAGTAGCTCTGAGAGGAAAGAAGAACCGCTCCCCAACGTGTAAGCATTATTCTGTATAATTATGGATATTTTCTTTCCCAAAAAAATTTTTTTTCTCTAGAAGCTGCTATTTCAAAGGCTTTCAATTCTGTGTGTCATTATCAAATAATCTTTTTTGTACCCGGGTGTTTATTATTGGATTGCAACAACGATAAAGCTCTAGGGGTTTTTGTCTCCTTTGGTATGCTAATTAGCCAGTTTCCTTTTGATCTTTTTCTTACTAAAAAGAGTGAAAAGCTATCTCGGTAGGAAATCTTGGTGCTGTACATTCATCCCCTCATCTCCATAATCTGAGGATCAGAGGAAGACAACAATTTCACAGCTGAATGAGAGCTTCTAGAAGCTTTAGTTAGAGCTCACTGCTGCCAAATAATTCTGCCTGTACTCAGAGGTGGGCGCAGAGGAGGAAGACACAGGAGGAAAAAGGCACAAATATTTCATGTGGCCCCAGTGAGCTCAGTCGCTTTTATTTCTTCTCCAAGCATTCAATCCATGCCAGTCCGTGTCATTTCACCTAATTTTTAACTTTTAGATTTCTTTCTCCCATTGATATGTTTTTAGTGACAACGACTGAATACCCAGTTTAAGGAAAATGGCTTGAAGAGTAGGAAAAAGTACGCTGCTGATAGAATCTGTCAGACTACGAAGCCATCTTTTAAAGATGCAGTAAACTCACACAGGCAGAGTACTTGGGGAAAATGCTGCAGCTCTTATGGGTTGGTTGCACATATTTGTATGTTACATTACATTTGGAAATGGATGGTGGAAAGAACTTATTAGATTTTTGGTTTTGTTACTGACTTGTCTACTGTAGCTGTGAATACTTACCTTTTTATTAAGATCTAAGGATTTAGGGCAAAGTCTGGGAACTTGAACTTTTAGGACAAAGTCTGGGAATTTCATTGTCAATTTCATCATCTAACATCTATTGGGAAAGCTCTGAGAACAATAGTGCATTATGAGGACAAAGTAAGTTGATGCTTAAGTATCTAGTCAGTGGGACTGTGCGCAGCTCTTACAGACAGACAGACAGACACACACACAAACACACACACACACACGCATGCACACTAGGTCGAACCATATGAACTCATTGTTTTTGCAAGTAAAATGTGATTTCACATGTTTAGCCCAATACAGTTTACTGTTTGAGAGGTATGGTTGATTCTAAGGTTCAAGCTTTATTTCAAAAAACAAAACAAAAAACAAAAAAATTCATACATCCAGAAGAGTGTTGACTCCTTTAAAATCATCCTAAATGCAGCCATGGCTCAGGGCATTTTTAGACTAGTCCTAACCCTGAGGGTTTTCATGTCCTTGACATTTAGAAAGCAATCTTTACCCTTTGGAGATGACCTTGAGTTTTGGAAGTAAAGAAAAGTCATTCAAAATCACCTCTTGTGAGCAAAATAATTTATACTGAATAAAGCTACTTTGAATTTTCTTTTAAATAAGCAACATTTGAGTATAAATAATGCAACACTTTCCTTGGGTGCCGTATGAGCCAACAGAGCCAGATAATTTTCGATTTAAAGGGCACCTTAGAGATGGGCTAGTCTAGCATTCCTTAAACTTTATTGAACCTAAAAATCCTCAGGGGAATTATTAATAATGCAACTTTAAACACCTTTCTATAGACAGTCTGATTTATTAGATTTAAGAAGAGACTCAGAAATCTACATTTTAAATGAGCTCCTCAGATGATTCTGACGCAGGAGGCTGTCAGCCATCCTTGGACCTACCACTCTTGTCTGGAGAGAGAGATCTTGAAGTTCAGAGACATGCTGCCGGTTACTCTGCGACATAGAAACTAGCTCAGAAGCAGATCTCCAGTCTCCTGGACTTCCCAGAGAGCTTCAGGAAGAGACTTCTGAGGTCTGAATCACAGACCGTCATTTGGTACTTATAGACTAAGTGGCATTCAACCACTTTTTTTTTTTTTTTTTAAGATTTTATTTATTTATTTGACAGAGAGAAAGAGATCACAAGTAGGCAGAGAGGCAGGCAGAGAGAGAGGGGGAAGCGGGCTCCCTGCTGAGCAGAGAGACCAATGTGGGGCCTGATCCCAGGACCCCAAGATTATGACCTGAGCCCAAGACAGAGGCTTAACCTACTGAGCCACCCAGGCACCCCCATTCAACAAAACCCTTCTTTTAAGCCTGTTTTCTCATTTGTAGAAGGGGAGGTAATAATGTTAGCAAGCTCAGTGTTGTGTCTATGTAAGTTGCTTACTACGGTGCCTGGCAGATAATAATTGGTCAATAAGCATTAGTAACTCTGTTTTTATTCCCAAATTTCAATTATGGCTCTTTATATTTCTTTTTCTGTACTTACCCCTTTCATGGGCCTTTTCTTATTATTTTTTTTAGAGAGAAAGGGAAAGAGAGACTCTTAAGCTCACTGTGGAGCTTGACATGGGGCTCAAACTCATAACCCTGAGATCATGACATGAGCTGGAATCAAAAGGCGGATGCTTAACCAACTGAGTCACCAGGTGCCCCTTCATGGACCTTTTTTAAAATAGGCATTTCTGCTTGGCATTTCTTCCTCATGACTTTGGTCATACCTTGGTTCCTCGTACTGTCATCCAACTACGGAGTTCTTGTTGAAAGGTAGCAATGAGTTACACAACTCCTCTGGAATCCCCCCTGAGAGGAACAGCTGGGTCTTCGCATATTTTGTCTTTATGCCCAATTAACCCCTAACTATAGCCCTACTGGTTTGTTACTGTTGTAAAAAATCAATCAATCAATCAAGAAAACAAACAAACAAACAAAAACCCCCAAACCCAAAGACAAAACCAAACCAAAAAATCCTCAACTGTGAAACCAGGGTGTGTAGAGATTGAAGATAGCAGCACAGACCGGCCTTTGTCACGCCAGATGTGGGGGGGGGGGTGGGGGGGGCCGCATGGAAGAGGCTGGGGGGAAGGGCAGCTGGAACAGCGGGTGGCATCTGCACTTGCCCACGGGCTCTTCAGACTTGGCTCAGAAGCCAGAGGCACTAATGATGGTGCTGGAGGGAGAAAGACAGCATGAGGCATCCATGCAAGGTGCCAGTGAAGTACTTGTATCTTTTCCCCATCTGTTCCTGTCACCCCTACACCCTCCCATTTGCTCACAGATAAATAGGCAATGGGTGACCAAATGCTGCCTGGGCTACCTGATGCTGCTAATTACTGTGACTGCTTAGTGCCAATTAGCTCCACAAAAGCAAAACATCTTCATGTGGCATTCCAAGTGGATACTGTTTCGTCTGGGGCAAAGACAAATTGAACACCGTGGCTTAGTTCAAGCTAAAAGGGCTCCACTTTGGCACACTTTTCAAAGACCCATTAGAGTATTTTTGTTTTCTTTTAATTTGTAGCTTTGCAGATGCTGCAATTACTAAAAATGCAGGAAACACGATGGGGGTGTGATATTTCTGTATGACACATTGGTATATATCTTTTCACCTGTGTAAAAAAATTACATATAGATCTGAATAGAAACATAAATAGAAATACATAGAGAGAGAGAGAGAACTAGTTAAGAGGTATCATGTACATGTACGACTTAGGATCTCCCTATAACACAATCATGTATATATTCATTAATACTTTTGTTGGGACTCTAGGACTTCGTTTATTTAGTAAAAATGGTTGGAAAAACCTTTAGGTTAATTCTGTTATCTTTAGTATAAATGAAATGATGCTTACAGAAGACAAATGAGGTGTAAATCTGAAATAATTATCTGAAGTTCTGGTCAAAACATTTCAAACTGAAGGAAAAGCTAGGCTTTGGGCTGTGAATAATGCATATTTTCTGCTGCTTTGATTAGTGTCTTTGGACAATTTCTCAGCTCTTCCCTCTGTTCGTAGGTACAGGCTGAGTCACTGCTTTCCAGTGTCACTATGGAAAGGGACAAGAATAATTTATATGAAAAGTACATGCATGATTTTAGTCTCGTCTCTAAACAAAGGAATCTTCCATCGTGAAGCCAAGAACCTGAGGACGATGGATGCTGAGAAATGCGTATCTGAGCTGCAGAAATACTCGGGGAAGGCCAGGTCTTTGTGGCCATGCTTCTAATTCCCCGCTGCTCCCTCCCACTCCCAGTTTCTCTAGAGAGGAGGGCCATAGTATGTCAGGACAGATGTCCACATATTAGCTAAAGTTAGTGTTAAGGAGAGAGTTTTGCCACACCCACCCAGTCCTCTTTCCTTCACTGTGTGCTAACCACGGGCACTCACTGGTAAGCAGGACACAAAAGGACCTGTCCTTGTGGACAAAATGGGGTTTTGAGTACAGCTAAGGTGAATCGAGTGGGAAAAACAGGGGGAGCTTGCTTCCTAACTGGAGTTAGAGAAGCGACACCAAGATACTTTAAGGCTGTTTTTATTAGCCCTCATTCTGGGATTGCAACTTACTTTTCTGAGATTTAAAAATATCAAGATTATTTCTGATACTGTCACGACCCACCAGCTGTCCTTAATATTTAGAAGATATTTGCATGTATGTGGTAGCATGTGCTAATAACAAAGAAGACTGAAATTTCAAAGATGTGGCTCACTGCTGAGAGCTAGCATAAAGTCCAACTGATGACCCAGCTGAAACTGAAGAGATCTCCCCTTTGGTTAATAGCTGTTCTGAAAATAATATAGCCACGTGTCTTGTTTAATCGGGAGTGCATGGGTGTGAGGGGGCGTGAGGGGGGTGTGAGGGGAGAGAAATGAGTGTGCGTGCGCGTGCGGGAACATACGTGTGAATGTGCTTGCACACATGAATGCACATGTGCAAATGTGTGTATTCATCATATAGATCTCCTCATTCCCTGCAGAGAATTTATGAGTCTTTTGGAGGAAGTTATTTATTTAAATTATACAGCTGTTGAGTAATTCTGGAAAGTCAGTACGTACCTAAATATGTTTTTACGAAGAAGAATATTGAAAAGAAGTAGACCTTTTTATCCCAATAACCTTTGGGCTCCAATCACGCTATGAGGCAACATTTGGACAGTGTCCATGGTAATCTGTGTGGTGGTCCATGGAATGTGCATTTTAAATTGGTGCTTTTAAGTGTAGCATTAAATTGTTGCTCATAAACAGAACTGAGCAATTTCTAAGTGGAAGGAGAGCCTTCTGACCTGTACGCATGTGACCTGTAACACTAATGTGGGTGTAAAACATTTCTGTCCAGGATCTCATGTAGCACATGAGGATACTTCAGGGTAAATATTTTTATTTTTTTTTTCCGATGAAAAAAATGTGCCTATTTGCTAACATTCACTTGGAAAATGAACCAAGAATAATAGAAAATTATTTTGTGTTATCTTTTCTTATAAGTTTCTTCCCTGCATTGCCTCTGTTTTACCTACTCTTATGGAAGGCTGATTTCGTAACTGGGTGTGTTCTGGCATCCTTCCCTTATTTCAGGCTGAGTCTTTCTGACCTATGGTGAGAGGAGCTCTATTAGTTGTCTGTCTAATTTCAGTTTCTGGGCTCTTGACTTTTTTAATGTTGGCTATTTGGATTTATTCAGCATATATTTATTAAGCAATTTTTTGCATCGCCTGTAATGATAAGCCCCAGGGAGAAAATGATGACGAATGCAGGCCTGCAAGGGGCTCTCAAAGTGGAAGGGGAGACATTGTCTAAAAAAGGGACTGATTGGGGCACCTGGGTGGCTCAGTGGGTTAAAGCCTCTGCCTTCGGCTCAAGTCATGATCTCAGGGTCCTGGGATCGAGCCCCGCATCGGGCTCTCTGCTCAGCGGGGAGCCTGCTTCCCCCCCCTCTCTCTGCCTTCCTCTCTGCCTGCTTGTGATCTCTCTCTGTCAAATAAATAAAAATAAAATCTTTAAAAAAAAAAAAGGGACTGATTAAGTGAGATGGGAGAGCAAAGGAGAGAAAAGAATTCTCTCTGTGGTGTTAAGGGAGCTCTACAGAAGAAGTGATGTATGTGCTGAGGCTTGAGTAGTGTGTATGATTTGTCATGTGGTAGCCTGTAGTGGGGGTAGTGGGGAAACATTCTAGCCAAAGGTCTGAATGTATAAAAATAAACCCAACTGCATGTATTACATGGAGCACTGGGTGTGGTGAAGAAACAATGAATCTTGGAACACTGAAAAAATAAAATAAAAATAAGTTATTCAACAAAATTAAAATCTGAAAGTTCTAAATCCAGAGGCCCCCCAAATAAGTAAAAAAAAAAAACCAAAAAAAAAACCCAACTGTTGAATTTCTAGCCTCAGAGGAAGTCGTCACTAGAGACCTGCTTATCATTTATTTTTCCCTTCCTCACTGACTAGTCTAGTCTTGCCCTTTTCCCTTTTGTCTTGTACCTGATTTTCTTCTAAAGTCTTCTGAATCAAGCACTTCACCCAGTATAAACATACAAGACACCCAGCCTGACAAAGAGTAACTCTAGTCTGTGCTGTTTATTACGCTGCTTTCTTTGTCTGGGACAAACTGATTACTTGGTTTGGAATTTTTTTCTTTTTTCAGTTAGAGACCAAAACAATATTTTGTATTCTCTAGAGCCGCCTCAGCCTCTAGGCAATAATCCTGGAAAAGAAACCAGCCCTGCATTCCCATAGAAAAGACAAATAGTATAGGCAACCCATAGTTCTAGCCAGGGCTTCTTTGAGGCTAGGCATTATTTAAAGAGGCTCACATGAAGTAAAAACTAGTTTGAGATTGGTCTCCCTCTGTGTTTTTATTGTATTTAATGTTTTTTGACTGTGAGGCTTGTGGGGCTCAAGTGCCCTTCAGATAGTTCAAGATGGACAAACCTATAAAACCAAACCAAAACAAAAACCACAACAAACCAGAAAACAAAAAAGCACCTTGTCTAATATTGCAGTAAACTTAGACCTTCTGTGTGTAGGAATGGATGACAGAAGTGCTCTGTGTGTAAACATAAAGTGAAGATTTATTGGAGTAAGGTAATGAAGTCATCAGCAAGGGGCCAGAGCAAATATTCTTTTGAAAACATCAATGACATTCTGCTCCATTTCATAGTAGGGAGGACAGTAAATCTGCAAAGGTCAAAAATGGCTTCCCTTCAGGCTCATACAAAATGTTTAAAGACATTGGTTTGCACCAATCTTAGTTATAATGTTACACAGCCAACAAGGCTAAATTGTGATTTAATTCTCCCACGTTTGTTCTTGATTTCTCTCTTGATTTATGTGGAGCAGAGGATTCCATTTATGACCCCTGAGATTATCTGTTCTTGTACTAACACCTGTTTTCTCCTTTGCTTTGCATAAATGATAATCTCTCTTTGTCTAGGAGATAATTTTTATGTAGTATGAGGAGAGAATCCTATCTTTTGCCTCTGAGAACTTACATGCCCCAATCCCCGCCCCCCCATTTTCTCTAATTCCACACCATACAGTATAATACAAGCATGGCAAATGTGATGAAGAAACCATGGGCTAATTAATACTATTTACTGTTGATACTTCTTCTGGTCAATTGCTGCAGAAATGAGAGGCATCAGACCTTACCTGGAAAGAGGTAATTGGAGCCTCTCGTTTCCATTATCTTCCATGTATCTGATTTCTGCTTTGCTAGTGTTAGAAAATTCTGTGATTGGGCTGACAGTGTTAGTTAGTTCCACAAATAGTTACCAAATGAATGTGCAAGACTTCGTATTGGGTATGTGTTGGAGGGGAGCTGGCGTGGTGGGGGAAGAGCATTGTGGGCAAAGAGAAATAAGAATTAGTCCTTTTCTACAAAGACCCTAAAAGTTTGAGGGGGGAAGCTGACATGTGAACAAGAAGGAATGAAATGAGTTTTCTAGTGGAAGCATAAGCACAGTACTCTGGCGACCTAGGGAAGGCGAGAGCTTTAGAAAAGCCAATTTCTCTTGAGCTGTAAAAGTCCTTACAAACTGGAACTCATTACTTCTAGCTTGATATATTCTCTGGAGCTGTGATATGAATAGATCCAACTCCATTTCACATGTATATTTCAAAATTGCCTCTGGTTTTAGATTTTTGTGGTGATGTGTTTTATAGACTGAACCGGTTCCAAAGGTAGGTAGTACATAGTTAAATAACTATAAAATTTGAAGTATTTAGTCTTAGAAACCCAACTTTTTCGAGTCTCCTTTGTCTGGGCAGCTTTATCTTCCATGCTGTCTTGAACATCAGTACTTTTTGTTGTGTTTCGGGAAGTTTCGATCATCAATTCACTTTCCTTCTTATTACGCAGTATGTCTTCTTAGTCATGAGTGAGCTTCAGGGAATCTGTGTCTCTCTGTGAGTGTATGCAAAAATTTCTTTATGGACATTTTTCTTGGAACTGAGTCCATTGTTTTCATCAGATTCTCAAAAAGAGACAACCCAGACAATGTAAAATTACTATGTTTTCTCTGCATGATTTTATCTACTGTCAATATTTCAGTGGCAACTAAATGCTGATGACTCTAAAATCTGTATTTCTAGCCTAAATGTCCTTTGAGTTTTATTCTTATTGGTCCAAATGTTTACTATTTATCTTTGCTTCTTTGGGCCAGTAACACACATCCATCGATTCCGAGATTAAATTCATGATCTTTAATTCTAAATCATGCCTACATATTTTTCATCTTTACTGATGTCCCCAACATTCACTCAGTCACCCAGCATTAAAAAAATGAGAATCATTAGGCTAATTTTTACTTGTCCTTTAAGATAACTCCTAGAAGACCCTCTTGACCACCCAGGACTGGCTGGTTGCTCTTCATCATTGCTCAGCTGTCTATTAATGATCTGTTTATTTTTTCAGGTTCCCTCATTAGTCTGCAGGTTCTTGAGGAAAGTGACCATTTCATACCTGGTTTTGTGATTCAGCACTGAGAGCAGAGTTGAATCCTCAGTAAATTCTCAGAAATCAATTAAGAAGAGTAATTAGGACTCTTCAAAGAATATATGTTATACTTGGCTTCCTGACATTCAGACGTAGTGACAGTGGCTTGAAATACTCTAATTTCATGGCCCAGGAAAATGCAGAGGAAAGAAAGCTCTGTCTAATGCGGTCTGATAAAATGAAATTATTTTAAAAGTCAGATCTTAATGCTGATTCTATGTCACTCAGTAGGGAAGAGATGCCAACTGTGTAGTAATAGCCTATTTTCTATATGTTCTTTCTAAACTTGACAATCCTCCTCTCCAGAGAAAAAAATCTATTAAGTTAAACATTCAGGTTTTAAAAATAATGTTTTAGAATCAAGTAATTAATAATTCATAGCATCTGTGGCAAATTGTGTTAGATACAAGTACAAAATTTCCGAGACTTCATGAATTCTGGTAGAAGCATAAAAGGACAAGCATACCAATGCTTGGCTCACTGCAGTTAAGACAGAAATGCTTTCAAAATATGGGCTTCTCGAAAAGGAGTTAAAAAGTGCCCCTTAGTCCTTCACCTTCCAAACATCATTTTAGTCATTGTAGTTAAATTCTATACTTTTCAAATGAATCAGAATTTTGTTTCCTTTCCTCTCCTCGTAGGTTAAGGGTGAGGGAATACCTCCCTCCACTCTATGCCATGTAAGAGGGACTTAAGGGAAAGTGGTGTTTGCCAGAAAGAGAGCCTGACATCTCATCCTCAGTGACTGGTGGCTGAACTGTAGAAAGAAACCCATCCATCCCTGTGTCACCATGGGAACACAGCTGAGCGCAGAGAAGGTTCTAGGGAGAGGTTAACGTGCATCCTGGAGTCTGGAGCCAGAGATTGGGTCCTGACTCTGGCTCGGAAAATCTTAAAGACAAGAGGCTATGTGGAGATGCCGCTGAAGATTAGACCAAATGGAAGAAGACTGGGAGGAGTGTCCTAAACATCTAGGTTTTGGAAAGACAGAGAGTCAAGCTTTCTCATGGGTTAATTGCGCACCTGGTGAAATGGCAAGTTCAGAGGAATCTTGAAAGGACTCTGCCTAAGAGGTCTGCTTATCCGGACAAGGTGTTCCCAATGAAGAGGCTGAGTAGGGTATACCACTAGGGCAGCAGTGAGTGTTCTAGGAATGGTGTTGCGGGTGCTGTGTGCTTTTGTGTGTGTGTTGTGTTCTGGGGTGGGTTCTTTCCTTCTAATTCCATTCTCCGTCTCTACTACCCCAATTGTTGAGGCGCCAGAAAAAAAATGTTAGTAATGGGGCAGGTAGAGGAATAGGAAAGCCCTTGATAAAAACTGAAAAAGTAAAAAAAAATATATATATATATATTATTGAAGTGATCAGGATGTCTATTGTACTCAATGCTATTGATGCCCTCCTAGGTCTCTGTTCTGCCTGACGCATCAGTCTGCCAGCTGCTGTGGATGCTGGCCTCTAATAGCTCACAGCCGCTCTGTGCTGCTGAGCCTTGACCTTGGCCAAACAGGAGACACCTCACCCTGGAAGCTCATGAATGTCCCCTTAGCTAAACCTAAGACAACTAGTATTTTAAAGGAATGGTCAAATTTCTGCTGCTGCCAGGATTGGATGTTAAAAATATTATAAGTATTTTTGGGGGGTTGGAGGGAGATATCTGTTCCTAGTGATAGTGAACTAAAAAATCTAGAAAAAATGTATCTTACAGAAAGTCTGTTGGAAGCATTGAAGAACTACCAAAGCAACTACAGCTGGAGGGGCCAACGTCTTGGAGAGAAAAGTGCAGAGAGGTAAATTTGATGGCCAGGGAGGCTCTTCTCTTCAAGGCATCGGCCAATTCTAAGGAAGCAGCAGAGAGGCTGAGAAATTGAGCAGACATTGATGGCTGAAAGGTGGAGAGGCCCAGCTAAGCTTTTGGTGGTCTCATGGACGAGGGGACAAAAACTGGAATTCAGGGCCAGCTCAAGGAGGAAGACCTTGGCAAACCTCCCAGGGTCTTAATTAGGCCCCTAGACAGCCTACACCCTAGGAATGAGGATGGACCAGAAACAGAGCAGCCCCACAAAGCAGATTATCCTCTGATCAGATTAAGATGATCTTTCTCTATTCTGTCAGAAGCAAAAGTAAATGCTATTTTGAACAAGATGAAATTATCTACAGTCTCAAGCTATTTCTTCAAATTCTGAAATCTAGAATTCAATAAAAACTTACTGGCGATTCCGGAAGATAAGCATATGTTTCTGAAAACCAGGAGAAAAAGCACAACAGTAACAGACTTGGAGGAGATCCAGATACTAAAGTTATCTGACAAAAACTTAATAAACATGATGAAAATAAAGGGTAAGATGGAGAATTTAAACAGATAATAACTTTTAAAAATAATCAAATGGAAAGTTTAGAAGTGAAAAGTAACAACTGAAATCAATAACTCAATACATATGTTTAATAGCAGGTAAAAAACACTTAAGAGAGAATTAGTGAATAGGAAGATAAACCAGAAAAAAAATCTCAACATAAGAGAAATGTGGGACCTAGTTAAATAGATCAAACACATTTTGAACTTGTTTTTCATTGAGGGATACATTTAGAACCCTTCAATGAAAAAAGAAAGACTTTGGGATAGAAGCCATATCTGAAGGGATGATGGCCAAGAATTCTTCACAAATAATGAAAGATACCAAGAGTCAAGGAGCACTACAAATGCCCAGGAGGATAACATAAAAAAATACCATACTAGGCATATCATAGGAAAACTACTGCAAACAAGAGGAGATGCTTAAAAGCAGACAAAAACCAAAATAAGAAGTCATATGACTTCCCCAAAGAAACAACAGAGGTTAGCTAACAATGAAATTATCTAAGTTTTGAAAAATTGATTTGTATTATTTACTCAAAATGGTCAAAAATAAACTCACCTAGAATTCTATTCTAGTAAAAAAATGCCCTTTAAAAAATAAATAAAAAAACAGAATTTTAGACTCACTTAACACGCTCCCAAAAAAGTGAGATAATTTTATCATTAGCTGACCTGTGTTATAATAAATACTGGAGTGAGTGTTTCTGAAAGATGATTCCAGGCAGGGGCATGGAGAGACAAGAAATGTGAAGGGTAAATATATGGGTAGATCTAGATGAATATTGAAAGCATAACACAATAATAATAATAACAGCAACATAATAATAAGTAAAATTCAAATACCTAGGGGGTGAGCACATAACAAAAATAGAACATAAGAATGGATGAATAGAACTATATTGATCTATGAGCCCTGCATTATGTCATGGTCAAAGTCAAGGATGCATGTTTTAATCTAGAGTAACCCTTAAGGGAATAGTAAAATTATAACAAAGAAGATAATAAAAAGGGAATGTAGAATTGTAAAAATATTTACTTAGAAAACAAAATAAGGCAAGAAATGAGACCAAAAGGAGCATGGAATATATGAGGGAAAGAAAAAAATGTGAAGCAAGATGGGAGATGTAAACCCATATATTTCAGTAAGTACGTTAAAGGAAAAGCTAAATACTCCAATTAAAAGACAAATACTGTCAAATTGGATTTAAAAGACCTTTTTTCTGCCTATAGTAAACAGCATAAAAATAAAGGTGCAGAAAGAGAGTGAAAGATAAAAAATATACTCCTTATGAACATTAACCAAAAGAAAGCTGTTTTGCTAAATCAATTAACAGGCCAAGTTTAGACATTAAGGAAAGGAGAACTACTAGAGGGATATTTCACAGTGATAAAATGGTTAATTTGCCAAGAAGTAACACTGACAAATTTTCATGGATATAATAAGAAAATCTTGAAGTTCATAAAGCAAACACTGATAGAACCAAACTGAGTCAAATGCAAATCCACAAAGTTTTAGGTAATTCTGAATACCTCTTTCAGTGACCGATAGGATAAGCAGAGGGAAATAATGAGGAAGGGTCTCGATAAGCTGAACATGTGTAACACACCTCACCCAATTAACAAACCGGAACACTGTATCCAACAACTGCAGAGTGATCTAAAATGAATCTCAGCAAATTTCCAAGTATTAAATTCATACAGAGGATGTTCTCTGATCACAGTGGAATCAAGCTAGAAATAAATCATGAAAAGATAATTAGAAAAATCCATAAATATTTGGAAATTAAGCAATAGGCTTCTAAATAAACTATGGGTCAAAGAAGAAATCACAATGGAAATTAGAACTTATTTAGGCTTTAGAAAGAGAACCGGTATCATTGTGCTAAAATCCTAACTGCAGCACTCAAGGAGCCAGAATAGAATCTTTCTCATTCTCTTTCTGTAAAAGTTTCAAGGAATTTTGTATCTGTGACATGGAAATATCATGGTAGTGTTTTTTAGGTGCTTATTGTATAATTTACTGTATCCATCTTACAGGTAATATGGTCAACTTATAGTGGCTTTCTTGGATAATCGTGATAATAATCCGAGAAATACTGAACACTGTGCCCAGGCATAGACGGGATATTTCTATCAGCCAAAAGGTCTATCTGATGATCTGAGTCCTTTCTTTTTCTTATTTGTGTAAAGTGTTGCTCTTCCCTGGGAAAGATCTGGTAGATGTTTGGGAGCACAGCGAAGCGCTTCACACCATTATTTAACCATGCATACTGTGAGAAGTAATTAAGATTCCTGGTATCTGTTTGCTCACATATGAAGGAAAGGGATATATAAACAAAATGAGACAAATTAGACATTTTTGTGTTCAGAGTAAGGGCAAAGATGGCCCTTTAATATTGTTTTTATGTGCAAACTTTCAAGTGAACGTTGTTTCTTCTTAGGGAAGATTCCATTATTAAATAATGATAATTATATCCATAAGTTAAGCAATGGAGGATGATGCCATACGTTGTTCTTTCTGTCCCTCTGGTGACACTCATAGACTTCCAATGCCGGAAGTATTCAGGGCTCATCATGTTAGAGACTTCTAGAAGCCTATGAGGCCAGAAGCTGTGCTGAGTTTTGCCGAGGTTGGCTCCTGTGTTCTGAAGGCCCGAGTCTTCCATTGCAGGTTATCACAAATTAAGTGTCACAGATTCATCACCCGAGCTAGATTTAGGGGGTTAAGGAGTTTGTCGGTTCTCTCCTAGCCCTCCCATAGCTTTAACCTTCAAGCCACCAGCCCATCAGCTGCAGAACGCTGTTGGCTTCTATCAGAAATGCAAAATTCTTCCTTGATGTTCAGATGAAGGGGCTGTGTTTGTAATATTGTGCTCATAAAACAAACTTCATTCTTTCCCCAGTAATTGGCTTCCTGCTGACAGGAGCGCTAAAGAGATGTCTGACAAGAGTTTGAATTGGTGTGTTAGTACCTTTCTTATGTACCTCTCTCCATACACTGTTTATATTTTCTCCTGTTAGCACACCCTTCACTTGCCAAAGATGAATTTGAATTTTCAGTGTCTTCTCGTATAGTCTTATCAGTGATTTGTAGTTGCTTCTAGTGCTCATGCCTTTGTAACTGTAAAAAAATTCGTGGTTAGGCTAGACAAGCTTAAAATCATAAGGTCCTGGAAGTCTGAGTAGCCCCAGATGGCCCCAGGTTGGTTGGTTTGTTTCTTTCTTTCTTTATCTTTTCCTGTTCTGTGCTCCTTTGTTTCTCTGGAAAGACTCACTTGGATTTTATAAGATGCAAAAGATCTATTTCCAGTGTCTTGCCCTTTTATCTATTGTGGAATACAATTGGACTCTTCTTTCAGAGGACAGTTCAGATCTGCTTAAAATGATTACTTTTGGGGGAAAAAACGTCCCTGATCTTTAAGTGCTGAGACTGAAGTAATTCTGGGGCATGTATAAATAGGTGACTAAGTCAGAATGGAAGCATTTCTGAGGATAACAGCCATGTTAAAGCAGTAACAGAGGTGCTGAATTTTCTTGTATCAGGGCTTAGGGCTGCTTTGGCTGAAAAAATGGATGAGAGAATTTAGAAAGAGAGTTTTGCATCTGTACTTATAATAAGACTCCTTCCTCATTCCCATCCTCCCCTAAAACCATGGGATGGAATTGCAGTGATGGAATGTGTTCCTATTAAACTCTATAAGGAATACAGAGTAGGAAATTCCAAATGTCTTCTGTCTTCTCTTTATCAATTAAGAAAGTTTACATTTAAAATCTGTGACTAGAGTGCAGATCTTAAAATCATAAGGTAAGGCAGCAGTTTAAGACATTGTTGTCCACAAAGACAAGACTAAATCACATGAAAATCAGTTGTGTTACTGCTTAATGAAGAGCACATTGGTGAAACCATGGAAAGACTTGTATTCCAAGCTTAGTTCTATCTACTTTTTGTGTGACCTAATTAGAACAAGTCCCTTTCATCCTTCTGGGCCTCAGTTTCTCCAAGTATAACCTGAATGGTTTGGGCAAATGCTAAGGAGTCTATGAGCCTGTGAATTATGCCTAGGGTACTTATCAGACTTGGATTAGTGTGTTGCAGGTAACTGACATACACAGCAGGGTTGATATTCTAAATATTTACCAGCCCCAGCATAAGTACTTACTGGTTAAAATGGAGGTTTGATATAAACAACCAGTGGCACTGTACCTGTGCATGCCACCTACAACTGCACTTGTGGGAATGAAGCCTTGGCTATTTGTGTCAAATTGCTAAAGCAGGGGCGCCTGGGTGGCTCAGTGTGTTAAAGCCTCCACTTTTGGCTCAGGTCATGATCCCAGAGTCCTGGGATCGAGCCCCTCGTTGGGCTCTCTGCTCAGCAGGGAGCCTGCTTCCCCCTCTCTCTCTGCCTGCCTCTCTGCCTACTTGTGATCTCTCTCTCTGTCAAATAAATAAATAAAATCTTAAAAAAAATTGCTAAGGCAAAAAAGCCTTAGGAATCACCAGTCCCTCTTCCTCTCTTTCCAAGTTGTTGCATCTTCTGTTAGAAGCAGCACATTGTGATAATGCAGAATTGCTGCAGAAAGATGACACACATGCCCCAGGGCGTAGGCACATGATTGGAGATCTCAGTAATATGGTGGCTTGTTAGAGTAATGGCATCGGTGAATCATACCTCCCTGTATCCACACCCTCTGTTAGTCTTTTCCCACACTGCCTCTGGCTGTGTGACTTGCATTGGCAATAGGGCATTAACAAACGTGACCCAAGCAGAGACATAACAAATGCTTTCTCATTAGGGCTTGCCCCATCTCTTGCTGCTTTTGGAACACAGCCATTATGTGAAGAAGTTTTCTGGCGACCTATGGTAGAGCTGACAGCCGGCACCATTCACCAGATGTATGAGTGAGGCTTGGACTAAAGAGCCCTCTGTGAGCTGACAGATGATGATAGAAATATGAGCAACCCCAGGGGAAACCAGAAAAGGAACCACCCAACTGAATTCCACCCCATCTGCCTACCACAGAATCAGAGCAAATAAAATGGTGGTTATTTAGGCCACTAAATATTGGATTGGTTTGACATATAGCAAGAGGTAGTTGATACAAGAAAGGAATCTCCAAGTTAGGTGGAGTGGAGGGGCACTGGTGGAAGGAAGGAGAGTTGAGGTCTCCTTCATTATTTTCTTCCTTGAAGTTGGGGTCAAGGATTTGTGTCTAGTTCCTATAAACAGATCCTTACTTCCTAGATGGGCCAAGAAACTCCTTCTTACCTGCCTATCTGGTCAAGCATACTTAGTTTCAGGAAAAACATTGGCAGTTTTCCCTCTTAGTGAAGCACACAGGTAGATTTTTTTTCCTCTTGTACTTTCCTCAGTCACAATTTTTTCCCATTCAGAATATAACAAGGATCAGTTGGCCTGACCTTTTCCTATTGACTCAGTGGGTGGCTATTATCAAGAAATTTCATGGAATATTATGAGAATGAAAGGGCTTTGGGAAGGAGATGAGAAGATAAGCTTTTAAAATGACTGGGAAATAGGATATTTTCCAAATGTCTCTCTCTATGTAGCCTGCAACCATCTTGCCTTCAGCACATCTTTGAGACAATAAAAAAATCCATTTTATCTTTGTCCTTCTGTTTCTGATATCTTCCCTCTAGCAGTGATGAGTCAAAGAGTTGATATAAAACAAAGCCCTGAGGACTTCTGCTTTTTGTCATAAATGACTCTAAAATTCGACAAATACATAAAGGCAACTATTTTCAGGTATTGAACAAGTGCCACAATCTCCCAAAGAAGGGAAACTCTCTCCCTATTTCCATCCAGTTCACTGCCCAAGTTTCCAGCTGTGGTACAGAAAGCTGGAGTCCATGCAGAGTGTGATGGTCCAGTTGACCTAAAGATGCAGAGAAAGGAGTTGGGGGCTACTCAAGTGGCTGGAAACTGCACATCAGGGCCCTTGGGAGGAGGGAGAGCTATGCTGGTGTGCTGGATGGTGAGAGAGAGAGTGAGAAATATACATGGGAGTTCCCACTCAGTTCACTGAGGACTGGGACACAGCTTCTAGGGCAAGATCACACAGAGCTTACTCTGGCCTGAGAATGAACACTACTGGAAGATGTTGGGAGTTCTGACCCAGCCCAAGGACAGAGTTCTTGTTAGCACCTCAGGCATTTATCCTAAAGACCAGACAGGTCCTACTCTAGAAACAAGGACCACATCTTATAGTAAGACCTATTCTAGACCCACCCTAGTAAAGCCTAAAAATCCAAGCTTTGCCAAGATCTTCAGGAGACATGGAGTTTGGAAATTGAGCCCACTAACTTTTAAGGAATGAGGAAAAACTAGAGCTTTCCATAGCAGGAAACCTAGGCTAACAAGTTCAAATTTACTAGGCAATAATTAATTTGTCTGTCAAAGATGTTACAAGAAAAAAATTTATAAACTAATGTCCATCTTTAACATGAATGGAAAAATAAAAATTTTAGCAAATCAAATCCAGCTATAGTTAGGAAAAAAGGTAATACCTCATGACCACATAGGGTTGATCCTAGAAACACAAGGATGGTTTGACATGTGAAAACCATTACATGTAATCCGTCACCCCAACAAAATAAAGGAGATATAAATTATCTCAGTAGGTAAACAGAAAACATTTGATGAAATTCTTACAACCATATATAAGATCTCTCAGCAAATTAGGAAGAGAAACAAAATTCCCAACATTGATAATGAACGTATTAGCTATATTTGTAACAAATACCATAGTCACTGATGCAACAGTGAATGAGGTTCTCTAAGACTGAGAAGATGGCAAAAATATTTGCTCTCACCACCTCTATTCAATATTGTATGGGAGGTCTTAACTAGTGATATAAAAGAAAAAAGGAATAAAAGGAACAAATATTCAGGAAGACTGTTTTTATTCATAAATAACATGACAGAAAAACCTGAGTCTATAAAAAACAAATAAACAAAGAAACAATTAGAATGAATGGATAAATTTAGTAATGTTTTAGGATGTAACCAAGTTAAGAAAAATCAACTGCATTCTCTATATAGCAAAAAACAACTATATAAAATAAATATTAAAAAAATTTAAGGTAGTATCAAAAACAAAATACTTTTAAATAAATGTAACAAAAGACATAAAAGTTTTGTGTATGGAAAACAATAAACAGAGGTGCCTGGGTGGCTCAGTGGGTTAAAGCCTCTGCCTTCAGCTCAGGTCATGGTCTCAGGGTCCTGGGATCCAGCCCCACATCGGGCTCTATGCTCAGCAGGGAGCCTGCTTCCCCCTTCTCTCTCTGCCTCCCTCTCTGCCTACTTGTGAATTCTCTGTGTCAAATAAATCAATAAAATCATAAAAAAAAGACAATAAACATTCCTGAGAGAAAATTTAAAAATTCTAAATAAAGAGATATACCAAGTTTATGGATTGGCAGACTCAATATTAAGATGTTAATTTTCTCCAGATTGAAATATGAATTCAGTGTAATGCCAACCAAAATTGCAGAAGTCATTTTTATAAAAACTGAGAAGCTGATTCTAACATTTATACAGAAATTCAAAAGCATAGTAAAATAACAAGAATAGTAAAAACAATTCTGAAAAAACAAAATTGGAGAAATTATATTACCTGGTTTCATGACCTTCTATATATGCTACAGCAATCAAGATAATATGGAATAGTCAAAGGTGGACACACTCAATAGAACGAAAGAGGGAATTCAGAAATAGATCCACATGTATGTGATTAATTCATTTTGACAAAAGTGAAAAGGTAATTCAGTGAGAAAGGGATAGGCTTTTCAACAAATAGTAGGGTAACAACTGGACATTCATATTAGAGAAAATAAACCTTGGCTCATGGTCCATAACATACAGAGAAATTAATTCAAAATAAATCATACATCTAAATGTCACACATCAACTATAAAACGTCTAGAAGATAAGGTGGGATAAATGCATAATCTTAGGATAAGCCAACATTTCCTGGATAGGACACAAAAAGCACTAATCAAGTTTAAAAATGGTAATTTGGATGTCATCAAAATTAAAAACTTCTTCAGGATATACCATTAATAAAATGAAAAACAGTTTATTGGCTGGAAAAATCTTCATGCATATACGTATATCTGGCAAAGAACTTAGAATATACAAGAAACTTATAATTCAATAGTAAGAATGCAAATAAGCCATTAAAATGGGAAAAAGAATACTCTACAAAATGAAACATACAAAGAACATACGTATCTTAATAATAATTATCTTATAATAATATTATCTTAATAATAAGGAAGACGATCCATTAAAACGAGAAAAAGACCTGAACAAACACTGCACCAAAAAAATATGGAAACTGCCAAAAAGGACATCAGAAGATGCTCAACATCATGATTCATCAGGGAAATGCAAATTAAAACCACAGTGAGATACCACTTCATATATACCCTAATTTAAAAATTAATTTAAAAATAAAATTTAAAGTGACTGTGAATATCAAATGTAGGTGAGTAGGTAGAACAACAGGAAATCTCATACACAGCTGGTAAAATGCAGCGGCACAACCATCATAGAAAATGGTTTGTCAGTTTCATGTAAAATTAGACATGCACTTACTATCTACCCTAGCAATTGAACTTGTACGTATGTATCCCTCATTCTTTCCAAGTAAAATCATGTCCACCAAAGACTTGTATATTGATGTTTACAGTAGCATTTATTCACAAAAAAGGCCCATATTGTAAACAACTCAAATGTCCCCGGAGGTGAATGATAACGGAGAGTAGTATATTCATGCCGTAGGGTAATACTCAGCAATAAAACAAACAAAAAGGATTATGTGCAACAACATGGATGCATCTAAAAAAGACACCGAGTGAAAGAAGACAGATACAAATGAGTACACGTTGTATGATTCCTTTTGTGTGACATTTAAAAATAGGGGTTGCCTAGATTGGAACTGACTGCAAAGTAACCCTGAGGGAACTTTCGGGGGCTGGTGGAAATATCCTACAGTGATTTCATAGCGTCTGTACTTGTCAAAACTCATTGAGCTGAACACTTAAAATGAGTCCATTTTACTGTTATCTAAATGATGCTTTAATAAAATTAATTTAAAAATTGAAATCCTTTAGTGATAAAAACAACAAAAAACAATAGCAAAAACAATGAAAAGCCTTGAGGAATGTCTTATTCTCTTTTTATTGAAGAAAAATAATTTATTATCCATCTCCATTCAGTTATGGAGGATATAAAATATTGAATTGTAGTATCATAAAATTTAAGGAGAGTGCCAGTTTCGATTCAAATACAACTATTATTGGGTGCCTGGGTGGCTCAGTCATTAAATGTCTGCCTTCGGCTCAGGTCATGATCCCAGAGACCTGGGATCGAGCCCCGCATCGGGCTCCCTGCTCTTTGGGAAGCCTGCTTCTCCTGCTACCATTCCCTCTGCTTGTGTTCCCTCTCTCGCTGTATTTCTCTCTGTCAAATAAATAAAATCTTTAAAAAAAAAAAAACAAATACAACTATTATTAAACCTTTCACATTAACAAATTTACACTTTGGGAAATTTAGAAAGGAGAGAGAGAGGCATGGTTTGACCCATTTTTATAATAGAGACAATGGGCTAAGAGAGTTTAATGGCTCACCGAGAGTCATAGTAAAGTAGAAGCTGGGATTCAAACTCAGGTCTTTTGGCACTAAATCCAATGCTCTTTCCACTATACTATGTTGTTTGTCTTCTTCTGCATCCCTCTTAACATACATTCAATAACCAAAGTAATGATATCTTTTCCATTGCTAGGCCTTAAATTGCATTTCTTTTGATGTTACTAGATAGAAAAAGGCTTTTTCACTTGGCACTGAGTTGGGTTTTTTTTTTTTCTTTTTCTTTCCAGAAATCTTCTCAATCACTACATTTCTAGAGATGCAAAGAAATTTACCTTTCTTGCAGGAGGTATGGAATCTTTGAGTAGTCAAATGAAATTGAATCTTATAAAGCATTTTTCTCTCCCCAGCCTACATTGGTGATGAGAGTAGAAATTGGTACAGTAGTTCTGGAGAGCAGTTCAGCAATAGGTTTCAAAACTCTTAAAATCTGGCCTATCCTTGGAGTGAGCAATTACCCTTTTGGGAGTTTATCCCAGGAAATTAGATGTGTGTATGGGTTTATGTGCAAGGATATTCATCACAGCATTAATAATAGGAAAAAAATTGGGAATAAGCTCCATGTCTCTGTCAGGGACTGTTTTTTTCTTTCTTCCGTCTCACATCTCTTCTTCCTTAGCAATAACCCTGGTTTGCAGATGAGCAGATTGCTACCCAGTAAAGCATTACATACATTGGCCCTTTCTTATAGCTAACTTGTGGTCATTGACAGTGTGGTGTGTGTGAACACTAAGTAAGAACTCCGTCTCTGTTATTTGGTCATTTCCCTTTGACTTACTGGACCGTGAGTTTGAAGGTTGGATCTGAACCATTTTGGAACATGAAGCCAACCACTAAAGATGGCAGAATAGCAAGGCAGAAGGAGACTGGGTTCTGGCACCATGGGAACCCCCATGCGCGCCTTGAGACGTCATTTGCATGAAAGAAAATAAACTCCAATTTCGTTTAAGCACTGTACTTAAATTTTCCTGTACAAAGAGCCAAACTTAATCTAACAAACACTATGCTCAACAGCAAAGGGATAGTTAAATTATGATATATACATCGGGTATAATAATAAGCAACTGTTTAAATGACATCATATAAGACTACTAACATGAAATAATTTTCACAATGTAAGATTAAGAGAAAAAGAATAGGCTACATTCAAAAGCAGGATATGGATATTTGTAGATGTCATTTTGTTATATAGACGTGTGTATTTATATATAGATATGTTTTTCTATGTGCACACATATATCTCTTGTATGTCTCTATATAGAGAAAACTATTATATATAAATATACACATATATAATATAAAAATAAATATAAAGTAATAATAATATAAAATGTTGCCAGCTGTTTGAATAATAGAATTACAGATTTATTAAAAAAGATTTTACTTATTTATTTGAGAGAAAGAGAGAGAGCACAAGCAGTGGGGAGAAGCGGAGGGAGAGGGTGAAGCAGGCTCCCTGAGGAGCAAGGAGTCTGACGCGGGGCTCGATCTCGGGACCCTGGGATCATGACCTGAGCCGAAGGCAGCCGCTTAACTGACTGAGCCACCCAGGCGCCCCAGATTTTTTTTTAATGTGAGGTTTTCTTGTGTTTTTCACATTGGGTGTGTACTACACTGGCTATAAGAGAGGAATAGCTGTCAAAATAAAATAATCTTGTTCCTAAAACAAAGCAAGTTAAAGTGTGATTCATTAATTTTAAAGAAAAAGGCTGTATATTGTAAGATAAATAAATGAGCTAGAAATTAAATATTGAGGAAGTCTTGTTACAGTGTGCATTTTAAAATATGTGCTGCTGTTGCAGATCTTGTTAAATTGATGCATGAATAGTTATGATTACTTTTTAAAACTGTATGTGAACCAATTATTTAGTAGATGAGTGAATGTATATACATTGTAGCTACTACTCAAATAGGATGTGAAGCAGAGGGACATTCTAAAGATGACATCTAGCGGTTGCTGTGGTAACCTTATGGGCTACATTTAGTGATCTTTTGTGTCAATTTCTAGAGTTGGAATTGGCATATTCTTAGCTTTAACATGCAGAAGGGAGACAGCAATTGGTGGTTATTAACCCTTACGGACTGTATTTGTGATTGCTATTCAGCTTTAAAGTGAGTAGTGGAGTCACAGTAGAGGTATTGAAGAATAGCCCTAAAATGATTAAAGGAATCTAAAACCTATCTTAGAATTTTCATGGCAACTTTAAAGAACTGTCACTCCAGGTAACAATAAAGATTCGTGATTATTATAGAACACTTACAATGCAACTAGCACGGTACATAGTGCTTTATAAACACCATCTCATTTACATCTGTTTCCTGACTTAAACCTTAGGAGGGTCCAGCAAGGTGGTATTGTCATTGTTATTTTATAACAGAAGACAAAACTGAGACTTAGAGAGTTTAGATGTGTTGTCCAAACCCACATGGTTAGGATATGGTGGTGCCAGGATTCGCATCCAAGTCATCCGCCCACACACTTACCGGCCGCTCTAGGTAGTGTTCAGGGGGTTTTCCATGATACCTGGTCCGGGTCTGTTATAAATATTCCCTTTCGGGAGACACTGCCGCAATGCTAGCTTATCCAGTCTACTGTTAGTCAGCTACGCTTATTAAACAACAACCCCACTGAGCATGATACTGTTGCTATTTATAAAAGTATGATGGGCCCTTCTTAGGACATGGAAGTATACAACTAAGCTTACAAAAAAGCGGCGCCATATCATAATTTGATTTGGAGTCTAGCTCTATGGTAAGGCAGAATGGTGGAAGTGGAGAAGTTCTAATTATGTACAAAAAGCACTTCTTTAAAGAATGTATAGCATTGTAACAGCACAGGCGGAGGAACCACCCTGTAGGCACAGGGAACAGTGTGAGGAAAGGGTCGGCAGTGGGAGTAAACAGCAGTTCAAGAGAAATCTCACATCTGGTTGAACCGTAGCTTAAATAGTAGAGTGTGAGATATTGAGTAGGAGAAAGATAGGGCTGAATTCACAGAGGGTCTAAGAGTTCTATCTTGTTTTAGGGGTAGTGGGGATAACAAAATGTTTTTGATTAGGAAATGATAATTTTTATTTAATAGCCTCTTTAAATTTATAGAGTATTTAAGTTTTGTGATAAATTTAGGACTTAACCTTTGTGTAATATGTAGTTCTTTCATATATTTCCTTTCGTCTTCACACTACCAAACAAATGTGTTATTAATAGGTATAAGTTATTATAGGTGTTATCAATAGGTGTAAGTTAAGGATGTTACTCCAAAGACAATGGAGTAAATCCTGAAGGCAAGCAGGAACACTTGAGAATTCTATAGCTGTCACCCATTTGCCGAGAAGGGTTGAATGGTTAAATTGACCCGGGAGATTTAAAAGTCCACCCCACGTTGTCCTTTAGGAATAGATGGGGCAAGCTGATGAAGTATTGTCCTACTGTATTTTGCCACGGTCAGGCTCTCGGCTCTCAGTCTGAGAAGGGACCTCAAATCCCTTCCCCCAGGCTCCTTTGATGAGGTTTCTGGGAGAGACAGAAGCTATTTTGTAAAGCTGTCAGCTGTCCTGAATAAGGGAAATAGATAAAGCAGCCAGGAACAAGAGAAACAGATAAGAGGTGAATTCTCAGGAATGAGGGGGAGCCTTGTCTGCCTTGGATTAAAAGGAAAGAAGGGAAGAAGATTTTTGGAAGGGTGAGGTGTGAGTCAACTGATGGAATCTCCAGCCGCAGTCTGACAGCAGTGTTCGGAGACAAAACGAGTCAACAAAGACATGCAGTGGCTCACTGAGAGACAAAGGACAAGGGAGGGGTAGGTGCAGCTGGACGCAGGATGTTTCATATGGGGATGGCTGCATTTATCAGGGTGGGTGAACTGGAGGGAAAAGGTGAAAGATAAATAAATCAAGCTTTCTGCTCCCATGTTGGGTCCTGTTAACTAGGACGTTCTTTGTTCCCACCAGTTGGTGATTTAATCAGTTCCTTTGGAAGCTTAAAGACTGATATGGGATCATGGAAAGATCTGCATTGCTCCCAGTCAGTGCTGGGTATAACCGCTCATGATCTGACACCCCATCTAATACACTGGACATCCCCCGACACATCTAATGACAAAGAATTTCCATTAAAAAACCCCATCAGAAAAAGGGAAAACCACACACAGTGGTCATTGCCCATAGCACGTAAGCATATTGGCCAGAAGATGCAGACTCCTCCCTTCACTGAAGTCTGGGTTTCTAGATCTGCCAAGATGGCCTCCCCAGATTCTGGTCACAAAGAGGGTCTTTCTTAGACTTTGTCCTTTGTGATCTGAGCTGGGCATTGGGAATATATTCCAGGGGCTTTTCAAAGGTCACATGCCACATGCCATTTGTTTTTTAATTGGGGGTTCAGGAATTTCAATCTCTTGTTTGCCGGGCAATAGTGTAGTGTTTATTTGCATCAAATCAATTCTGCAATCAAAGCTGGACACAGTGCTCAAATTTACTCACAGTCTAGGGATCTCCATTTCCTGGCAACCACTCTAGACACTCTGTTCATGCCCTTACCCCTCAGCTTAAATGACTTCTACTTGGGCCTCTACAAGGCCATTCAGAACAATTTCTTGGGGTGGGAGCCCTAGCTAATGTATGCCCTCTGCTCCTAGGCTGCAGCCCCCAAATGGATTTTTGTTCTGGGGAGCCTGTCATTTTTCTTAACTTAGATATTCCAGACTTAGAGGGAGTTTGAGAGGTATAGGAGGGCTCAAGCCTCTGTTAGACCTCGGTGTTACCTTCCTTATTATTTTTTGCCTGTGGTTTTTAAATCTTATTTTCTTTTTTGGACTAGCTTTAGTTTGGCAGAGACAATTTTGTTTTCTCTACCCTTAAGACTTGCCAAAATTGCCAACTTTCAGCCCTCTTAGATTACTGGCCTCAGTCAGAAAGGGACTGTTTAGTGACATTATATTTTCTTCTCTTTCTGCTTTCAGAGGGACTATGTTTATTTGGAGACTATGCTTTTCTTATAAATGTAGCCAAGCCCTTCCAATCCTTGACACCTTATTCTCTAGCTTTAATAGATACATGATCTGAATCCCAAAATATGAGTAATAATTTACCAGTGGCTATGCAAATACATAAAAGAACGTAGGTCAACCTCTTAGTATAGTAGGTCTCCAATAACCTCAGCTAATTACACTTTTAGAGTCTGTTCCTCTTTCTCAATTTTGGAATTTGTTATGATTGTTTATGGAACAAGTAACAGAAATCCAACTGCTAATTGTCTTGAATGTAAAAGGGGACTTGCTGTTACACTTAAACGAAAAGTTTAGTGGGAGATCAGGCATGGTTGCATCTAGGTGCTCAGTGCCATCTCAGTGTTTCTTCGAAAAATGTTGGCTTTATATTCAGGCAAGCACTCCCAACCTGATGGTTCACGTCTAGCTTACATCTTTTTAGCTCAGCAACGCTAACAGAAAAAAAAAAAAAAAAAAAAAGAAATATCCCCTCCTAAGTGATTGCAGAAATAATCCTGGAACTGTTGCCCAATAGCCCTGGTTGGCCTGGGTTGGAAAAAATGTACTTACCTGAAGCAATCACTGGGAGGATGGAATATTTTAGTTTGGCTAAGCCTCAGTCATACGGGCCATCCTAGCACCAAGGGTGAAGGCATCTATCATACCTTTCTTCCATAGATTGATTTGGTGAAGAGGTGGTTTCTCAAAATAAAATTGGCTGCTGAGCAGGCAAAAACAACAAATATCTTATATGCCCTAATAGGTCAGCTTTGAAATGGACTCAAGAAACCAGTTCTGTTACATGTGGCTGTACCAAGTCTTGAATATTACTCAATGAGTCTTTTTTTTTTTTTTTAAGATTTTATTTATTTATTTGAGAGAGAGAAAGTGAGAGGATGAGAGGAGCGAAGGTCAGAGAGAGAAGCAGACTCCCCGTGGAGCTGGGAGCCCGATGTGGGACTCGATCCCGGGACTCCAGGATCATGACCTGGGCCGAAGGCAGCTGCTTAACCAATTGAGCCACCCAGGCGCCCCCTCAATGAGTCTTATTGCAGAAGTCTCACATAATATACAACAAGTTCCATATGCTAAGCATTGGCAAGTTTTCTAATTTAGAATTATGCAGAAGTGGTATGTGGTGGTGAGACCCTCAGAAATATTCCATAAATATTAACGAACTCCTTTCATGTGGTAAGCAATGTACCAGGCAGTGGGATACACATTTGATAAAGATATGGTTAATACCTGGAAGGGCTCATATGGGGGTAGGAAGAATACCTTGGAACAAATAAATCACAACATAATAGGAAAATGCATATAACAAAGAATATAGTTGTCTTTTAATACCCACAAAGTGGTAGGCACTGGGCTTTTTGCTCTCCCCACATTTTCTCACTTAAACCTCAAAGCAACCCCTCATGGTAGTCATTATTCCCTAAAAACATTGAGATTTGTAGAGAGAAAGTTTTCTGTGTTTGGTCCATTCAGTTGGCAAGTAGCTGGAGCCTTGGAGAAATCCTTTTTGGGAACACAATATGTCTGCATTTGGCAATACTGGGAAAGCATAATCATTTTGTAAGCCATCCAGTAGCTTTAGAATCACTTATTTTTTCCACCTTCTCCATCCCTTAGAGCTTATCTGTCGGGAAATCCTACCAGTTCTTCCTCTGCGATGTTCCTCAGCTTTTTACCCTGTGCTCCTTCCAACTCATTGTTCAGGTCTTTAACATCTTGTACCTGGATTGCGGGGGCCCTGTAACTGGTCTTCTCCTTGCTTCCAGTCTCCCTTTAATTCATTCTGCTACAGGTGGGTTTTGAGGTGGGTGGAGGTTGTAAACCACACTGCCTCAATCATTTATTTGGCAAATATTTATGATAAGTAAGTCATAGTGTGGGATCATGGTTTAAATCTTTAATTAAAACACAATCATTTTTGAGGATTTTACCAATGTTCAGGGAAGCCAATCGTCTCCCTTATTTGTCATAATGGAATACACCACACCAACTCCTTGCTCCACAAACCTCAGTGGTATCTTACTGCTGCCTTAAAAGTGTTTAAATTCTCATGTCTCCTCAGGCAAGGAAAACAAAAGCAAAATTAGACTAGTGGGGCTACATCAAGATAAAAAGCTTTTGCACAGTGAAAGAAACCATTAACAAAATGAGAAAGCAACCTACTGAACAGGAGAAGGTATTTTAAGTGATATATCTGACAAGGGGCTAATATCTGAAATATATAAAAAACTTATGTAACTCAGCATCAAAAACTCCCCCCCCAAAAAAGAGCAGAGGTCCTGAGTAGAGATTTTTCCAAACAAGACATACAAATGGCCAATAGACATATGGAAAGATGCTTGACATCACTGATCATCAGGGAAATGCAAACCAAAACCACAGTGAGATGTCATATTACTCCTGTCAGAAGGGCTAAAATAAAAAACACAAGAAATAAGTATTGGTGAAGATGTGGAGAAAAAGGAACCCTTGTGCATTGTTGGTGGGAATGCAAACTGATGCGGCCACTGTGAAAAACAGTATGGAGTCTCTTCAAAGTATTAAAAATAGAATTACCATATGATCCAGTAATTCCGCTACTAGGTATTTACCCAAAGAAAGTGAAAACACTAATTTGAAAAGATATATGCACCCCCATATTTATTGCAGCATTTAATACAATAGACAAGATATGGAAGCAACCCAAATATCCACTGAAAGATGAATGCATAAAGAAGTGGTATATATATACAATGGAATATTACTCAGTCATAGAAAAGAATGAGATCTTACCATTTGCAACAACATGGATGGATCTTGGAGGTATAATGCTAAATGAAATAAATCAGTCAGAGAAAGAAAATTACTATATGATATCCCTCATATGGTGAAATTAAGAAACAAAGCAAATGAACAGAGAAAAACAAGAGAAAGGAAGGAAGGGAGGGAGGGAGGAAGGAAGGAAGGAAGGAAGGAAGAAAACAAACCAGATTCCTAAATACAGAGAACAAACTGGTGGTTACCAGAGTGGGTTGGGGGTTGGTGGGAGGATAGGTGAAATAGGTAAAGGAAATTAACAGTTCATGAATCATGATGAACACTGAGTAATGTATAGAATTATTGAATCATTACACTGTATACCTCAAACTAATTTGACTCTGTATATTGATGAAAAACGTATTCAAGTGTTGAGATTTAATAAAAATATTAATTTTTACCCCTTCAAAAAATTGTTTGAACTCTTTAGCTTAGTATCAAGCTCTTCAACTATGCCACCCACTCAAACTCATCCCTGCAGTGTCCTCAAATCACCTTCTCTAACCAACTCTACCAGGGCTCTGTAGAAGGCTCTGGGTCTGTCCTCCTGCACAGCTTGTTCACATCACACCCAGGCTTTATCTGTCCTTGGCAGTTCTTGCTGCCTGTGATTTTACCTGGAAACTCCGAGATCACTTCTTATTTGCACTTGATACAGCTTTCTCCGTATCATTTGGCACCTGTTACCTCTGAACTCTGATTTTTTTCTTTTTAAATATTTAAGTATTTTCTTCTACAGGGCTGTGAGCTTTATTGTATCACCAATACTTGATCAAATATTTGTTGATCAAGGCCCTGAAAACGCTCTGACTGCTGGGGGACATGAGCTTCTGTGTAGAGTAGGAATAGAGAGGATCAGTTAAGAGGAAGAGAGATAAAATAAGACACAGATAAAAAGTTGCTTCTCAAAAAATAAAAGTTGCTTCTTAGTCTTTATTCTTTTATTCTTCTCTTGCTTTGCTACAGTCTCTGGTGGGGGAGCGAGTTTTCTCTCTATCTGGTGATAAGGATACAAAGTATGATCCTTGAGCCAAAGACTGAAGTAAAGTACCAAAGTCAATTTTACTGGCTCACTTGGGGTTTGAGGCATCCCCGAGACAAAAAAGGTAAAATATTTTTCATTACTCATTGATACATTGTCCTTCATACTGCTAGACTAATAAAATCAGCAGTTTAAAAACTAGTATGTGTAGTATCTTAAGATTATACAGTTTTGAAGATATCTTTATATAATGATCCTACGGAAACTTTTTTCTAAGTAAAGATTATATCATTTAAATCCTTGTTTTATGTTAAGGGGAATTTGTGATTAGTGTTGATATTCTATTGTGGTTCCCTCTGATTTTCTCTAGGTTAAAGTACTTAAGTAGTTGATAAAATATTACTTTGTTCCTATTCTGTGCTTGTAGACAGTATTTTGGTTGACTTCAGGGCTGAATTATTTTCCCTGAAATCATTTCACAAAAAGGACCAGCAATTTGCTGATAACTTAGCCTATAAATGACTATACAGCCAAGGCATAATAACACATTGATTACACAATGGAGTAAAAGGAATGAGATAATGGTACTTCTCATGTGATATCTTAAAACAGTTTCCCTGTTTGGGGGGGCTCATAGTGCTGAAGATTAATTTGAGTTTTTTAAAGTATAATTTTTAAAAAGAAAAAAAAAGAGCTGTTAGGTTGATTTGTTTTCTTTCAAACAGTCTTGATAGCTTCAATTTCTGGAACTTAACTCCTTGGAGACAGCAACAGCAACTGGATAATATTTTGCTCGTTCATCTATAGGATGTTTGTTCAGTTGAGAAATGAAGATGGGTCTCAGTATATGACATAGAGGGATTTGTTCTAAATGGCACAAAAACTGTTTCTGGGCCAGGACAGTATTGGTTCAAGGTCTTGTGAGAGTTGTTGCTTATTCTGATACATGGACAGCATGGTCTAATGAAATCTACACATTAGAGACTTTCCTGGGACTTCATTCCCCTCCCCCCCAACATACGTTATTAGTTTTGTGTAATAGGAAAGAGGAAATATGCAAAGGCACATATGCTATTCTGAATTTGGGAACAAATTTTCCCCCTGTGTTTATGATGAAAATGACTTTACAGTGTGCTTTAGTGTGTAAAGGGACACACTAAGGTGTTATGTGCTCAGCAAAACAGAAAATCTTTTCTTGAAATGATTAGGATGCAAATACTATTTTACAGTTCTGGTGTCCTGGCATTGTGGGGAGCACGCTAGTATATCTGGCGCTTTTGGTAGAAACAGAAGTAAACTGTAGGTAGTTTACCCAAATCCTGCCACCTCACCCCTTTAAAAACCAAACTGAGCAAGAGGACCAAATTGCTGTTTGATTCACAATTTGGTCTTCCTGTGGTGGTGGTAGCCCTCTGCTCCCATTGTTTTGCTTTATGTTGGACACCAACAGAGATCAAAACTCCATTTTATGGACTTCTAGTTTGCCAATATCCTGGCAAATGGGAAAACAAGCAACGTAAACCAAATTTCTGCCACAATGCTTTTAATATTGAGACAGATTTTTATCTAACAGAGCCAACAGAATGGAACATGAGAGCACCAGCAGCTCCAGGCTGTAAACACAGCTTCCCGATGATACATCCCTAGAGGGACAGATCTTACAGTTTCTATATTATTCAGCTTGTCACTCTACTGGCACAGAACTGATTTTTGCCTCAGAAAATGTCTTTTTCCTGAAACTCCAGCTGTCCTTCATTCATAAAGCAATGTTTTAATAAGGTGGTTGTTTACTAGGAAAACAATGTTAACGTTAATAATGAATTACTACCATTAGAGCATATTCCTTATCGTAGATGGTCTGTGTGCTATTAAACAGCTGGAGGAAAAATGCAATCAAGCATTTAAACATCATAGCTGGATGTTTCTAAACATAAGTGTCCAGATGTTTAGCATTGTGGAGGTAATGTGTTTGATTGCTTGCCTTTTTCATATTTTATCTGGATCTTTTGATGTTCTGTAGATAGAGTCAAGAGTATTCTTCATTTTCAGTATGCTGAGCAATTTTGCTTGTCATGAATAGTAACAATAATGCCGAAGACTGGCAGAGGCCAAGCCTGGCAGGGATTGCTTGAGATGAGGGAGAGGAGGAAGAAATGAGACTCAGATTATGGTTAAATGGGTCCCTCTCCTGGCTGATGTGTATGGAAGCATGTGCCTTTTAAAAGGCAACTGCTGAACTAGTTTTCACGCTTCAGTTAAGGGGCAACTGGGAATTCAGAGGTTGGATGGAAGGTCAGTTCCTCTTGTTTTCCTTGAGACCCAGAGACTGAATAACCAGATCCTTCTTCAAGATAGCCACTTCCAGGGAAGAAGGAGAACTGTCTTAATGCCAGTGAGGTTACTGGCTTCAAAGGAATCTGGTCCAGCTAAACTGTAGTAGAGTTGTTCCCTCCCTTCGACTGATGCCTTGTCGGGCAAAATGATAAATCCAAAGTAAACAATATGAAGCATTTTTCCTTTTAGGATCTCGGAGTACCCAACCCAAATCAATTCATGCTTCCTACTGCAAAATTCTCTGACATCAGGTTATTGGTACTTATAATTAGAGTCATTTCTGAATGCTCCACTAAATTAAAACCCCTGCAAATTAATTATCTCATCAAAGGTGGCTCAGTTTCAGAACTGAATTCATAGACCCCGGTGCTAAAATAGATGCAGCTCCCTCCCTAGAGTGAAAGCAAAAATAGTCATTTACTGACATGTCCCTGCAGGAATCAATAACATTACAGATCATGGAGGAGCCAAGAATAGCTGGGGCATATTAATAACTCAGTCTGCTCACTGATTTTATTCAAGATGACTAGTTAAAGAACAGTGCACTGATGGTGACTCCATGGCATGAAGAACAATGTCATCATTAACATGGGGACCGTTTAGCATTTAGAACATCTCACACATAAAGAGAACTTAACACAAGACTATTTATTGTGTTTTAGACAGATGGTTTAATGTTCCTTTAGCCTTCAGCCTATCGGGCCACCCATGGTTTTCTTCAGCCAAGGGCCTTTTAAAAATAAATGGTGTATAGCAATTTTCTAACAAGACTGACTGCAGCGTATTTCCCTAAATCTTTTTCCTACCCTTAACTATCCCTTACAGTGGTTTGTAGTTGACAAACCTCCCTGACACCGATTCCTCACATATAAGTAATTACATAAAAGGAGATGAAAGGGCTGAAATTTCATCATTAATGGTTTCTTTGCTACAGAAAAGCTATTTAGCAATGATTACTTTGGAAAACAGTTCTTCCCTGATTACACACTGCCTGACTCTGGAGAAGCTGTTCCCCCAAAATCTTTCAATACAGGAAATGATACCCCAACATAGATGGATAACTGTGGGTGGCAAAAGATGCATTTAAAGTTGGTTTAAAAATGGTAGAGAAGAGTAATTGTATCTCTGTCTGAGGAATATGTAAATGTGTTTAGGAAAGGACACAGGGGCTGCAGATTCCCTGCTCCTACCATCAAAGTGGAATTCAAGTACAGTGAAAAGCAAGCAGGATGCATTCTTAGAGTGGAAACTTCCATAGGGATTTTAATGACCCCCTGCACAGCTCTGGCCCCTGTTCAGCTCCCCAGATAAAACAAGGGAGCCCTTCTGTGAACTCTTTGAGGGGAATAACATGGCCCAAGACTCAGAGACTCTGCATACTGGCCCGGATGGATGCCTATTTGCAAATTCTTCTCTATGTAACCTCTCTAATAGGGTCAGAAGAAACAGGCTTAGGCTTGGAGCACAGAAAAGCGATTACACACAGAGAGGTTAGAGATCAGATGTATTTAGGAGGGCAAGTGTCTCCTGACTGCCTACTCAGGAGGGCATGAGAGTCTGGAAGTCTCGGTGGTGTAGAGCCTCTGATTGGCTTTTTTCTCTTTGAGGAACAAAGATGTCTTGCTGGAGGCTCAGATTTCCCACTGGCACATTATGCTGGGCCAGACTGGAATTCTTGCAAGTTCTGTGGCTGCAGCTTGCCTATGGGTCTTGCACCAAAACTGTCAATTTCCACACCTATGATGAGGAAGCCCACGGCACCGATATTGGTGTTCTGTCTGTGTCCAGTGTAATTACCAGCTCGAGGTACCACGCCTGTTTCGCTTGATGAAGTTCAACAGCTCACTCTTTGGGGTGTGCGAGGGGGATGGGCAGCTGACTGTTGGGGACGCCGGCCTGGACCACGTGGGGCTGTGCGGCCAGGCGCCATAGTGTGTGCTAGCTTTCAGTGTGGTCAGCTTCTTGCAGGAGCAGTTCTGGCTGGTGCATGTGGAAGTGGAGGTGAGGGACATCAAGGACCACGCGCTGTGCTTCCCCCGGGCCCAGAACCCCATGGAGGTGTCCGAGGGCGCGGCCATGGGCACGCGCATCCCCTTGGAGGTGCTTGTGGACGAGGATGTGAGGGCCAATGGGCTGCAGAGCGTGCGCCTGGCGGAGCCTCACAGCCCCTTCTGCGTGAAACTGCAGAAGCACGCGGACAGCTCCCAGTGCGCTGACCTGGTGCTGCTACAGGAGCTGGACCGTGAAAGCCAGCCGCCTACAGCCTGGAGCTGGTGGCCCAGGACGGCGGCCACCCGCTGCGCTACGCTACGGCCGCCCTCAGCGTGCGAGTGCGGGACGCCAACTACCACAGCCCGGCCTTCCCGCAGGGCGCCGTGGCCGAAGTGGAGCTGGCGGAGGACGCTCCCGTGGGCTCGCTGCTGCTCGACCTGGACGCAGCGGACCCCGACGAGGGCCCCAACGGCGACGTGGTGTTCGCCTTCGGGGCCCGCACCCCGCCCGAGGCGCGCCGCCTCTTCCGCCAGGATCCGCGCTCGGGGCGCCTCACCCTGGCAGGACCCGTGGACTACGAGCGCCAGGACACCTATGAGCTGGACGTGCGGGCCCAGGACCGCGGTCCCGGGCCCCAGGCCTCCACCTGCAAGGTTATCGTGCGCATCCGCGACGTCAATGACAACGCTCCGGACATCACCATCATCCAGCTGGCCGCTCCGGGCGCACCTGCCGCCTCTCCCTTCGCCGCCGTCGCCGCCGCTCTCGGGGGTGCGGACGCGACCTCCTCTACCAGACCCAGCACGCCAGAGGCCAGCGCCGTCTCTCTGGGGCCAGAGGGGGCGGCGCGTGATATTCGTGGCGCTAGTCAGCACCTCGGACAGAGACTCGGGCGCCAACGTGCTTGTATGTTGCGCCCTCGGTGCACGCGAGCACTTCCGGCTGCAGCCGGCATATGCGGGCAGCTACCTGGTGGTGACCG
>CM053605.1:123101271-123124344 GCA_028646535.1 Procyon lotor
TATTAGTACACTAATATACCTATAGTAGGTGTATTAGTACCTACTTCAGAGGGATTAGGGGATAACTAAATAAGATAGCACATATAAAATGCTTAGAGCAATGCTTTGCACAGAGAAATCGCTTAATAAATATATTTTTTATTACCATCAGAAACATTTTTTATTTCCCAATGCCTTGTTTAAAGTGATGTAGTTTGTTATTACAAATATTCCTAAATGTTTCTCTTTTTTCCTTTTAGTTTGGCTTGATCAGTATTTTTTTTTCATCTTTTTTGGTTGGCCATTATTTTTTAAGCTAACTTTTCAAATAGGCGAACAATAGTAAAGTCTCTTTGGGATTATAGTCATAGTATTTTTGACAATGGTATGAGCATCTGATTTAAAAAGAAGACCCTTCTTCTTTTTTTTTTTTTTTTTTAAGAAGACCCTTCTGTAAGAACGTATTTTACAGTAGTTCTTATAAAGTTGGACCCTGTCAGTCATTTTGTCTTACGGCTGTATTTCAAGCCAGCAGTGAACTTGACAGTTACGAGAGGATGTTTAAATGGAAATGTGGGAGTCTGTTAATAATAAGTGTACTGGTTCTTTAGTGCAAGAGTTCTTGGGAAAACTTACAAAAACTTGGTATCCCACTTCTACCTGCTTTGGCGAATGTTAATACGCCACTGAATCGAGCCTGTAGACCACCTGCTCTGCTCCCGGTATGTTACCATCAGCCCATGCTGCTGTTGTGATAGCCCACAAGTGGTATGAAGTAATAAAATGGTAATTGATCCGCTTCTAGCTTCACTGTAGCTGGAGAGGTGATTGATAGTGAGGCATTTCTAAATAATGGGAGAGAGCCTTCTAAAAAGGACGCAACCTGAAAGGTATTTTCTTTCCAGCTTGAAGCCAGAAAAACCAATGGGACATCTCCCACTTAAGGTCCAGAAGGCATTCACATTCATAGATATTTGGTAGATGTTTTTAATAAAAGGCATGTGCTCTAATGCATGCTTACTTTTCAGTTCTTTCTCCTGCCACCTTTCTGCCTGCATTCCCTACCCTACTGTCAGTGGTCTGACTCCCTAAAATGGAGAAGGGACATCCACATAGACTCTAAGCCCAAGGCCTGATCTCAGGCTGTCCTACCTCTCAGATAACCCTAAGGTCAGAATGTACCTGAGGGCCTTTAGAGAGACGGACCCCTAGAATACCAAATACCTAGTCACTCGAGTCCTTGTCCACGAGCAACCTTCCTCCTTTTGCCTATGACTTGATTTTCCATGTAGGTCTGTTTTCATGGAGAAAATGAGCTGGACAGAATAGAAGCATGCATTCTGTTTCAGTGCAAATTATAATTTTTATTGTAAATCACTTAATTTGGGATTTTTTTAAATCATGGTAAGTGTGCTCTTTAATCGCCATCCCCTAGGTCCCCCATCCCCCATCGCCCTCTCCTCTGGTAACCATCAGTTTGTTCTCTGTAGTTAAGAGTATGCTTCTTGGTTTGTCTCTCTCTCTCTCTCTCTCTCTTTTCCTTTGCTCATTTGTTTTGTTTCTTAAATTTTATATATGAGTGAGATCATATGGTATTTGTCTTTCTCTGACTGACTTATTTCACTTAGCATTATGCTCTCTAGCTCTATCCATGTTGTTGCAAATGGCAAGATTTAATTCTTTTTATGGCTGAATAATATTCCTGTGTGTGTGTGTGTGTGTGTGTGTGTGTGTGTGTGTGTGTGTGTATCACACCTTCTTTAGCCATTCATCTATCAATGGATACTTGGGCAGCTTCCATAATTTAACTATTATAAATAATGCTACAATAAACATGTGGATGCATGTACCTTTTTGAATTAGTGTTTTTCATATTCTTTAGGTAAATACCCAGTAGAGGAATTACTGGATTGCATAGTAGTTCTATTGTTAATTTCTTGAGGAACCTCCATGCTATTTTCCAGAGTGGCTGTTAACAGTTTGCATTCCCACCAACAGTGTACAAGGGTTTCTTTTTCTCTACATCTGTACCAACACTTGTTGATTCTTGTATTTTGGTTTTATCCCTTCTGATATGTGTGAGGTGAGATAGCATTGTGGATTTGATTTGCATTTATTTGATAATGAGTGATGTTGAGCGTCTTTTCATGTGTCTGTTGGCCATCTGCTGGCCATGTCCTCTTCAGAGAAATGTCTGTTTATGTCTGCTGCCCATTTTTTAGTTGGATTATTCTTTTTTTGGGTGTTGAGTTGGATCAGTTCTTTATGTTTTTTGGACACTAACTCTTTATTGAATGTCATTTGCAAAGATCTTGTCCCGTTCAGTACATTGCCTTTTAGATTTGTTGACTTTCCTTAGCTGCACAGAAACTCTGTTTTGATGCAGTCCCCATACTCTATTTTTGCTTTTATTTCCCTTGCTTCAGGAGACATAGCTAGAAAAATGTTGCTGTGGACGATGTCAGAGACCCTACTGCCTGTACTGTCTTTCAGGATTTTTATTTATTTACTTTTATTTTTATTTAGGTCTTTAACCACTTTCAGTTTAGTGGTCCAGTTTTGTTCTTTTGTATGTGGCTGTCCAGTTTTTCCAACACCATTTGTTGAAGAGAGGGATTTTGGATCTATACATTGCCAGCATGAGGTTGGTTGAAATGATCCTATAATATAATAAATTGACAAAGACAATGAACACAAGTCCCTGAGGCCTCCTAGGGGACAGCAATCTAGTCCCTCCCCGGGCAACATGACACCACGATTCCTGCACTGCAAAGGCCAGGGCATTTCCTCATGGAAATTGTTGGGCATTTCCTCATTAAATGTTGGCATCAGGCATGATGGTGTAGTAATAGCTCATGTCAGTCCAGCTCTTCGTGGGTACAATGACACTGCAATCCCGCAAAGCAGGTAGCATTTTTATCTTTCTTCTACACATAAGAAAATCAAGGTTAAATTTCTTACGCAAGTCACAGAATAGTTAGCAATGAAGCCTCCGTGCCAGACTGGGTTCAGTGCGTGTTACTCCCTGCCTTACTGCCCTTCCTTTGGCTTGTTAGTTCTTCATTTTATTGGGTCTACAGGTCTAGAAATCAAAGTACTTAAAAACTCATTTAGTAATTTCTTTGCTCAAGTCACCAGGAGCATATGAACAATCTAAATGCACGTTCAACTACTCAAAGACGTCCTCTGTTCTCTGGCGGAGCGCCCCTCATCCATCATGCATGTTCCTACTAGACGTGGCAGGTCTTGTGCAAAGGGGAGCTTTTCTTCTCCTCTCAGGAGTGCTTCCTTTGAGGCATGCTACTGTTCAGGGCCCTGTTGAGATTTTGATTAAAAAAGACAGATATCGTGCAACTTCCATTAATGTTCTATTTCTCCCGTAGCAAAATGTAGTCTCTTGCAACTTTCTCGGGGGAATTTAATTTTCCATGTCTGTTGGCAAATTCAATTTTAAGTTTTACATAAAACACTAGAAAATAGTTAGTGGCCTGGTCTGGGGTTATGCTTGTAATTCAGTGATTGTTGGAGGCAACTTTAACCCTTTTGCAACCTGTTCTCCTCTTCTGGCCATTAGGTTTCTTTTTTTTAAATTTTTAAATTCTATTTCATTTTAATTCAGTCAACCAACACATTGGCTAATGATGTGTACTCATCATTAGTTTCAGTTGTTGAGTTCAGTTATTTGTCAGGGCAACTAGCTTGCTAATGTAAAAGGCACCTCTTTTAAAAATATAGGTGCTTTTAAAAAGCACCTAAAGTGTTCAGCATTTCTTTGCCCTCCTCCCTCTGGTTGTAACAATGCCATCTGACTTATTTTTATAATGTCCCCTAAAGGTAACAAAACCTTCTAGAAGCAAAGAAACTATGAAAATGTATTTTGAAAATGCTCGGCACACAATAACTTGAGATAGTGTATTATATACCTAAGCGGCTTTATAATATGATACTGTGTCGATATCTCTCTGATAATCTATCTATCAGCTATCTATCCATCCATATCTCTCTATAGCTTATCGCCCTGGTCTTCACTTAGCTCAATGTATATACAGTTCACATTCACTTATATTCCGGGACTTATTTCAGTTTTGTGGATTGTCTGAGTCTCTTCCTTACCCCCAACGCCCTTTCTTTGCCACATGAATATTGTTGACATGTTTCTCCTCGTTAACACTTTTCTGGTGTTGGAACAAGGATGGGAGAGTGAGGAAAGCCAAACAGAAATCAAACTTGTTTTGTGATTGGACCAAACCAGTGTTTTAGACAAGTGGTCTCGTAAATCAGGCAACCAGTACAAAGCTTGGAGCTGTAGTTTCCATTTTCTGGAGACCAGGAATAAATTGGAATAGAGAGTATATATAAGTATTACCTTTCTGCTCCTAATACAACTTGTTTCCGTAAGACCACACTTTTATTTTCTGGGATCCCACACTGTCATTGTTAACAATGCTTTGTAACCAGTTGTCCACATCCCCTCAGAAAGACTAAGACAAAACTTGGGGGGCGCCTGGGTGGCTCAGTCGTTGAGCGTCTGCCTTCGGCTCAGGTTATGATCTCAGGGTCCTGGGATCGAGACCCGCATCGGGCTCTCTGGTCTGCAGGAGGCCTGCTTCTCCCACTACCATTCCCTCTGCCTGTGTTCCCTCTCTCACTGTGTTTCTCTCTGTCAAATAAATAAAGTCTTTAAAAAAAAAAAAAACAAAACTTGGAAAATGAATGAGCTAGATATCCAGTTTGTGTGCTAAAAAAGTTTCAAGACTATTGACTACAAGAGTCACATTTGTAGACCTCACTTAAGCATAAACATATAGAAAACAAAGAATCTAGTTTTTGTTGTTATTCTTTTAAACAGTTACCTTAGCTAGAACTCATGCTTTCTAAAGCAAACCAAAGAAGGGTTTAATGAAAAAAAAAAAGTTTCATAGACGGGGGGTTAGTAATTTTAGTTCCCAAGGCCACTTTATGAGGAAAAGTCATAAAATGCCCATTGGGTCAGGCCTGAAGCTTGTCTGCATCAGTCTGAACTCGGGAACCCACTTCATGGAACTTTCCTTCTTGCTAAGCATCTGCCCCGCCTGAGGGGAAGGAGACAGCTGAGCTTGGGGACAGTTGGGGCCCAGTTATCTGTCAGAAGGGACCTCTTCTGGAGCTATCTGCTCTTTGCCTGCTGAGCTCCCTTCGAAACACCTGAGTGCACAGCAGCCTGGACTGATGATGGATTTCCCACTATCATAGGCCCTTATGGTTGAGATCATTTCTCACCCTTAGTTTTGTAGGGTCCTAGGCTAGGTGATTTGGGAAGCGGGAAATATATCCTGTGATTGTATTTTACTCATACTTCCCTCTCCTTTTTCTTTTTATAGTTAAGATCTGGAGAAATATCAAAAGCCTGGTCTTTATGCAGCTGGTCTGAAATGAGGGCAGAGCAGCAACTTCTGCCTCCCCCCCACACAGAGGGCCGTAGGCAGCATCTTGTTTGATACCGGTAGACTTTCAGGAAGTGCTTGTTACATGATGAGAGGACTTATCAGAGGAAAGTGTTACATAAATGAAACTTTCACTTAAGTAGAGTTAGCACACTGTTATATCTATATTTGATCTTCAAAGCAGTAGGAGCATGCCCAAAACAGTAGGAGCATGCGCAATGTTTGCATTCTTTCCTTTCCATTCTGGGTCAAAGGAAGAGTCAAGCTTTTCCTTTTCTTCAGCAAAGGATAAAGGAAAATATAACCAACATCTTCTATAGTTAAGCCCCTCTCTGAGTATGTTTGAAGACCATTGTTGGTGTTGCAAAGACTTAGACATAAATTCATTTCCGTGGAGAAGGCCTTGTTCTGAAGGCCTGCAGAGTTTATGTTAGGAGTTGATCGGATTGATCCAAGTGCTTGAGCTTGGATGGGATGAATTTAACCTGGAAACGTTGAGATCTTGCACTAGGAGAAGTGACTTTGGGCGGTGACTGCCAGTGTGGGTGCCAGGCTCAGACGTGATGCTTTAGGGTCCTTATCTCTAGTCCTTGAAGATATCTGAAAGGAGACATTATTAGAGACGGGAAACCTACTCCATTTAAGACAGGAAACATACTCTGTGAAGTTAAGTGATTTACCCCCAGGGTACAAGTTATAAAATGGTCAAATTGGGATTTTAATCCATGTGTGTTTGGTTGGAAAGCCCAGATGTTTTTCACTATACCTTTCTGCCTTTTTGGTAAAACCAATAGTCACACTCTGCATCTGGTAGTGTTCCCGACATATATCAATAAACACAGCAGCGAATGTACCACACACCATTAAACAAAGTGCTTCACACATATATCACTGAGCACAGTTACAATCTACTGTGAGCTGCTAACCACAGTTTCTCACATAAATATTGCTAAACGCAGTATGACCCCAGTGACTAAGGGTCTCTTCTTGGATCATGGCCAGTTGTGTTTCAAATGGTCAGATAAAAAAAACAAAAAAACAAAAAAACAAAACCCAGCAACAAAAAAGAAAGCTTCTATGTGAGTAGACTCTTGGCAAGCTGGAAGTGATTTTTTAAGATTTACTTCTCTCCTTTTAGAGGATTTTGGTTATCTGATGGATATGCAGTCTGTTCATTCTTCTAGATGCCCTAAAACGTATCTATAAACCAAGCCAAGTCACTATTGATCTGCATACCTGAAATTAATTACTCTGTCCTCCCACACACTTGCTTTTACCGAACTAGGCTTTGGGTTTATTCCAGAGGCCACATGGGGAGAACAATGTAAGAGGCAGAGTTAGGAAATTCAGCTGTGTTTATCATGAGGGTGCTTTTGTCTATTTCTCCTGTTAATTCTTTCAGTTTCTGAGTTATATGTTTTGAGGCTATGCTATGTAAATGCAAACTTAGATTACTTTATTTTCCCTGTGGATTGACCCATTCATCACAAAGTCCCGATTTATCTCTAGCAACCCTGCTTTCTCTTTTAAAAAATTTTTACAGGTTTTAACTGTGGGTAAAAAAACACACAAAAACTGTAACATAAAATTTACCATCATAACCATTTTTAAAAAAGATTTTGTTTATTTATTTCAGAGAGAGAGAGAGAGGAAGGGAGAGTGCAAACATGAGGAAGGAGAGGGGTAGAGGGAGAAGCAGACTCTGCTGACCAGGGAGTCCGATGTGGGACTCGATCCCAGGACCCTGGTATCAGGACCTGAGCCAAAGGCAGGGGTTTAAGTGACTGAGCCACCAGGCGCCCCACCATCATGACATTTTTAAGTGTACGGTGCAATAGTGTTATGCCATTTCTGAAAACATTTTCTACTTTGTCTGACATTAGTATAGCACACAGATTTCTTTTGGTTAGCATGTGTATGGCATATCTGTTTTCCTTTTTTTTTTTCTTTTTTTTACCTTCAGTATTTTTGTGTCCATACATTACAAGGGTGTCTGTTACAAGCAGCATAGTTCTGTTTTCTTAAAATTTAGTCTGAAAAAAAATTTTTTTTAAAGATTTTATTTATTTATTTGACAGAGAGATTGAGATCACAAGTAGGCAGAGAGGGAGGCAGAGAGAGGGGGAAACAGGCTCCCCCCTGAGCAGAGAGCCCGATGCGGGGCTCGATCCCAGGGCCCTGAGATCATGACCTGAACTGAAGGCAGAGGCTTTAACCAACCCAGGTGCCCCTGAAAATTTTAGTCTTAGATGATTTAGTTCATTTATATTGATGAAATTGCTATTTTCATGTACTTATGTCCTATTATTTTACTATTTCTTTCCTTTCTTCCTTTTTCTTCTTTCCTGTCTCCTTTTGCACTAATCAAGTTTTTAATTTATTACTATTCCATTTTCCTCATTTTATTTATTGCCTTTGGTTATGTTATTTTATTGTTCTTTTAGTGTTTGCCTTAGGGATTACACCGTATACACTGGACTTATAATAATCTATTATAAATTAATACTTTTTATCATTTCCTGGAAAATAGAAGAATATAGAACAGTTTGCCTTGTTATCTTTTGTGTTATTATTACATATTTTAATTCTGCATATACTGTATACTTCATAAGGTAATATTATTGTTTTATAGAGTTGCTTATTTAGCTTGCCATTCCTATTTATCTTCTGTTATGCTTCAAAATTCTTTAATTTCCATGCTTTCACCTGGGTCCATTTTCTTCTGCCTGAAAAGCTCATAATAATAATTTTTTTTTTTACTCTAGATCTGCTGGTTATGAATTCTCTGTATTTAATTTATCAGAAACATCTTTTTTCTTCTTGATTAAAAAGAACTTTATCAAAGTATTATATACTTACAGAAAAGTACGCACATAATAAGAATACAGCACAACGAATTTTCACAAATGGAATACACCTGTGTAGCCAGTGCCCCACCCAAGAAACAGAAGGTGACCAGCCTTCTAGGAGCAACCCCTGCTCCTTTCCGTCACTGTCCCATCAAAGGCTGTCCACTCTCCTGACCACTAATGGTCATAGATTACATTAGACTATTTATTTTTACATTTTCTGTATATGGAATCCTGTGTTATGTGCTATTTTGTGACTGACTTCTTTTACTCAGCGGCATTTGGGACAGTCGCTCGTGTCGTTGGATGGGGTTACTGACAGTGGATGCTCTCCTGCTTAGTATTGTGTTGTGTGGAGATACCCACATTCATTTATCCATTTTACTATTGATAGACAACTTTCGTTGATTACATACACTGTAGCTATGAATATTTTACCACAGAACTCCTGTCCACCTCACATGCAGAATATGCTCACTCTACCCAACAGCTCCAAAAGTCCATTCCAGCGTCCACTCCAAGTCCAGAGTGTCATCTAAGTACCATCTACATCAGGGGTGGGTGAGTCTAGAGATAGGATTCATCCCGAGACAAAATTCCTTGACAGCTGTGCACCTGTGAAAAAATATAACTCAGGCAAGTTATGTGCTTCCCAAGTAAATGGTGGGATAGGCACGAGGCAGATGCATTTCCATTCCAAAAGGGAGAAGTGAGTAAGAAGAAAGGGATAACGGATCCTAAATAAGTCTAAAACCTAGCAAGGCAAATTCCGTTAGACTTTAGGGCTCAACAACAATCGTCTTTGGTTTGATGCTCTGCTCTCTGAGTCCCCTCACAAACCTCCAAGGTTCTGGGTAGCAGGCTTCTCTCTGAGAAACGAGGTGGCGGCAACCTGGGCCTCTGAAGACGAGGAGAAGACAGCCTTGCCTCTGAGACGTGGTGTCCTCTGAGCCTGTGATGACAGTGACAGGTCTGCCCACCTCTGAATCACCCCCAGGGCCATTCATCCCTTTCCTTGAAGGATAATGCATGTTTACAGCCAAATATCTCTATTGTCCCATCTTGTAAGAGACCAGGAGGCTGAAGGCATTCCTTCATTTTGTGTGAAATCTGTCCCCTTTAGCCCAAGCTCGCAGTGTTTCTGCTGGTATAATCTCATCTCTGCCCCTGGTTTCTACTGAAATGGCTACCTAGTTCCGTGGATAATCTCTTGATAGGGTGATTGTCCAGCCACGGTGGTCTCTTCAGAACGTGCTTTCTCATTTTTTTGAAACGTTGATAGCCTGAGAATTTCCCAGAGCTTCACTTCCTGTTTCATTTTGATGAGCAATTCCTTCCATCTACTTTAATGGCCCTCTGTCCTCTCACATTTTACCATAAGCGGTAAGGAGACACCAGGCCTCACCTGCAGCACTTTGCTTAGAAAACTCCTCAGCTAAGTATCCAACGTCATCCTCTCAAGTTTACCCAAGGCACTAGAACACAATCAGGCCAAGTCCTTTGCCGCTTTGTGATAAGGATCCAGTGACATGTCCCTCATTTCTCTCTGGCACCTCATCAGAACTACCCTGAATGTCCACAGTCCTACCAACAGTCGCCAGGGTTCTAACTCATGCCTCCAAACTTTTCCAGCCTCTACCTGGTACCCGCTTTCAAAGCTGCTTCCACATATCATGGTATTTTTTCAGTAGCACCCATTGCACGGCACCAAAATCCATACTCGTCCCCCCGGGCCGCCATTACAAATGCCACAGACCGGGCGGCTGAAACAATAGAATTGTGTTCTCTCACAGTTCTGGAGGCTGGAAGTCTGAGATCAAGGTGCCAGCAGACTGGCTTTCTCCTAAGGTCTCTCTCCTTGGCTGACAGATGGCTGTCTTTTTGCTCTGTCCTCAGAGGGCCTTTCCTCTGTGCATGTGCCCTCCTGGTGTCTCTTCCTCTTTTTCTGAGGACACTAATCTCATTGGATTAGGGTCCCACCCTTGTCACCTCATTGAACCTTAATTATCTCCTTAAGGGCCCTGCTTCCAAATACAGTCACATTAGGGGTTAGAACTTCAACAGAGGAATTTGGGGGAAAGCAATTTAGTCAACAACAAGGCTCAAATCATATTCATATATATATATATGTGTATATATATATATATTTTTCCTATATAGACATCCAATGGGTCTGGCACCATTTATTGAAAAAAATAAATCTTTTCCAGCTGAATTTGCAGTGTTGCAGTTGTTATTAACTAGGTGGCCATGTGTGTTGAAGTCTGTTTCTGATGTCTCTCTTAAGTTCCAGAGGGCAGTTTGCGTATTCCTGCATCATTACTGCCATGACCTTGTTATTAGGAGTTGATATAAGGTTGAATAAGACCCCAGCTGTATTCCTTAGATTACTCTGTGTATTTTGGACTCTTTTCATTTCCATAAGAAGAATCAGCAAATTTTATCAAGTATTGGCTTGAGTTTTCAGTTTGATTGCTCTGAATCTATAAGCCTTTTAAAATGTCTCTTATTCAGTGTTGAAGTCTTGCACATATTTCTTTAGATTTAATTCTAGGAATCTGATGTGCTTTGATGCTATTGTAAAATATATCTTTTTACATTTTTCATTTTTGTAAGACATTTTTGTCAGAAATATAACTCCAGGCTGGCAGTTATTTTCTTTCAGCACTTATAAATGCAATCCCATTATCTTCTGGATGCCATCATTTCATTTTTGAAAAGTCAGCTTCAGTTGTATTGTTACTCTTTTGAAGGTAATATGTCATATTTTATTTGACTGCTTTTCTCAGTTTTCTCTTTGTTTTTCAATGGTTTTACTATATGAGTTAGTTTCCAAAGATGTCCCTCTAATGAATCGTGCCCTTGGTATTTTTGCCTTTATATCAGTCCCGCCCCTTTAATCTAGGGTAGTCCTGTGACTCACTTCTGAGGGATAGATAGATCATCCCTGACACAATTTGGCTCCTGAAGCTGAGTCATAAGTCTTGCTGTTCGCTTGGCCTCTTGGAATGATCACTCTCGGGGAGCTCCCTGTGAGAATCTTGCAAGTACTCTGAGACCACCATGCTCTAAGACAGTCAAGCCACATGGAGGGCCCTAAAAGGTTCTGGAAGGTGAATTTCCATTGGAGGGAGGGCAAGAATGAGAGAAATAAAGAGATTATCTGGGATGCAGATATAAGAGTGAATAAGCCATCGGAAATCTAGCCCAGTCAAGCTGTCATGTGACTGCCCCTCTCCCGCTCTCTGATTGTAACTGAATGGGACCCCAAGCAAGAACTGTGTAGCTGGTCGGTCGATCCACTGAGCTATGAGGGCTGACAATCAATCTTTTTAGGATGTAAGTAAATATAAAAAAAATAATACCTCGAAGTAGGGTATGGTTGAAACAAAACCTTAAAGTGTGTGGCACCAGCTTTGGGGCCAGGATGAGGAAAGATGCTAGAAGATCCTTGTGGAAATTAGTGATGGACTGGGAAGGACAGCGAGGAGGTTATTACAGGAGGCTAGAGGAAGGGCAACCTGTGTAATGTGGCAGAAAATGTAGGAAACGGTTGCCTGAGGTAACATGCACAACAGAAAATGTACTTAATGAAATAGCGAACCTGTGTAAGGAGATTTCTAGGAAGAATGTCAAAAGTGCTAATTGGAAAAAAAGAAAGTGCTAATTGGTTATTTTTAGGCATGTATGATAAAGTTTTATCAGAGAGAGAAAGAGAGAGAGATGCTAAGGATAGCTTTTCTAGTTTCAAGCAGAAATTGGAGAAAATATAAAGGATCCAGGACTTACTAAGTATAAAAATAAAGCCATATCTTATTCCCAGCCTTCCCATATTGCAAAAGTTCCCAGTACAGGACCTGGTCTCAGGATAAAGATTATCTTGCAGGTGCAAGACACATTGTTAGGATTTCAGAAAGGCTCAAGGGTGTGTGTTAGAACTGGACAAAGGTAACTGTCAGAACTGGACAAAAATTTTCTGCGAATCTTAAGGGTATTGTTCCTCAGCACCCTGACTTTCAGCACAAGACAGACTGGGGTCTATATCAGAAAGACCTGGAAGTAGGCCTTTTGTCTAGTGGAGTGAATCCCACTGCAATTCATAAGAAGCCCAATGATCTTTAAGAGAATTGTGTTGATAGAGCATCATGAGCTTGGGCTAAAAGGGATGGAGGTAGTTTAAGATGAAAAAGAGCCTTTGGGTCTTTAACCTTTTATGGGTAGGAAGCAGACTGAGACAGCTACTTAGCTGCAATTAGAGGCCATTTCTTGTGGAAAAGGAAGTTTTGAATCAATACCCAAGAGGAAGGAGACAAAATTCCAGAAGGTAGAACCAAGAGCCCTGGAAAACAACTCCCACAACTGATCTGTAATCAAGGAACTAGCAACATACACCCAAATGGATTTCAGAATTGCTTTGGACCAGTGGCTGCTATGAACTCTCGTCCCCTTATGTCTCCCACCCTAACCCTCTGGCTGTCACTTTTGAATGTCAGTGTCCATTGTAGTTACAGTGCGTTGGTACTACATTGTATGTGGAGGGGCTGGAAGCAGATAATTTGTGTCTTTAGTTCACAGGTCACCAATCAGACTGAGAGGAGCTGTACCCTTCTCAGAGGGTTCAGGGTCAGGGGTTGACCCTGAAGATTTGTACTTGCCCAAGTTACTTACATTTGGGTCTGATTTAAATGCTGCTGTATGGTTGGCTTCCCATCATGAGAAATTTAGAGATCAGCAAACAATTTAGGGGGAATGTGGCAAAATGTTGGCTTTTTTCCTTATACATCTTTTTTGTCCAAGATCTTGCTGTGGCCGCTCCAATTGCTTTTGATGCCAACAAGCAGATGTTTTTGCATTTCATCCATTTTATAAAAGTTCTCAGTAGGGAGGTGGGTCTGGTGCAAGCTCCTCTATCATAGTGTAAGAAGTCCAAGTCTTTCATGAGGGTGTTTTTTGTGAATATGGTTCACTTACACAGTGCTGGCTTTTGAAATATCCCCCAAAGAATTTCTCTTTAGCCTCAGTTCCAAGAAGAGTGCTTCTTCTAACCAGCTAGTGCATTTTTATCAAACAGACAGAATGAACTATGTCACTGATGATGTTTCCTTCTTTCCATTTCTATTTTTATTTCTAACAGATACGAGATTTTATTAGATACATGTGTTTTCCTTGGGGGCTGCGGGATGGCTTTCCATATGGCCTTGTTCTCATTGCTCACTCACTGTATTTTTATAAACTTTTAAACATTTATTTGGGAATAAGGTAGTGTGTGAATTAAGATGTAATGACAAATTTTTCAGTTTGGAATTTGGAAAGTCTGTAGAAGCTTAGCAGTTACAGAGGACTTTTTTTTTTAATTATTGAAATATAATTGACATGCAATGTTACATTAGTTTCAGACATACAACATAGCAATTTGACAATTCTATACATTACTCAGTGCTCACCATCATAAGTGTGGTCACTGTCTGTCACCGTACAGTGTTATTTTTACAGTATTATTTGCAGTATTCCCTGTGCCATATTTTTAATCTCTGTGACTTACTTATTTTATGACTGGAAGTTTGTCCCTTTTAATCCCCTTTATCTATTTCATCCATCCACCTTCCTACCTCCCCTCTGGCAACTAATCAATGTGTCAAAGTTGACGTTTTACATAATCATGAGAAATCTTTTAAACAAAATGAAAATAATGTTGGTTAGATCTTTTGATGAATGACCTACACTACTTCCTAGATGCAAAAATCATCATCTGTGGGAGGTAAATAAATCTGGATTTTCAAGTAATAAATTACTCCTTCCCAGACACCAAAGGGTTCACCGGTGCCCTGAAAAATGCTATTTAAATATCAGGGACACACAATTCACTGGCAGAAGGGAGGTTGACGCTATCCTGAGTGCTCCAGTGTTTAGATTTTTTGGCAACCAGGCCGTGTTAGTTCAAATACGCTAAACTGTAATGTAAACAGAATGAGAACAAGGGATTATTTAATTTCATTTATTTGTCTGGTGGATAGAGTCCTGTGCGTAGCAGCTTACGAAGCATGTTCATTTGAAAATCGAATTCCTAGAATCTGTGTATGATAAGTGTGAAATAGCAAGTGTGCCAGCAGTAATTCTTCTCACGCCTCCCTTCTGTTTCCCTGCCTCATTTCCTTGACTCATCATGTATCACTCTGTTACTTATTCCATATAAACAAGTCAGCAGCCACAGTATTTCTATTGCTGAGTTATGGGTAGGGGCAGTAATGAAATATTTAACAGCTGTATGGCATGGGTACTAATCAATCCAAACAGCCATGCAATCAGACAGAACTGGTGACCCAATCATGGAACGGGGGCCAGCCGTGAACAAGGACACGGCCATACCTCGGCAGAGCCCCTGAATACCGGCTCTGATTATGGCCACTGTGTTTTTAAATTTAATTTAATTTAATATAATTTAATTATTTTATTTATTTTTATTATTTAAAAAAAGATTTTATTTATTTATTTGACAGAAAGAGAAATCACAAGTAGTTAGAGAAGCAGGCGGGGGGCGGGGGGTAAGCAGGCTCCCTGTAAGCAGGTAAGCAGGCTGAGCAGAGAGCCTGATATGAGGGATGATCCCAAGACCCTGAGATCACGACCTGAGCTGAAGGCAGAGGCTTTAACCCACTGAGCCACCAAGGCACCCCTATTTTATTTATTTTATAGGGAAAGAGGAAGAAAGTAAAAAGCTGAAACTCCATTCTCCTACTCCTATAGTCTGTTGCCTCATAGATCTTATTATTATGGAGCAGACTACATTTTTCTGTGTCTTAAAAGTTTTATTTTATTTTATTTTTTCTATTGCAAGATGTTTAAAACAGAGACCATAAGTGAAAGGCTTTCTTAGTATAATTTATTTCCTTTCAAGTTACAAAAGAATTTAGAAAGAAAACATTTCCTCTTATCACCCTCCTAGGTTTTTTTTGAAGGAAGTCTCAGGGTAATGAAACATTTGGTGACTTTTGAGGAAGAGGAATAGGAGCAAGGAAGTAATTTGTTTTTTTCTTTTATCACTTAAATGGAAACAAAGTATGTGGTTGTATTAGTGAAAAGAATGGGTCTTAGGCCAAAAAAAAAAAAAAAGCATCCATCACAATGTAGAAAAATTTTTTCCATTTAGTGAGACAATTTGCCCCAGGAAACTTGAAATATTTAAATGAAGAAAGATAAGTCAAATTATATTTTGGGTGGGAGTGAGCTGGTTGGGTGGGGGAGGGGAGTGAAATTGGGTGACTTGGCATAGAATCAGGATTTTATGGCTGGAGGAAAATGAGAGCCCACATGTCCTGTTCCCTCCCATTTTACATAAAGAAATGAAGTTCCAGAGAGGTTAAGTGGCTTGCTTGGGATCACACATCTAGTTATTTACTGAGAAGAATGGAAAAGTAGAAAGGAAACCTAGCTCCTGAACCAATTAACTTAATGTTTAGATTTCATGTACACGGTACTGAAGTAACTGATTTAATTATAAATTTAAAAAAAAAAACAACAGAAACCCACAAAACACACATGGGAAAATTGTGTCCCTCCTTCCAGAGTCCTTCTTGCTGCTCCTGCATCTGCCCGGACTCATTTTGTGAAGATTTGTTCTGGTCAAAATTCACCTGCCCCTCATCCAGGCCCTCACAGCAAAGTTATCTGCTAAATAGATGATTGGAATTTTGGAGGCAGTTTTTAATCTCCTCCCTTCTTTTTTTGAGTCATTGGTATACTTGTGGTGGTGGTTTTTTTTTTTTTTTTTTGAGTGTAAAATATACATTTACCATTTTTCCACTTTTAAGCATATATAGCTCAGTAGCGTTAAGTACATTCCCATTATTGTGCGACTATCACCAACATCTGTCTCCAGAACCCTTTGCCTCTGGCAAATCTGAAACTCTATATCCTTAGATGACAACTCTCCATTCCCTCCTCCTCCCAGCCTGTGGCAACTGCCATTTCTGCCCACCATTTCTGCTTTCTGTCTCTATGGACTTGACTACTTGGGGTACCTCATACAAGTGGAATCATACCTTCTTTGTCTTTTTGTGACTGGCTTATTTCCCTTAGTGTACTGTCCTCAAAGTTCGTCTACATTGTAGTATGTGAGAAGATTTCCTTCCTTTTAAAGCTGAGAAAAATTCCATTTTGTTTATCCATTCATCTGTCATTGGGCACTTGGGTTGGTTCTGTCCATTCTCAGCCGTTTTGGATGTGCACAGGTCGTTTGAAAGTGCACGTTCAAGATAAGATTGGAGCCATTACTATTCTGTGTGTGATCCCAATGTTACAAGGGAATAAACTGCATTTTGTTTTACAAACATAATGAAATATACCTTTTCTCCACAAACTTAGATAGCTGTGGAGTGAGAAAAGAGACTCACAGCTGGTCTGGCATATGATGTTTAAGGCCATAGGCATCTTAACGGGATAGAATTGATGAAATTTGGAAACAGAAGGCATCTTAGAAGAGGTAGGGGTAGAACTTGAGCATTTGGGTTTTGGCATCAGGCACACCTAGGTTGGGGTTTCAAGAATTCTGTGATCTTGAGCAGATTAGTTACATTCTCGAACATAAAATATAGTTATGGACCTCATGGGCTTACTAAGGATTAAGTGAGACAATGCAATTAAAGTCGTTCCTGGCATAGAGGGAAGGCACTATAAACTCTACCCAGTAGTCCAGTGTCCTCACTTTGCTGGTAAGGAAGGTGAACCTTAGAAGGGAAAGTAACTTGCCTAAGATCACACAGACAAAGCCACAATGCTGGAATTCGATTTCTATTTAAAAAAGAATGTGAGGGATTTATTTTTTAAATCAACTTTCTCTCATTGATACATTACTAATCCTTTAGGAATGTTTGTAAAAACTCATGCTAAGGAGAAACATGGCGAATACCCTCCCCCTCCTCCACTCCTTATTTATTTGTTCTGTCATTTAGTCATTCAGTAAGTTCATTCATGTACTGAATAGTCATTCAGGGACTGTCAGGTGACAACCACTTGTGGGCTCTGGGGACATGCAGTTATGTGGAGGAGGTGGGCAAGTGTGATAAGTGTGCCCGTGATGATAAACCAACGGCGCGCGGGAGCCAACAGGAGAGGTGCTGAACCCAGGCCTGCGGGGTCAGAAATGTGCATCCCTGGGGACAGGATGTGGCCGGACTCCAGGTAGCCCTTTGTTTGTGTACAACTGAATAAGCCTGGCCTCTCCCTTTCAGCCCAGGGCCAGGATTGCCACATAAACAGCGCCCGAGAATATAATTAGAAAGCGTAGTGTTTGTAGCAGTGGTAGGGGACCAGTAGAGAGTGAGTGATTCATCCTGGAGGGTTTTCGGAGAGGTGATGAAGTAGGGAGAAGGGAGGGCTCTCATGGCAGAGCGGACAAATGAGGTGAGCCTTGGAGGATGAGTGGGCTATCACAACCCAGGGAAGGGAGGGAATGGTATTCTAGGAAGAAGGCCTGTGAGCACGAGGCTCCACATGTTATCTACAAGAGACTGGGGAAGGAGTAAGGAGGGAGACCAGCCTGCCATGGGAATGTTCCAGACCTTTCCTGCTGGTGAGTAAAATGGGGTCGTGTTAGCATTTACCGTCTTGATTCTGATGACTCTTTATTGTTATCCAGTCCTTCAGAGTACACGGAAAGTCTCTCCTGGGTGTTTCTGGGCATCCTGCCCTCTCCTCCAACATGGCATCTGCCTCCTGTGGGCTCAGGATCAGTGGCTTCCATTCTTCTGCTCTGGTGTCTTCATTTAGGCTCTTTAAGTTTACCACTGCTGACTGTGCCCTCCACCAGAATATTCCCTGCCTAGCCAAGACACTTTGGCTGGTGTCCACTCTCAACTCTCGGGGTGCCAAATCTGTCCTAGGATCTGTGACTGGGAATGGGGCAGTGTGGATAGATCAGGCTATCTTTTTTTTTTATAACATTTCTTCATTCCACACCATGTGGGTAGGTGTTTGTGCATGAGAGAGACCAGAATCTTACAGACTCCTCTGAACACAGTTCAGCTTATATCCTAAACTCTTTCCTCATTAGGCCTCAATGTTATCCCCGAGGCCCAAAGGGGAGCCGTTTGCCATCTCTTCTTCCCCCCTTACTTTATCTTCCACTATTATGCAGGCCCATTATTCTCCATTTCCTTCCTCTTTCTTTTGTCAATTAAAAAAAAAGTCCCTGAATACATATAAATTAATGAGAGCAGATGCTTGATTGGCGAGTTTCTTCCCAGCACCTATGCATCTGATTCTCAGCTTTGGTCCAGCCAGTAGCTTTTGAAGGTCTTTCATTGTCTAGCTGAGGAGCTCCTGGCATTTGAGAAATTCAAGAAGTAGTTATTGAATTGAACTGACCCTCCAGTAGGGAAGGAAGCTGTTGAGTCCGGATCGAGACCCTCCCCAAAACAACTCACAAAAGGCAGGCTGGATGCAACAGCAAGAGGATTTATTTCCAGCTAGCTGGGGCTCCCACTGGCACACACGGCACACACGACACAGCGCAGTGCTAAGGTGAGAAGCCCTGCCTCTCCCCTTCCCAGCATTTTTATGCACTCGAGTAAACAAGCATATACGTCACTACCCACATAGGCGAGTTCCTCATTCTTTATATGGCAATCATCTAAATCTATGCATTTCATTGGTGCATTTGAGCAACTCAGGGGCTAGGCGTCACACAGGGAAGCGGAAGAATCTAAATTCCAGGAATAGTTTCATGCCCGTACCCTTAGGCCTGTCTTTTTCTGGCTTAAAATGAAGCCTGTCATGGAGGAACGGTGGTCCTCGCAACAGGTCCTAGAAGCTCCTTAGACCAAGATTTAGCTTGACTTTAATATGCTGCCCCATATCTTATAGCACTTAATCTTAACATACTGCACACTATTAAGTCTTAACTCCAAAATGTACTTAATCTACACTAACTTACGGTTAGAATTAATTACTTAAAACTGAACTCCACAAAGCCACTCAGGGTGGGTTTGTCTGTTTGTTTTGTTGGCAAGTGAACAGTATGATCAGATATGAGTCTTAGAGGAAGCTGTGGGTTTTAGGAGAAGGAACCCATGATGGGAAGCCCGAGTAGGAAGCCGTAGCCGCCATCAGGGTGATAGGGGCTTGAAAAGAAAGGGACCATAGGGATGAGATGATGGAGACAGAACTGAAAAACAGGGGAAGTTGAAGACGCAGGAGATGTGGGAGAATACAGAGTAGATGATGACCCTGAGGTTTGTCTTAAAGATGGTGATGAGATGAACATCACCTGATCCATCTTACAGAGAGGTTAAGTGCTTTGCCCAAGGCCAGCAAACACACTGATAGCGGCATTGTGTGTCCTTATTGTACTAAAAACTCCAAACCAGAATGGTTTCTACTTCATTACCCCTGTGGCCTTTTCCCATTACATAAAAACTTCTTCGCACGGAACATACTCAAATAATTTTCTAAAATGTCATTAAAATTAAGAAGATACTTAAAAGGACATATGAGAAGCCACATTCAACAAGTACAGAAATAAATTAGAGATGAGAAAATATTAAAATACTTGACCTGCGTGGGTATCTGCATAATATTTAAAATGATCTCATCCATTTAGTTCTAGTGTTTGGTGTCCTAATCTGAAATATGAAAAATGTTCTCATGGAAAGGCAGGCGAATTGAAGGAGGATATCTTAATATACAGTGAAATATGAATTAAAAAGCTCTCTAAATCTGTTAGTAAAAGTACTGAAATACATTAGCAGGTGCACGGGTTCAACTTTGGATGAATGTTCTTTGAAATCGGATTCATCACCAAAATTAATCTGAGAGGCGTCAAATCTGTGCTGGGTTAAAGAGGTGACAAATGGGAAGATTTCATTGAAGTTCCAAATTGTAAAGGGATCAGAATTAATAATCCTCTGTCATGAGTAACCTGAGCACACAGGAGTTGAAGAAACTCATGTCTTGGAAAAGATTGGAGAAAAAAGCCTGAAATGTTGCTGTGGAAAGGAGCAGTCTGGTCATCACTTGGATTGATTTGGGTTTATAAATAACTTCAGGTCCACCACAGATAACCACGAAGATAGGTGTCCGTGACTTTCATGTTTGTGGGGTTTATGTATTTCAACAGGCTGGTCAAATCATTCTCCTCGAATGGAGTAAGTATAGTATTTTTCTCCCATGTGTTAATTCAGAGCTTCATGGAGCTGATGCTCTTGAGAAGCACTGATCTTCATCCATCAGTGGTTTCTGTTATGGGCTCTTCATTCATATGGACTCACGTCATGAAAATAAGCGTAAGGAGAAGGGGACGTGGGGAAATCTTCAACATGCCAAATATATCTCTCTCTCCAAATACCTAAATATAACAAATACTTTCTTAATCAGAAAGACACATCCCTTTGCGAGTTACAGGCGAGTTTCCATGTTCTGAGGGACAAGTTCAGGTTTACCTATTAATGGCGCATGTGCATCTCTGCATCATAATCCCAAGGGTTGGGCAGGCAGTCCCCTGGCACACTGAGTTACATGGGTAGCAATGGCAAGGGATGTGGCTGACGAGTCTTCGGAGCTGTGCTTTCTACCTTTTTCTGTGCAGAGCAAAGCCGTGGCTGATATTTGAGCCTTCTACCAATTTGGCCCCATGGCTTCATAGGATGAGTGACTGCCGCAGTAGGTGGCTGACTGGTTTACCAGTCCTGGGATTGACACATTTCCCCCCAGTGTGAACCTCTGAAGAATGGAAGAGCTGCAGGAGGACACAGCAACTTCCAAGTCTTCAGCTAGGCATTCACTGTATCTCCTGTTAGCGCCCATGTCTAAAGGAATAGTCTTGATTGCGGTGCTAGAGTATCTTTTAGAGTCACTTGGCACATGGGTCCTTAGTTTTAGCCCCTATCCAAAGATGATGGCCTTTGGAGGATGGCTTCTCAGTAGGTTGAAATAGAGAGACAGGAGGGAGGGAGGGAGGGAGGGAGGGAAGGAAGGAAGGAAGGAAGGAAGGAAGGAAGGAAGGAAGGAAGGAAGGAAGGAAGGAAGGAAGGAAGGAGAGGGGAGGGGAGAGAGAGAGAGAGAGAGACAGAGCAAGGGAAAAAGGAGAAAAGAAATTTCTTGCCCACCTTCCTTCCTTCTACTTCCCATGTATCATATCATTTATGCTTTTGAGTATCTAGGAGATGTCTCATCTATTATGTTTATAACATAGAATTCTTGATCTCCCCTCCATTGAACACATAAGTTGTTCGCATCTCAATGATGGAACTTCTTAGTTCCTTCTTAGTTACTGAAGCCAAAAATCTAGGTGTTAACCTTAGTTTAAATTATTTTAACACCCTGCACATTTAGATTCAGAGATTTTGAGAGTCCTCTATCTATGTTTATTCTTACCTTACGGGTTTTGCACATTTTCCACCCCTGTCTGGTATTGCTCAATCAGCACTCTTGGCCTGGAACATTCCCTTACATGGAAGCTAGATTCCAAGCTGTCACTCGGCTCCAAACTCTTCTTTCCTTATAGGAAAAAGACTCCCCTGTTCTGGGTTTGCAGTGAACTTCCCTGTACTGCTCAGGTGTATGCTTCATACGGCCCGTGGCCAGTCCCACTAGCATATCGGCTGTCTCTGCCTGTGAGAAGGGAAGGAGGTCTTCATCTGTAGCATGAGAGGGGTGCGTGCAGCCCATTACGCCGTGTCAGCCATAAGGAAGGACCCACTGGCCAAGGGCGACGGGGCACACTGCAGACGCTGGTCTTGCTGCAAGTCTTCTTTCTGTGAGTAACGTGTTGTCCCAACCAGTGCCTTGTGTGTTGAGTCCTTCTTGGCAACCTGGAACCCATAGATGTTGTGGTAGGCCAGGGTTTGTGGCGGCCCGTGGCAGAAGTCCTCACTGGGCGTTGAATGGATCTTCCTGCTTTACATGCCAGCTGTTAACTCTGTCGGCATTAAGCTCCCTCAAGAACTTTGCATGGTTGGCACCCTCCTTTCATTGTTCACATTTCACTTCCTCCCAGAGGCCTTCCATCACCACCCGATGTAAAGTTATCTAAATGAAAGTATTCACACAGTCACTGTTAGTCCATAACATTGTTCGGTTTCTCTGCCTCTTCCTCACAAGAATGTAAGCCTCATGAGAGCAGGGGTCTTATTCTTCATCCCTGTCATAACTCTAGTGCTCAGACTAGAACCCAGCTCAGAGTAGATATTCATTACAGTATTTACTGAGTGAGCAAATCAACAACTTCCATTTATAATAACCCTTCAGTAATCATGTGATAGTGTTTGAATATGGTAATATTTGTCTAAAATGGTGTTTGCCTGGTCAGTGTTCAGTCACTTTTAAGTTGTGGCGGTCATAGAGATAGGCTACCTGGATGTCCCTTCAAGAAAAAAACTAGCTCTTAAGTTGAAGGCATGCAATTAGCTGACCGATTTCCATTGTTAGTGCCATCAGAGTCTCCTCGGCTTGGAAAAGTGAGGCCCATTCTTCCTGAGCAGCCCCCAACCATGGGCTAAGTATGGTGGGACTACCCGGTCACATCTACCAGGAAATCCTCACTTTGGGGTTGGTGTGGCCCAAGGTTTTGTCAGGAATGCACTGTGTTCTGAGGCTCTCCCTGCCCAGTCCTGCTTTTTCTGCACTTTCCTCTCAGAGGTCAAATCTGTATCATAGACTGAAAGCTTTCCCTGACATACCCTGCTTCCTCCCCCTTTTACCTCTCATAGTGCAATTTCTCAATTAAACCTCCACCCTTCCTACCCTGTCCTATGGTCTGCTTTCCAGAGGGTCCGCGCCCTTGTTGGAATTCTTTCTAAAAATAATGGGGGCCATTTAAAAAAAAAAAA
>CM053605.1:123124844-123176649 GCA_028646535.1 Procyon lotor
GGCCTAGGCCTGTTTTTAGAGGAATTAGATGTTCCTTCTATAAGAAAGGCTAATTTGCAGATTGCAGAGAAATTTCAGCTTATCCGTTGGTGGTTGCACAAAATTTCTACTTTAAGTATGAACTTCTGTGAACCAAACTGCTATAATTCTTGCCACTTTGCGATTCAGCTTTATTATTGCACAGATTTATCAGGATTGCTGAACTTTAGGACATCCCTTTCCTATAGGGGGCACACTGCAAAATTCTAGTTGCAGGTGTTTATTGCCAAAAAATGACTTCTGTGTTCTGCATTATCTTTTCTGGGCTCTTTGCCTAATTGGGACTTTGGAACTGGTGGAGAGTTTAAAGACTGCATTTGCTGCACCTCAAAGAGTGGTTCCTGGAAACATACCCCTCCTCCTGGGCAGGACTTCTAAGAGGCCCATGTATCTTGTGTCCCCTCCTCAACCCCTCCATCCACAGCCTCCAGCAGCTTTCTGCCTTGGACAGAAAGCCCCAGGACATCACTCTGGCTACAATTTAATCATTTCACTGCTCACCTTATTTGGGCGACCAAGTGTGTAGTCCTGTAGAGCATATCTGAACTCACATTGTCACGTACTCTGCCGTAAGATAACACAGACGCCACAGGAAGACTTTGTAAACTGTGAGATATTATGCAAATGCTGGCTTTTCCTACTGGCTTAATTCCTGAGCCCTAAGACTTCACAGGGATTCCTCAGCCCCTTCATGGAAGAGGTGTGGGGGGAGCTCAGAGCCTCCCATTTCCCTTTCCCCTAAGCAACTCCATCTTTATCCTTTTATGTTCTGCTCAAAAGTTTGAAAATCACTGACCTCATCTAACCCTTGGCCTAAGCATTAATCGCTTTGACAGCTCTTCCAATCGATCACCCAGACTTTGCTTGATTATATCCAGTGACGGGGAGCTTATTACTTTACCAGGTAGTGCATTCTATTTTAGGAAAGTTTGTTTTGTTGTTCTTGTTTCCTAATTCTTTAGGTCAATACAGAAGAAATACTAGCTAACTAAACTAGTAGTTATATTTTTTAGGCACAAAATCATTCCAGGTATTTTGGTGATTCAGATAGTTATTTTATGCCCTTTCCTTTATTTTTATTTTTATTTTTTAAAAGATTTTATGTATTTATTTGATAGAGATAGAGATCACAAGCAGGCAGAGAGGCAGGCAGAGAGAGAGGGGGAAGCAGGCTCCTGTTGAGCAGAGAGCCCGATGCAGGGCTTGATCCCAGGACCTTGAGATCATGACCTGAGCCGAAGACAGAAGCTTTAACTCACTGGGCCACCCAGGTGCCCCTTTTATGCCCTTTCTTGAGTAGATGTGAAGGCAGGCATATTTCCCCACCACTTTCATTTGTACATCTTAATAATGAGATCTAAAATAACCGTAAGGTGACACTGGGTGACCACAAGCAACTCACCAGCCAATGTTGCGGGTTAAGAGCCATGTAACTGAGTTAGAGACAGAGAAAGGACAGGACAGATGCTTATGCTGAGGGCCTCCCCTGTGGTAAGCCCATCATATATTTTTTCATATGCAATTCTTACAAAAATCAATCTTAGGTACAGTTATCTTGAAGCCCAGATACATTAAGAAAATGGCATAAGATTGCATAGCTAATCAGTAGTGGAGCTGGAATTTTAACCTGGTCTGTCTGATTGTGGAATTTGAGTTCCTTGCTCTGGAAGGTAACTTCCAGGCCTTCAACTCTAGCCACTACCACTGTGATTATTGTGTTGTTATAACAATACCATAGTTCTCTCGTCAATAATGTCTACTTAAATAATTTCTTCTTTGGGCCTCAGTTTGTTTATCTGCAAAATGGGGATACTAATCAGAGCTCCCTCACAGGATTGTGATGAAGAATATAAAAGCAATGACAAGTTCTGCACTTTTTGTCTGCCTGAAACATAGTTGGCATGAGATTTATGATCACTTTTGATTCTTCTTGGCATCCCAAGCCTTGCTCTTCCATAGGTAAATGAGGGAGCACAAGGGCATTTGCACATGCAAAAAAATGTTTACGTTAGAACATCTTCAATCCTTGTCTGTCCAGGGGCTCTGCTGTTGACTTGGATCATGACACCAGGGAGCAGGGCATGGGCATGGGGCTAGGGGGCTGTGAAGGTGGCAGAGGGGGAAACACTTTAGTTGCTTCCAGGCTAAGAAGGATCCTAGGGGATGGACATGGCCTGTGGTCTGGCATTCCGGACATGTGGGTGGGAGAGAGGAAGACAGCCCCCTCGATAAGTACACCAGGCCAGTTCAAAGGCATCACCGTGGCACTGGTTTCATCCCCCTCTATTCATGACCCTCCAATACGGGAAACAAATCCATTAAACCAAATAGGATTAAGCTGCAGAGTCTCGCTCGGATGCGGTTGTCGGGCAGCCCGTCTCCCTGCTGGTGTTAATGGACTGTGGTGCAGAATCCTAACCCCGACCGCCCCTGCAAGTGTAAGGCTGAGGGCTGCTGAACACCACGCTCTTCTCTAATGTATCACAATTACGGAGACCACTGTGCTAAGTAACTTCCCGCGATTTGCTCTGAGAATTTGCAGTGTGTTCAATAGCCCTCGGAATTTTTCATTTGGAACCTGTGGTGAGGTGGTGTGGTGGCGGTGATGCTGAGCTCTGGTAGAGTAAATACAGTCACCTCCAGAGATGTTGTGTTTCCTCTGAAGTGTAGTTTGGGCTCTTGTTAGCTTCATTTGTATCTCAGTGTAGCACCTTGCAGGAGAAGGAAGAGACCTTGCAAAGACACAGCACAGGAGCTGGGGGGCTCGGAGCCTGATTTTTGACGTGGCTGAGAAGCAGGCACCTGCCTTTCCGGGGAACAGTGCTTTGCATTTACAAAGCAGTGACCTGCCCTGGTGTTCTGGGAGGGCCGTGTACAGGAATTACCCCCTGAGTACTGCCAGTGGTGGTGGGCGGGGTGCCCAGCGTCAGATAGGGTCCCCACATACGGGGGACGAAGCAGACAATGCCACTCATCTCCATGGACATCCTCGATAGGACTCCGGGGTCCCCCGCTTACTGTCTCTGGTGAGTGAGTGGAACTTTGGAGCTCAGATGGCTGAAAAGCAGCACTAATTATTTTCCCCGAATGCAATCCAGAAGCTAACCCAGATCTGCAAAATGCCTCTTGTTATTCTCAAAACTACCAGTTCCCAAGCCCCAGCTTCGCACTTCAGGATAGGTGCGAATGAGATCAGAGGCAGATCAGGAGCTCTCCGGCTCCGGGTGCGGGTTCCCTGGCTGCGGTTCATCCCTCTTCTAGCGGGACGCGGAGCAGCGCTCCTCCTTCAGGTGACGGGGGTGGGGACTAATGACGGCCTCCTCCTCTCCGAGAGATGCCCCCTGCGGTTCATGAAGTGCCGCTGGTTGACCCACTAGAGAGAGGCTGTGGCTGCAGGAGGGACGGAGAGCTGCTGGGCAGGGGAGGGGCTCTTGCCTGCGAGGCCAGGAACAGGCTGAGTTTCTGCAGCTTCCTCTAAGGAAAGCAAAGTTGACTCGGGTAACTCAGGCCTGGGAAGTGGGGGCCTTCGTCTCAGGGGCGCCTCTGTGCTTTGGCCCCTGGTTGGTTTATCACCATTGGGTTGGCATTGCCCCAAGAGGCTGTTTATTTTGGGTTGCCCTCTCTCGGGTTGGGGGTCGCTGCAGGGGGAGAAGGATGGCGGACCTATCCAGCCTGCTTTGGGACCGGTGTTAGGGCCTCTATAGTTAGAAGACCACTCAACATCATCTCTCTTCTTACCAGCAGGGTCCTCCCCAGCTGCACTTGCAGGTGTTGCCTCCATTTAGCGGCCTGGACTCTTTCCTCCCCAAGGAGGCCCTGCTCTTGGAACGCTCCCCACTCTTTCCTGTCACCTGTGCGGTTCTGTCAGCAGGCAGATGCCCTCCCCTCTTCTCTTTGAGCTTCCCTGGATTGTGTTGCCTCTCACATTGTGCTCAAATTATTTATTTACCTGTCTGCCTGCTCTATTGCCTTGTTAACTCGTCTAGAGAAGGACCGTCTCTTATTTATTTTCACATCCCCGGGGCCTCCAGACAGTAACACTCACAGAAAGCTTCTGTGAAAGAAGAAATGTACAGAGTCCCTGGTACCTGGGGTGTGGGTCCCGGCTGGGGTCATGCTGTGCATCTTCCATTGAGATATCACGTGTCTCTACCTCGACTTCTTATCTGTTAAGCAGAAGCGGGCCCGAGAATAATACAGACCTACGTTGTTGTGAATTAGCAAACCAGAGACTTCTGCTGATGTCCATTCGAATGGCTGTCAGAAATTGAGCTGTGGCTGAGCTTGTGATCTGGAGCCAGCCAGCCCGCTTCAGCCCATGTGGGCAGAGGGAATCAAATGCAGTCTCTCTGACAGGGCTGATCACAGATACCATTAAAAAAGAAATGGTCATAATGTAGGTGACAAAGAGAGAGGCAAGCCTTCTTCGGCAGAAGCCTTCCCTGGGAGCGGGGGGTGGGGGGGTTGGGGGGGGCATGTGTGGCCCTCTGATCGCCTTGGCTGTGGGCCGGGGCTGTGGGCAGAGACAGGGCTTCTGGAGACCATCATTTACATTTTATTAAAAATAATCGGAGAAGTGTACAGACTTTTTTTTTTTGCAAACATGCAACTGTCAGGCATGGGTAGAAAAGAAACATTTTCCAAATTGTGAGAAATTCTAATGTCGTGGCAAAAAAAAAAAAAAGTCAGGAGTCCGATGATTAAATGTGGAGAGCTGTCCTCTCGGCATTATATTAAAATAACTCGCCTCCAGCAAGCGCACAGTATTTCTTCCTTTAAATCTGCCATTTCTCGGGAGGCTGTGGCTCCGGCAGAGGGCTTTGTAGCCCAGGCGGTTTAACAGCGGTGGGGATGCTCAGGCTTTCCGGGGCTGGGGTGGGGGTGATGGGTGGGGCGGGGGCTCATTCCCTGCTTGCAGAGCTTCTTCTTTATGGCCTGGTGGGGCTCCCCGGCGTCTGAAACTGTAGCAGAACAGGAGCAGCCACGTTATTTTCAGGCGTGCTCCCCAGACAGCGATGTCAGGCTGCAGGCAGAATGAATTGCATTTGTTTATGAAATCTGTTGCTTAATAGGACGATCAGTGTCTCATTTCAGCCTCCAGTCATGAGACTTTTAATGATGTCCACACGGTGCTGCTTTCCCATACGAACCCTGTGGGAGCAGAACAATGGGGAAAAGAGCTTAAATTGGTGAAAGAGAGGAGGGCGTTGTCAGATGGGGGATGCTGTCTTCTCTGCTTTGTGGAAGGGAGCAGATGTATCTCTGCGTGTGTCTCTTGCTTCTTGCTTTTGCTCAAGTGGCCATTTAACCTCCTTATCTAGTCAAATGTTTCCTGTGGATCCCAGGGTAGCCCCTCCTGTTCCTCTACTTCCCTGATGCCTGCGTGTAATAATAGTGCCGGGCTCGCTAACTCTTGGAAATTTTTATGATAATAACACTTTGGTTTATGGGACGTTTTGGCCTTTGGAAACACATTTGCATCTAAATCCCATGTGTCCCTAACAAAGGAGAGGCAGAATGGATTTGATTGCGGTGGTGTCTCGTGTTTGCCCCGCCCTTCATGATTCATAAGGCCTGTCTGTCTAAGCACATTGATGCTTAGCTGGGCTTTGATGCTTCTGATGGTTTTCCCCATAATCAGGTGAGAAGAGCGAGGTGGAGGAGACAGCATGGCCAATTACTAAGAGCGTGGGGTCTGGGCTCCGGTCTGTTGGATCGCTCATTTCTATGTGGCCTTGGACCAGCTACTTAACCCGTCAGAGCTTTGACTCCTTCTGTAAAGTAAGGACAATAATCACATGCTTTGAGGTTATTCCCAGGGTTAAATGCAAGCAGACGGAGGTAAAGCATTTCAGACAGAGGATGTTTAATACTTGGTAGCTATTATTATCAGTGGTAGTGTTACAGAGATAAAGGCATTGGGGCTTGGCTGAAGGCACCATGCTTAGGACTAGAATGACACACGCGAGTTCCTGGAGAGCCAGGTCTCCTGAGTTCCTGCCACTTTCTTTCCTGCCCTTGCTGTCTCTCTGAACGCCCAAGGAGTGTGCAGATTTTCCACCTTTCAGCAATTCCAGAGATAGCCTGCGAGGATATAAAAAGCAAGTGAAGAGCCTGCAGAAATGCAGGTGCCGTCTGGGGTCCCTTTGCCAAAAGTGCAGCATCTCTTCAAAGCCCTCCAGCGTCACCTCTCCTTGCTTGGCCTGGCTGGCAACGCCCCCACCATTGCCTCTTCAGCTCAGGGGTGATGCTGTTGGAGCCCCCGGCTTCTGAATGAGGGATTCACCTTGACCTTCCTCTTTCCCAGAAGAAGACACAACACAAATGAGGCCATCAAAAGCGCCACAGTTCCTCCCCCTCAGCAGGTCTCAAAGCCCTGGCTCTGACCCCCATCGATCAGCCATAAAACATAAAATCAACAGAGTTCTGCTTTTCTATTTCATGCAGAAAAAGGAACATTGACCGGCCTCGTCAGCCAAGCTCACGGAAATATACAGTACAAATGGGAGCGCCTACAGGCTCCTCTCTCAGATCCTCTTAAGCTTCTTCTTTGTCTGGGTCCCAGGTGACAGCTGTGGGGCAGGGCGAATCCTGCTGCTAAGTATGAAGTTCATCGTCACCCCGCACAGAGGGTGCTTCGAGCGACTGGGTGACTGACAGCCCGAATAAGCAGTTACGTGTGCAGGCTCAGGTGCGAGAGGCGCACGCAGCCCACCGCCTGACCTCATTCAGCTGAGCTGGGCATTCTGGGGCCAGCTCACTGCCACCATTCCCTGTTAAGGTTAAAATATTGTTGAGTTGATTGATGATGAAGCTCTGATCGTGTTACTCTCCTACTGAAATAATTTTTGACTGTGCTCCGTGTGCCGCAGAAGCAGATCCTGATACCTTCCTCTGACATTCATGGCTTGTCGTGGTCTGACCCCAATCCACCATCCCAGTTGTGGCTCTTATTACCAGACTTCAGGAGTCCTGGGATGCAGACAAGCTGAACGGCTCTCTGAGTCTGCCCCTCACTTTCCCTCCTCTGCAGTCGTTTACATCTGTCCTTCCTCGGAGATGTTCATTGAGCTGACCATCATGTCTTGTCTTAGACAGTTGGCGGCTGCCATGACAAAGCTCCATATCAGCTGGGCGGCTCAAGCAGTAGACGTTTACTCTTGGCGGTTCAGGAGGCTGGCAAATCCAAGAGCAAGGTTCCAGCAGAGTCAATTCCCACGTGAGGGCCTTCTTCCTGCCTTCCTGCTGGGTCCTCACGGGTGGAGAGAGGGAGCTCTGTTGTCCTTCCCCTCCTAGAAGGGCGCTAATCCCATCACAGCAGCCTGATGCATATGACCCCATTGAAGGTTACCTCCAATTACCCTCACACTAGGGGTTAGGGCTTCAGCGTATGAATTCTGGAGGACCACGAACATTTAGTCCATAACGCTGTCTAAATCCCATCTGTTCTTCAAGCTTCATTTAAAATCCAGTCTTTTCCATGCAGAGGAGATTCCTTGTTTTCTCGAGCTATAAATAATGTCCCCTCTTCTCAAGTCCTATAACCCCGCATGTACACCCCTCCTAGACATTTATGCGTTCTGTTGTATATTATGTTTTATATATGCTTTATTTTCTTGACTCGATTCTGAGGTCCTTGAGGGCAGGGGCCATTAACTTTTTATTCTGTGAACCACTGACCTTTAGTCCAGATTGCCTGACGATGTGAGTAACTAGGTGCCCCCCTCGGCACGAGAGCCTCGCGTGGGCGGCCTTTGTATGACAAATGCATTGGTAAAGCCAGGGTCCATTGTGATGCTGCCTGTCTGCTGGCTGGAAAGTATTTTACACATAACCCCCGAGTTGAGGGATTCCTCCAGTGTGGTTTTCTCGACTGCTCCTTAAGGGGATGAATTACAGATCGCTCTCCCACATTAGTGAGGAATCTCGTACATGCCTCTGAGCATGCACAGCCTTGCGCTGATGTGGGAAACATGGGGCCAAATTCGCTTTAAAATAATCTGCTCTTATCTCCTTGGTGCGACTTTTGTTGTTGATATAAAAAGAATCCATAACCACCATCTGTGAGGTATTACTACTTCTCGCTCTTCGTCCTGATTCCTGAATAGCACATTGCGCCCTAACATTGTGCCACGGGCCCCAAAGATCATAGCACATGAGGGATGGCTCATAACTGTCACCCCCATGGCCACCACCGCCACTAAGGAGAGCCACGTGTCTGTCCATCTTTTATTCAAATGGACTCCAGTGATTCATTATACTCACGGCACCCATTGTACTTATTCTCCTGGGCATACACGAGGCCTGGAAAGCTCAAGTGCCTGGATAATTTCTAATTTTTACCACCGACGTAGTATTACCTGTGTGTTGTTACTCTCCAGAGTGAAATAATCCAAATACAAATTCTCGCAGCAACCCAGCCGTGTAACTTTGTTTAAGGGCCGTGAGCTCCATCTTCCCGAGGAAGCTGCTCTTCGTTTGCATAATTGCAAGCGGAGGAGAGGTTCACCTGCATATTTAAATGATATGTGTTTCCATTTCGTTAACGAAACATCACCAAAGTTCAGGAGTGAGCCTGTAGGTTATCCTGACTGCTGATTCCCTTGCACCGAAAAGCAACCACAGTGTTAAGAGCAACAGAGATGACCTTTCGCTGAGGGTTGCAAGTTATGTTACTACTAGTCATCACTGCTCAAACACCAAGCACCAGGCACTGAGCAGAATACAGAAAAGAATCCTCCCCATCAAGCCCCTACCACCCGAAGCACGACGGAGAGAACAAGGAGAGATCACCTCCTAAGCACAGGTATCAGACCCCCGTCCTCTGCCTCGCTGCCCCAGAGCAGCGCATTCTATTTTCATTTCCATGCTAACAAGGAAGGCCTGCCCTAGCCTGTGTGCTGAAGAGGTTCTTTCATGCTCACGGCCTGGGGAGCTTTAACATAGTTAGATGTACTCGAACAGCAGGTTGCCATCAAAAAATTCTATAATAGGATTAAAATAAAAGAGAAATGCACTTGCCGTGGAATGGCAATGATTATTTAACACGTTTCAAGTGCTTGGTGGGAAGGTGCCACACAAACACAGCAGACAGGCCCGCTGTGTGGGTGTGTAGCCTTCTTAACAATCAGGGTTTTGTGTTGTGATCATGGATTTTCAGAGCTCAGCTTTGGAGGGTATCCGAAAGCCGTACGGTGAGGCTCTGGGAAAAGTCACTGCCGCTATCGGGGATGATCAGATTGATTTGTGCTTGCTTCTGAGCTTGCCATCTGTCCACCCCACTGAGAGGGTGAGCTCTAAGAGGGTGGGAATCTGTCCGCCTTGTTCACCCCTTAATTCCCAGGGTCTAGAGCTGTGCTGGGCACATCCCTGATGCTCCATGAATGGGAATTCTAAGACAGAAAGGATTCCAAGCATGGGCCCTGCGGTCAGATGGCTAAATGTGACCTTGGACAACTTTCTCAACAATAGTCAGCCTCCGTTCTCTGATTCCTAAGATAGGGACGACAGTGCCATGATTAGCTGGCATTCTTGGTAGGGCACCTGAAGCGCAGCCCCTACTTCCAGGTCTGGCACGCTGGGCTCCGCAGACGGCTGGTGGGAGTGGCCGTGCTAGGAGAACCTCAGCTTCAGGCTCCGCGGCAGCAGAAATGGCTTTTGGAGGTCTCACCTTCTTCCTGCCTCACTCGGAAGCTGCATCACATGTGCCCTCTGCAGAGGGAGCAGTGGTGGTGGGATCAGAGGGAAGGAGAGCTGCTCAGCGTATGCCCAGAGGGACTGTGGAATGGGCCGGTTGAACCCAACACCTGACACTCCCAGCTTCAGGTCATCCCAGGACACAAGAAGGGTGATCTCAAGGAGCAGTTTTCTCCTGGAGTCTGGACAAGGGGCCTTCTGGATGCTCACGTCCTTGGTGTCATCAAAATCTCCCTGTCCTCATGAGCTTTGCCCGGCCACCTCACAGTTAAGCCCCCGTGTCTGGCAATGTCTTGCACCTGCCAGCTTTCCATCCTCCCTGGCTGCTTTTCTTTCGTCGCTGTGTTGGTGTTTCTCTATTTGCACCCCCCTCCCCCATCAGATGCCTTTCCCTCCCTTCTCTGTCCTACTCTGTGCCCCAGGAGAATTGGCCCCCACTCACTGTACACCCCTGCCTCCTTGCCCTTTGGTTTCCAGGTGGATTGTGCCTATGGGAGGCACTGGGAAGAGATCAGACAGTGGTAGATGGGGTTTTTCTTCCCCATAGACGCTCCCACGTGGCACCGTGATCCGGCTTTATCCCTCCACCTCCACAGCTGAGCCTGATAGCCCCGGCTTCAAGCCTCCTGCGCTCTTTGGACCCTGGTAACTATTTCCTCCCACTGCCCTATCAGATGTAGGGACGGAGAAGGTTTCCTGCTGTCACCAGCCCCCAGGGGTCATGCCACTCTGTAGTTCTCTTGACTGTGCCCGGACCTCTACAAGCAGTGCCTTCATTCAGCCTCTTCATTTGAACTATCTGAAGGGAATTCGGTTGTCTGCTCGGACATGGACTGATGAACCCTGCAAAGGTGCCCATCTTAGAGAACCCTCAGGGTTCTGTCCTTTCTCTCTCCTTTTGTTCACAGAAAATTTTCTGAAAGTGTCCCCTAAATAGTTAGGATGTCCTTCGTAAGGTTTCCACCACGTCCTTGCCCTTTACTTTCTCAGAAATCTCACCCATCTCATGGAGCTATCCTCCACAGGTTGAGGATCATCTAATTCATCCAAGGAATAAGTATCAGCAAATATGTATGGAGTACCTCATGTGTACCAGGCACTATTGTAGGCGTGAAATGTCGCTAGTGAACAAGTACGCAAAGATTCATGCCCTTATGGAGCTTATGTTGTTGGGGGATCAAGTCTGTGCTATTAGCTCCTCTCCAGATCTCCAGAGTTGTAGTTGTGGTTTCCCACTAGGCATCCCACAAAACCCCACAAGCTTAAGACATCTGAACCCAAATTCACTGGGACCCAAATCCCAGACTCGTCTGTCCCTTGTCAAATACGGCCCCATCACCCCCCGATTTTTCCCACGTTATGTCATCTTGTCCTTTCATCTCCAATCAGATTCTTTCAAGTTTGCCTTAGATTTCTCTTCAAAATATCTCATTTACTCTCCATTTCTAATTCTCTGGCCACAGGTAAGGCTCTCACTATCTCTCACCTGGCCCCGTGCAATGGCCCCTTCCCTTGTCTGCCTGTCTCTACCCTCTTTCCTCCTCTCCTCCGTTCTTTCTCATCACTGCTGCCAAAGTTAGTCTCTAGATGGCTGCCTTGCTTAAAGAATTCTGCCAGCTCCCCATTGCCACACTTCTTGGCAAGACATTCGGTTTCCCATCACTATGGATCACCTGCATCCTGCAGCCCCGCCCCCTCCCACGGCCTTGGCTACCCTTCTGCCTCAGCTCCCTGCACTTGCTTGGCCCTCACTTTTTGCTCACGTCCTTTTCCCGGATTACCGTCATCTCCCTCACCCCCTTTCTTGTCAGTCAAGGCTCTCCAGAGACTCTCTACCGTGAGGTTTTCCCTGACCCTTCCCAGAAAAACCAATTCCCCTGTCCTTTTCACTTCCACAGTCTTTGTTCTTTCCACTTACCACGTTGTTGCGTGGCCAGTTACATAAACACCGTGTCTCCTTCTAGCCTGAGAGCTCTTTGAACCCAGGACATTTTTTTGAATTCTTGCTGGTTGGCACAGAGTTTGGCGTAGAGTTCTTAGGGCATATTATGTCATACATCTGAAACGGCTAATCCACACCCTCACGCTGCCCTCTGGCAAAGGCAATTTCTAAGCCCCGCCTTCCCTTCTTGCCACCGGTCTGGTCCACTGCAGGTAGCTGCCGCTGTGCCACGCCATCCACGGAATGCATTCCTGCCTACAGTTTGTCCCTGAGATCTGCTACAACAGCCAAAAACCCAATGTTTAATAGAGTAGCACCCTGACCTAGCAAACTGAAATAATCTTTGGACTTCTGTTTTATCTTACTCACTGTATCTATTTATTTATGTACGTATTTACTTTATGATTATGTACAGATTTGTAAGGACACTCTTTATAGCCCCAGAGGTCAGAAAGGTAGCGCCATCTCCGGGAGGGCCCTCGAGTCAGAAGCCTAAACCTCCTGCATGTGCGATTCAAATGTCACCAAAACCCCAAGGCTGCTCGTCTGCTTGTCCAGCCACAGTGCCCTCAGCCTTACCCTCCCACCCCAGGCTGCTGGAACTCCTGTCCCCTTTCAAGGCCCCTGGATTGGCCGCGATGGCCGGGCCCTGTCAACTGCCCTGGGGAGAGAGGAGACAGACAGGAATTAACCCCAGGTGGTAGTTCCTGTGATCAATAGCCGCCTGGAGGTGGCCTCGCTGATAATAACCTGGCCAGAAGCATTACCGAAATCCTCTGCTCTGGTTCCCAAACAGCTTGGGAGTGGGGGCAGCCCAGGCCTCTGCGGTTCATGTTGCCAAATTTTAAAGTGCCCTGAGGTGGGAAGTTGGCTTCAGATGTAGAATTTCTTTCTCTGCGGTGATCTGATCTTTTCTACGTTCAACCCCCGAACCTTACCCACCCCTCAAATGAACAACCACCAACCAACCAACAAACCAGACAACAAGGTCTGACGCTCCAGCACCAGCGAGAAAGCCTTCTCTAGAGCCGCCTTTATGGGGTTAATGTGACGCTGCCCACTTGCAGCCACCACGTGCTCACCTCCAGCCTCACATGGTGCCAGGGAGGGGCAGAGCCCCCAGGTGTCTGAAGGGCCCCCTGGGCAGAGACCTCCTCCAGTGGATGGGAAAGAGGAAGTGAAGGGTGAGGACCATGTGGTGCCCCTTCCTCTCAGTCAGTAAAAAACTTTAAACTGATTTTGATTTTCTGAAAGTTAATTTGGTACCACATTGCGAATCTGCAGTACACACTTCCCTGTGTTTCAGCACGAAGTAGTTTTCCAGCAGCTGAGATAGTTTGTCGACTTCCTGAGACCTCCCAAGTGGAGCTCACAGCTGCAGAGACAGGTTCGGACATGGGGTGGGGGCGGAGAGTGCCCCCCAAGCCCTTTCATCTTCCCAATTGGGGACTCTGGGGAGATTTCAAAACATAGCATAGGAGAGAGCAATGAGATTACATCCTGGAAACATCACCAGCAGGGGCCCATCAGGTCCTGCATTCAGCTTTCACTGAGGCCCGTGCCCAGGACTGGGAACCAACGCAATGTCAGGGGTGTCTCGAGTGCGCTCCAAAATGCGTGCTCCTCGGGCGAGGAAGACATTCCAGGAAGTGTTTAAAGTGCAGAGCTAAGGAATTGATAAAAATGCAAAAGTATCGACCTTATTTTCGTTGCAATATGAGGGCTGAGTATTACATAATGGGTGCGTTTTCATCTGTTCCTCAGAGGAAGGAGGTAAAAAGACTGAGAAGTAGCTCAACATCTTCACCTTCTTTCAGGTGACTGTGGAGGATGAATGACATTGCTGTGGTTCTGCTGTGGGTGTATTGTCCCATTTGTATTGCCATTCAAAGGGAAAATGCATTTTTCACATGAGGCTGTCCTGATTTGAGCGTAGTGGATCCTTTTGTTTTAATTTTGCAAATTTATTCAAGAATTGCTGACTTTTCAGTTCGAACATCAATGGTCTGTATAAGGTTCGTTTTCTTTTCGTAATTGTAGTTGGAGAAATTTTCTTCAAGTGGATATTTGCTTCCCCCTTAGAAAAGCCACGTTCTCTTACACATTTCTGCTGAATGAGCCTTCTAGAAAATGGCCACTAGATGGCAGTATCACTGCATAGCTGGAGAATATCTGGCCCGGGATAAAGAAAATAAGACTAGTTTCTGTGGTCAGCATCCTGGAAAATCCAGAAGGTGGCAGATTTTAGCTATTTATGAAAGCACAGGTGCAGAGACCAATGTTGCCTTTTAGAAAAAATTATTTTTATTTATCTTTCCAGAAGGAGAGATTATGAGCTGAATAAAATTATCTGTGATATTTAAAATATTTGAAAATGTTTCACAGTTTTAGAGTATGTAATACAAGCTGAAGGACCAGCAAAGCTACCGGTGACACAAAATCAAGGTGAAATTGACCAATAAATTGAGAACTCCATTACAGGAACAATTTCCCCGAGTTTGAGTCATAGTGTTTGAGTGATAACCTAAACCTGTCTGAAGTTTGTGGAACATTGAAGGCGAAGATGGAAGGAGATAGTGAGGGACACCGGAGGAGGAGGCGGCCAACCGCAGTGTAGGCGCTGATGTTTATATATTTTCACCAACTTTTCCAGGCTCCCGGAGGACTTTTTGGCAGACCTAAGCTTTAGAGTTCAGTTCTCTTCAAGGTTACTGATTACCTGAAGGGATCCTGATTTTGAAAATGAAAAATGGCAGCTTGAATACAATCATCCAATTTAGAGAGGGATCATGTACCCTAGGCAGCTTTGCTGGCTATCGGGGGCATTGGCAAGGAATACAAAACCCCATCCATCCTGTGGAAGGCACGGCCACAGTTCCCATTCATCACCGCACACCTTGGGTAATTGTGTGCTGGCTTCTTCGAAGGGAATATCCGCTTCCTAGTTTGGCCCCCCAGCCGCACGGATGGGCTCACCTTCTCACCTCCTGCAGGAAATACACATTCATGAGAAGGTGCTGGGGGTGGCGGGACTGCAGGACAGCAGGATGGCGGCTGGGAAGTCATTCTTCTGAGTGACAGCTCTACATGGCGCTTGGCACTCCAATATGTCAGGGAACTGGTGTTCTGACTGGCGTCATTTATCTCATTTAAATATTCCAGAGAGAGTAGCCTCCCGACTCAAGTTAGATTCATTTTCATCTTCATGCTCTAAAAGGGCCTGGCAGCCTCTCACAAGCAGAGGGAGGGAAAAAAAAAAGAAAGGAAGGAACGGAGAAAGAAAAAAAATGGTGAGGACATGCAGCAAGTGAGTGATATATAAGGTGAGCACAGAATTCAATATCCAGGACGAGGACACATACGTCTTGGATCCCAGATATATAGCTCAGAACTGATGGAGAAATGGGCAGGAAGAGAGATAATCTTTATCTCTGTTCCCAAGCCTTTAGAAATACGTAAGGCTAAATCACCCTGAGAAGAAAGTAGGAAATGAAGACCGCTTCAAGCCACCCATGAGATTTCAGAGAGCAGGCCACTGGCTGAGCACATTTCTCTGTCTCTCTTTCTTTCTTTTTTTTAATTTTTCTGAGTCACACCCTGAGTTCAGTGGGTATATGGAAATAGCTGTAAAACATTTGAGTCCAGACTAAGGTTCTGGATTTCAGTTTTTATTCAGGAAGAATCACGGGACTTATACTTGGATTTACCATCTAGAATCTCTGTAAGTGGTGGGAGAGGGGCGGGGTGGGTGGCATTACCCACAGCCCCATTTGTTCCTCGGAAAACCATGTTAGAATATCCTTTTTTTTTTCTCCTTTAATGTTTCAGATGCCTGCTCTTGTATGTGTGAGTTTATGTCCCTACTAACCACACAGTCTTTCAGATTACCTGATTCTTTTTTTAAAGTCAGTCATCGCTGCAGCAGGCTTTGAATAAGTTGGGAGTAATCATTGTTAGAACCATGAGAAGAAACTTTGGTGCCCAAAAGGAGGGAGTCTGTGGTACATTGTACGGTCTTCTGTGTTCAGTTACTGCCTATTCCTTCCCCACAAAGAGGGTTTATGATTGAAGAAGTGAAAAGGGACTCAGGAAATGCTTTGGTAGTCACTAGCTTGTGAAGCATGAAGTCCATTATCTGCATTGGTCCTAATAATCCTGTAAGTCCCATCACAGCCAAACCGGGGCATCGGAATTGATGTGCTGTGGGTTTCCTTGAATATCTGGCAAATACTTCAATCCTCCAATCAGCTGATTGGTTAGGTTAGCCTCTGACATTCCCTGGTAAAGTGTCACGTCAGGGAGTCCTACTGGTGTGGTTTACTTATCCTCCCAAATGCCTCCATTTCAAACCTTGCCATTGTAAGTGGATGGGGAAACTCCAGTGAATCACTTTCAGGGTAGTGAACCTGCAAAGAGTCAGCTCTTCTAACTTCTGCGTTCCCAGAGGACTTAGACCTTTCCCAGTGGCCCTGCAGACCTCCATCTCATTAGCATGCTTCAGAGCTGGGGACTCAATGTTTGTTTGCCTGTGTACAGCCTGGAAGGACGGTGTGGGCACCTGGTGTCTTTCTCATTGCTGGGGCAGGAAAAAGGGCATCTCTGGTCTCTGCAGGAATTTGCTTTGTTTGGTTCTGTTTACTTACTCTTTGCGGTAGTTGTAAAGCGGATAAATCAACAAGTAGGAACCGAGGAGTCTGGCTATCTGAATAGGATTGGATTGAATAGGATTGGCAAGGACTCCTCAAGCTCTTTGCTCCTTAATTTTCTTATTGAGCAAATGGGCTTCTCTCACTGGGGCACCTCATGGGTCAGCGAAATTTGTGAGATCATTTGGATAAGAACTATTTACTGTACCCAACGTGAGGAGGTTTTTGTTTATAATTAACCATGAGGAAGGAGAAAGGAGGCCCAGATGCCCTTAGTACAGTTCACTGTGTATTTCTGGTTTATTTCCCTGCTGGGTCAAGGTAAGTTACCCCCTCCTGCTTTTTGTAAGTTAGATGTGGCTATTATGATTTCCTTTGGCTCGAGAAACATGAATGTCGCTTTTAGGCTGATGCTTTAAGAATCTGGTCTAAATGGCTATTTTCTGCCCCTCTTACCTGAGTCACTCTGAAGAATTTTTAGAGATGGAACTTTCATCAGCCTGAGTCCCTGAAAGGCTCACGATGAGCAAAGCCCCCTTCCCACCCCATGTTGTGTATTTAACTTCAGGTAGGGCATTTTGTAGAAGTAAGAAGCAAACTTTTGTGTATTAAGCCTCTGAGATCCTGGGATTATTTTTTATTACTATAAAACCTCTCCCCTTCTGAGTGATGCATGGGCATTACATTCTGACCTGTTTCCTATAGACTCAGAAGGCAATGATATGTTTCTGAGGTTCTATGTTATGTGGTCTTTATTATTTCTCTTTTCTCCGCCTTTGACTAATGATGTTCTTCTGTTAATCTGTTAAAAAGAATTTTACTGGCCCTTGGCACGTATGTTCTATTGTCCTGGCACACTGTCCTGTAGCTTCTCCTGCTATCGCCCACCATTTAGGTGCTGGCTGAGACATTACTTTTACGGAGACATCTTCCTTGATTTTTCTGACGGCTCCTTCTTTATGCCCAAGCACCTGTGCCATCTTTATCAGTATTTAAACATTGTGTTGTAATTGCCTTTTCTGGGATGTCTCTCTATGTGACATTTTCTTGTATCTTTATCATTTGGTTCCAGTGTTTAACTAATCACAAATGCCATATTTAAAAAAAAATAACATGAGTGATAGAGAAGGGTACTTAATGAATATGGAATCTGGATTTTTTTCACCTGTGTTCTTTTTTTTCCCTCTGTGCTTCTTTTCTCTAAATTGGCTAAAATGAGAGTGTGTTGGTGGGTGAGGGACAGCAGCCATGATGTGCGTCATTGGTCCACAGCCAGAGGGGGGATGGGTCACACCTCTGACTTTCCACCTTCAGCTCAGCTATGGGGCCACTACAAGCCCCCACTCTGGGAGACAGCTTCCCCCACTGCCTCCTGATCTCTGGTCCCGCATCCACGAGGGCCTCCCCTCTGGTGATTGTGTTGTTCTTGCTGTTTTGGAGTAGGGCACAGGAAGATCAGAGTGGATAGTAAGAGTGACCTGCAGCAGAAATAGTTCATCTTAGGGGCGCCTGAGTGGCTCAGTTGGTTGGGAAACTGTCTTTGGCTCAGGTTATAATCCTAGAGACCTGGGATTGAGTCCCACATCGGGCTCCTGGCTCCGCAGAGAGTCTACTTCTCCCTCTGATCTTCTCCCCTCTGATGCTCTCTCTTACTTACTTTCTTTCTCTCTCTCTCTCTCAAATAAATAAATAAAATCTTAAAAAAAAAAAAAAAGAAATAGTTCATCTCTGTCCCTGAAATGGTCCTATAAATTGGGCCATAGCCAAAACCTTAGGGGTGGGAGATATTTGGCAATAGTACTGTTCATTCTCTGCCCATTTGGGCAGCTGTCCAGGGTGCTGGGCCTGTAAACCATCATTAATCCAGTTCTCAGTTTCCCCTCCCTGCGAGTAAGCAGTCAAGGGTTAACCTCTTACTCTGCCTTGATTTATTTGTAACAATGATATTGATGCCATCACCATCAAAAACAGAAGAGTTAACATTTCTGGGTTGCTTCTGATGTTCCATGAACTTAGCTAAGGGCTTTGTAGGTGCAGTTTCATGTAACGTTTGAAGCAGCGTTAACGTGAAGTTAGTACCATTGCTATTTCCATATGAGAAATTAAGGCTCAGCAGGGTAAAGCATCCGCCAGTGTCACGCAGCTGGTAAGTCACAGAGATGGTACTTGAACCAGGCAAGGTCTTTTCATTCCTCACCCAGGTTTTTCCTCTTACGTTCTCTGGCCCAGAGGCTACAGTACCTTCAAGTAATTTTATAAATTCAGGAAAAATGAAATTAAGGAGAGCAATTTTTTGATTGGGGGCCCTCCTCTGGCCTCCGCATCCTACCGAATGAAGGGTCAGCTGCTTGACCTATCCTTTAATCCAATCCCAATCATTGCCGAAATCTGGAAGACTATCCCTGACTTCAGACTGTTCCTTTTGGCACTTCTTCAGGAGAAGAAATTTTCCTGGAGATATGATTTTGGCTGGCACTGAGGCAGCAAAGGGACTTTTAAAAAGAAGCATTATGGTTCTTTGGCATTATCATTCTGGGGTGCTGAGATATAATGAAACAAGGAACTCACTGAGAGCCAAGGTCATTATGAATATAATTCAGATTTTAAATTGCTATTTGTGGAAAAATATTCCTTCAGCTTGGTTGAACCAGGTTAAATCTCTATAGCAATTATATTTACAGGCAATTGCTTGGCCCTGTACTTCCCTTTGCCTGTGCGGACACAGTAAGCTTTTGAGTTAGTAGGCGGTAGAGCAGTACATAAAAACAGAATATTGTTATTGCTCTCATTAAGAGAGACCCTGATTCTTTTAAGTCTATTCTAACAAGAGGCTTTGGAAAAACAAGAGAAATTTCTGAATATCTGATTAATTTAGATTGAGCAATTAACGAAGTGATATAGTTAACAGTCCTCTTAGCATCACTCATTAGGTTGGCTGTGTAGGAGGCAGCCTTCGACTTGGGAAGGAGGCTGTTAGAAGCAGGCGCCGACATGGATCTGCGAGTCAGCCCAAGTGAGTCTTGTAAGCAATCCGGTTCCTGCCTTGGAGGCTTACAGAGGCTGAAAAATCTGCTTTTGGTGGTGTATGTGCTATGCCGGTTTTCATTCTAGCAGAGGACGAAATTGCCAGAGAAAGAATGTTATTTTCACAGTTCATGTTTTCTTTAGAGGTGAAGGCTGTGCTGCTCCTCTCTGGGCAAACTGGCCGAGGCTGGCTAGATGCTCCGCATTTCCTTCTACACTGACCCCAGGACACCATTGCTGGACCTCTGCTCCCGTGGGCTCTTGGCTGGGACTATCACTGGGTGTACTTGGAGGCAGTCGTGGAAATTAAACCATTAAGAAATCGGCCACTACTTGAATATATCCAAACGTGTCTCCAAGTACCTGGACCTGACCAGGTGAAACTGACCTGATTACGACAGGGTCACTTTGAATGGCTCTAATAAGTAAGGGGCTCTTTGATTCACGGCAGGCTGCCTGGAGGAAGGGGTAAACAGGCATTTCAGAGGCAACTCTAGTGGTGGTGGGGGCATCTAAGCTTATCCAGATGGGAACTATTATAAATTGAGGAAGCTCCCAAGCCAAGTGTTTGGGGGTGGGGACAGCTTAGGCAGCAGTTCAAGGGCTGAAGGGTAGAAGTGCGCTGGCCCTGGGAGAGAAGCTTTCATGAGGTCTGGGAATGAGGGGTTGGCCAAGAGTCATCCAGCGAGAGCTGCTGGGTTATCCGAAGATGGTGTCTGGTGTCGTATAATAATCAGTGAAGCTGGGTTGGTCCATTCCTGGAGGCAGGGCCCTGATGCCCAGTGGCTGGACGGGTAGAAGCAGGTGGAAGGCAGTGGGAGCCGGAAGGTCTATCACACATGGCAAGGCGCCAGCTACCCTGAGTATAAGAAAAAGGTACCAGCTTCGGGGGAAAAGGGCTGGCAAAGTGAGGAGAACGAGGAAGCCCTATCATGCCAGGTTTCAGAGCAGGGCTCCGGACTTCTGCTTAGAAGGTGGTGTGAACTGTATTTGACAGAGGGAATGAAGGGAAAGCTCTGTATTATGGGCATCCTAACGTGAGAGGAGCTAATAGGACTATAAAATGGGGTCACCTGGGTATCCGGGGCTCACTATGGGTACTCCACATCCCGAGACTGCTGGATTTGAAAGCAATCTGTTGGAAGGGTGATATGGGAACCTGGCAATTATAAAGACTCCTTAGATCTCAGGTCTAGAACCCGTGCTTTGATTGGAGGCCGCTGATAGCCCCTGGCCTGTGTAGGCATAAGGGCAGGGGGGATCTGGGCCAGGAGCAGGTCTTTCCAGAAACTCAAGCTGCTGTGCATTGACGGGCAGAAAGAGGACTGCTGCCCAGCTCCGAGGAAAGTTCTTGCAGGTCCCGTAGAGTCCACTACTTCCACTGGCCAAGGCCTTGACGCCCATTAAGGCACCCAGCAAACAGCTACCCAAATTAAGATGCCAAGAACATCATCTGAATCCTTTCCATCGCCGATGTCTTTAGACAATGTGTCTCACCTAGGCATTCGCATATAGAAAATTTATTTGGAGGTTGCTGGCCTTATGTTCCAATTCCAGATGTAAACTCTGTAACTCTGAATAAATCCCATTTCAGGTCTTTGTATAGTGTAGAATCTGGCGTTTGACAGCACTGGTTTGAATTTTAGCTTCGCCACTCACTAGCTAACAGCCATTGGGCAAGTGATTTCTTTGAATCTCAGATTCCTCATCAATAAAATGGGACTAAGATTGTCCTTGGGCAGATCGGAGATAATGTGTACAAAATGCCCAGCCCAGAGTCACTGCTTAATAACTAGAAGTGGAACGTACATGCATCCCTCGGGAAGCCAGCCCGTGGGGCATTGGGCTACACTTGTAGCGAAATGAGAATGTTGGGAACAATGAACAAATGATTTTATTCATTTTGGCCCTTTTGCCGCTGATCAAAAACCACATGGAGACTCTCCATGATAGTCCGGCATCTGTTTTGGATGATATTACAGACTGGAGGCATCGGTGAGTTCTGCCCCTCCTCCTGTCCCCTCCCCGCCAGTTGGGTGTAAGGAGGCCTGTTAGTGGTAGCGGAGTGTTTCCATCTCCCGGCTACTGGGATGGAATGAAAGGTTGAGAATCCCCAATACACGCCGTACATGCTGGAAACACCCAGAGATATTATATTCCCTTTATTTTCTTTTTAAGGGGAAAATTCATTAGGTTGCATTTTGCTCAAGTGTATGCCGACACAAAAGCCAGAAAGAGTCAGCTCAGAAAATAAGATGCATCTTCTCCTTGGTCCAATAGTGGAAAAAGGATTTTCAAATATCCTCTTTTATCTGGCTCAGAAAACCTTGCAGAGTTTAATTTACTAACAATTATGGTTCTTACAACAGCAGAGTAGTTATTGCAAACTAGACCGCTGCTCCCTGGATAAGGGCACCTTCTGGTCACCACACCTCCCTATGCCGAAAAAAGGCTGTTGTTTTGGGGGTGACAAAGGAAAGGGGAGGATAGGATGGCGAGTTGACACTGGGGAGATGAATATGTTTCTATGGTCTCAGGGCAGCTGGGGGGGCAGAGGGGAGATGGCGGGAAATTCAGCTGATGGGAGAGGGGAGCCCTCTGTCTGAGTCTTCCTGGTTCCTGGGCAGCAGAACTGGGCCTGGGCCTCAGAAGCCCTCAGCTGGAACAGGAAGGACGGGCCCTCGCGGGGAGGGGGGAGCTGTCAGTCAAAGGCTGTCTTCATAGGTATGAAGAGTGAAGGAGACAAAGTGGAAAAGTGGGAAAGGGTCTGATACCAGTTCACCTGGAAAAAGGTGAACTGACGACCAGTTCTTTCCATCCTCAAAAAGGGCTTGAGGTTCACTATAATTCTATAGAAAACTGAGGATTTTTTCATTGAATTGGCATTAATTACTTTTTAAATGTAAATTTTCAGCTGCAATCCTTTTTTAATTAAAAAAAAAAAAAAACAACCTCCGTGTACATCAGGATAAATCAAAGACTAATTGGTGACCAAATTATAGGGTTTAAAGCACTTTTTTTTTCTTTTGCCGTAAGTGGGTAAAAGATAATTAGGAAATGTGAATACATGCTTTTTCTTTCATTAATAATGAATCATATGGTGAGAACCCATTTTTAGCAAAATAAAAATTGCCATTTTGGACTGAGAGCTGCAATTGCTTTATGTGGCACTTTATATTTAGAAGTGCTTGTTCATCCCGTGGTGTCTCCTCGTGCCCAGACTCAGGCGAGGCTGGCTGGACTCTCTGGGGATGGCTGTCCTCACAGGACGTGGTGGAGTTGGGTACCGAGGGGGGGATTAAATAAGGTGATCGACAAATGTGTTACTGGGGCTCCCGTTTGAGAAGTAGGCTTGGGAGGTGGTAGAGAGCCAGGGGCTTTAGTCTGAGATCCATGCAAGATCGGAGGCAGAACTGCGAACCTTCTCAGATGCTGTTTTCTCTGCTTGATGATAGTTTCAGCCCACTTCCTATCAGCCATGGCTATTTATAGTCAGAGGCACCGATTCCACAGCTGTACAGACAGTGCCTATGAGTGACTCTGAAATCAAGAGTTTCTTCTCCCTTTCTCTTCGGGAATATTTACAGAGTTGTCGATAATCAAGGACAAAAGGCGGACTCGTCTAGGGTATAGAAGAGGTTCTCTTGTGCCCTTCAGAGTTTCTTCTTCCCTCTTTGAGGGAATGGCATGTCCTCACCTCTCATTCCCAGATTCCCACGTCCCTTTTATAATGAAACAGTGATTTAGTCCTTCCCTTGACCTTGCAAAAAGGTATTTTTCTCTTGGCTCTCTCTACGAAGACTACACGCCTTCAGGTTAGGGTCATTCTGTAAGTCAAGCTACGGACTCTGGCTGGAAGAGAAGTGACCCGGGGGCAGCCCTGGAAAGCACTGACCATTTGTGGGGGACCGTGTCAGGAAGGCCACTGTGACACGATGTGCAGTCGCTCATCGGGCGTGAGGAGAATTAGATCGTAGGCCAGGTTCTGCCACTGATGGGCCGGAGCGATGGAGGCAGGTGAGTCCATTCACCTTTCTGGCCTCAGTCTGCTCATCTGTGAAGGAGGGCACTGTCGACGATGACCTCGAAGGTCTCTGTCAGCTACGGATTTCTGTGATCACTGCAAGGACCATTTTCCCTATTTCTGTGAAACAATAACAGCCCCGAGATTGGAAAATGATCTAACAGCATTGCGACATGAATGAAAATGTGTCTCAGAGATTTGCTGAGAACAGCCCCGTTTCCTGCCTACAGAAACAAGCCACCCCCAAATGCAAAGGGGGTATAGTGGTGGTAGAGATGAAGAATAATACTGCCACTTTGTATTTTTACCTTTCATGATAAAACAGTAGTTTTAAAAATCGTAAAAATGTACTGGCTTGACAAATGGCACATTTAAAACCCGATTTAGCAAAGGGTTTTTACCTTTGTAATTTTAAAACTGTCACTTGAACTAAAAATATAGGCGAGTGAGTTGGCCTTTCATATTTAATGTTTTCTTTTTTCCCTTTTTATTTGCAATTCATTCTGTTCAGCTTTGATTAAAGAAATAGCAGAAATGGAGTGGCGAATGGCCAGCCCTTGGGGGATTCATTCTTGAGAAGATGGTGGATGTGGCTCTTCCACCTGCTCAGAGCTGGAACTTTCCAACACCAGCCCCGGTTGACTTTGGCATGTTGTCCGTATATCTTACCCTTAAATATTAACACAGAATCACATGAGAATATTTGACTTCAAGAGGGCAAAGATAACCGGCTCGGAACCCCAAAGCTTTACATGTTTGTTAAAGCAAGTACGTTATAGCTACAGATTCATTGGCAATTGAAACAGCTCAGAAAGAATCTGGAACAAAAATGATAACCCTAGGTGTCTTCGAGCATGTCAGGATTAATGGAATGTTGACAACATGCTTTCTATTTTGGGCAAGAACCCACTGGGGACCTTCGGCAGGTTGCTACATTTCTTTGAACTTGAGTGACCTGATTGGTGGGAGGGAAGAGGCAAGCAGGTGCTCCTGGAGGCTCCAGAGTCTTTAACTGTGCCCTCCCCCTGCCCTCACAGAGCCTGCTCACCAAGGTCACTTCAACATTTGTTGGATGCCACACAGTTAATCCCTATTCGGATGGACAGCAGAGCACAGCGGGGAGAGAGCGGGACCGGGTTCTGGGGTCGGTCACGGGCCTCATTGGTATGGGCACCTCGGGGAAACCACAAAACAGCTTCCCTATTTGTAGAAAGGGGATTATAAGCCTCCCTCCTCAGGTTGTTTTAAGGCTCAAAGGAGATAGAAGACCTGAAAGCTCTCAAAAGACCGTGTAAGTGGAAGGTATTAGCAGAAAAGGCCCTTTCTAAAGAATATTGATGGAAGCATTTTATGCACACACGCACTTCATTATTGAGCTGTTTATTCAGTTATTAGCTGTCATTAGCTTCTGAGTCCAGACTGTTGGTCTAGCATCTGAGCATAATAGATGTGTTCACAACAATAACGGACCTGAATACTACTCGTGCATCTGGGGCTCACATCCCAGAAATCATGGCCTCGAAGTCCCATTGATCAGTGCGGGGTATTGTAGAATCTCAGGGCCATCAATGCCCTCAACCCGAGGTGAGCATGCTCTTTGCAGCTTCCTTCCTTCACAGGGGTCGATTGGAATTCTGCTTGAACATCACCAGTGATGAAGAGGGTAATTGAGGTGAGGAGGAGTCGTACGATATTGAACGGCCTGCTTTGAGCAGAGTCAGTGAGAGGTGCTCGCTGCCCTCTTGGCTCATCTCATTCTTACCACCAGGCTTACAGGCTGATTTTTATCATCCCCATTTCAAAGATGAGGAAATCGAGTCTAAAGAGGTTAACTGCATGAAGAAAACTGAGTCACTCAGTGATCGAGTTGGGCTAAGACTAAAGGTCTGACTTTGTCCATAGGCCAGATAGTGCATTTCCCGAGAAACTTCTCTCCATGGACAGATTTCCTCCCCCATCTTTTGATAACTCCAATGGCTAAACGAAAACAGAGCTATCCCTTACAGCTCAGAGCTGGCTACTCAAAGCCTGGTGGTCCATTGACCAGCATCGTGGGCCTCACCAGCTGCCAGTTTGAAATGGAGAAACTGGATCCCACCCCAGGCTGTGACTCAGAATCTACACTCAGCAAGATCCCCAGTGATCCACATGCACACTGAGGTTTAAAAATTACTAGCTAGAGCACACACAGCTGCTTGAATTCCTCCTTTTCATGGTGTCTTTCTCTGTAGCTCTCCTGGCTGCATCAAAGCTTTTGTCCCAAGCAGAGACATAGACCCGGGATGACTTTGACTCTCTACCTTTGAAACACTGCCCCAGAATTCTGAAAACCTTGTCTAAGTGGAGAGAAGCGATCTCTTCTCTGACTTCCTAAGTATATGTTTTATAACCTTTCCTGCCCTCTGCACTGTGAAAAATGCCTGGATATTTGTGATCGTGTGAATCATAGGTCTTACTCTGTACAATTACCTATTAATCAGTCAATCAAAAGGTAGAGGAATTTAGGCTTTATGGGCTAGGTTTTTAAGCACAGGAGTGACTGTAGAAAATGTGTAATTAGCGGAAATTGGGAGATTTATCTTGTGGTGTTCTGCAGTGTGGTTGAAGAGGGTAAGAGAATGGGGGCTTTGAAAGTCATTACAAATTACAGAAAATAGAACTCTTTGAAAGCTTTTATTGGCTATTGTTTGATGCATTGACTTGTAGGTTTCATGTGATGTAAATTTATTCCCTTGATAAATGAACCAAATTTTGTCAAAATTAGTCAACTCATTTGAGATTTATTATGAAATAAACACAGACATATGCAATTTATAGAACAATTAATTTGAAACATAGTCCTCACTTTGTCCAGACTGTTATTATAGTCTCTGCCACATTTTTATAACAGCGTTTGTGCCATTATTAATATGCTGATCACCAATGCCAGTCTTTCCATAAAAGGGCAGAGTCTAAGTCTCCTCATTTACGTTTATAGATGCAGCTATCATTGATTAAGTGGAGATCTTTCCCCTTTTCTGAATGCTTACTATGGAATAAGAAACACTCTTTCTCCCAGAGGGTTTCTGAGTCCTTTTAGTCAGAGACTTCAATGCAGCCAACAACACCAAAGACGGAAAAGAGGAGGCCCTTCCAGATGAAATAGGGACTGACTGTCTATTCTGGGGCCCACCCGTATGCTCTCTGACCTGTCATTTTGCTTCTTCCGGCTTCCTGCATATTTTGCCCTCTTTGTCTCAGCTGGTAGGGGATCATTCTATAGCTTCTCCCTCCAACATATGTTTGCTTCTCCAACATACTTCTCTTTCTTTCCCTGATGATGGTGTCCAACGATGAACTTCCAGATCTCATACCTCATAGGAGCAGTACAAAAAGGAATCCTGAAAAGGAATTTCAGAACCACTGAGTTTGGGCTATTGGTTTAAATACTTCCAAATTAATGCAAAGCAACAACAGCCCACCAGGCAGGTTTTTAGAAATAGAAATACTAAGTCTGGGTGGCAAAAAATATTTTCAACCAAAATCGTATCTGAAGAGAACTATAAGACAACGCAAGTCCAGGACTCCTGCTGGCCTCTCTGACATGTGTACTTCATAATACCCCAATACTTGTCCATTTTTTTCTTTAACCAGGTTTTTTCCCTCCTACAAGTGGAATTATCAGTCTTATTTTCTGGGCACAAGGAGAGACGCTCTTTCATGCCATGATGGAGGGAAATCCAGAGTAAACTCCAGCAGCTGGGATAGGCTGAGAGGTATTCTCTTGCTGTTACAGAGAGAGCCCTTGACTTTTCACCCAGTAAGAGAGTAGAGTTCATGGCTTGTAGAGAAAAGATTCCAGGGCTAATACTGGACAATATTATCAATAAAGATAATATTCAGTATGAAATTCAGATAATACAGGATCTGAATTCAAAAGATGTAAAGAATGTTCCTAGTATCTCTAGTCTTTGACTAACTTGAAGTAGAGTCTCTGGATTCCCTTCTCCTCAACTGGATGAATTAATGGCTTTGGAGAAGAATCTTGCCCGAAACGGGTCATGGTGTCCACCGTGCTCCTGCCTCTGTGGTACTTATTTGCTGGGCTGTTTCTTACATCTTTCCTGTGGACGAGGCACATCGCAAACATCACTTGCCCTTTATTCTTTTCAATGTGGCGTGTAGGGCATGCATCCACCTCTCACTTGCTGGATGGTCAGCGAGGAGGGAGAGCGGCTGCCTTAGTGAACGGTCAGGAATCTGGCAGGGGCAGGAAGCTCTGCTGGAGCTGAGGCCCCCTTCAGAGCCGTGGGATTTGAGACTGAAGCACCCGATCAGTCCAGCTGGACCCCTGAGTCACACCGTCAGCTGTACTTTGGACACCTGAGGTGCGCCAGTGGAGGAAGAAGGTGTGTGTGTGTGGGGGGGGGAGCGGTTCGCTCATCATCATGGCTGGACAGATACGTGTGCCACTCCTGGTAGAGGACGAGCCATTGTTTTACGTAACAAATTCCCTATTGTTTATTCCAAGATTGTGATTTTGCTCTGGGAACCCTAAAAATAGGGGGAAAGACCAATCTACATGATCCAGAAGTGGGGGAAATTGGTCTGATACCTTATTTCAAAACCAGTCATGTAGTTGTAAGGAGGGAATGTGAGAGGGGGGTTATATCATTGTCTAGAGATCCTTCAAGTAACTGTGGGTGAGGGGGTGCCTGGGTGGCTCAGCCTATAAGCATCTGACTCTTGGTTCCAGCTCAGGTCATGATCTCAGGGTTGTGAGATTGAGCCCCACGTTGGGCTCGGTGGTCAGCATGGATTCTCTCTCTCTGTCCCTACCCTCACTGCTCCTACTCCCCCCCCCCTCAAAAAAAACCCACAAAAAACAAAGCAAAAAAAAAGTGTGGGTGAAATTGATAGGATTCTATTGAAGACTTATTAGACAGGGGTGGGGGCAGGGAACATACAAGGAGGGCCCCCCTCGAGCCTCACAGACAGCTGGTGGACTTGGCCATCAGCCCAGACATAGGTGGGGAAAGGCATGGGGTGCAGAGAGCTATAAGATAGATGCTCTTGTTCACCAGTTCGTCAACAGCCTGGAGAGCTTCTGTAGTCAGGTTCGGGGTAAGGTCAGGGGAGCGGTGCTGGGCTATGAAATGAGCCAGGGCTCCAACAGTCCTCGAAGCCCAGCCCCTTTTTAGCACCTACCAGCCCTGCCGCCTTGAGTAGCATATAGCACCTTGTTTATATCCATTTTAATTTCCCCTATAAAGCAGGAATCAGTTGTTTTGGGGACTTGGTGAGATTATATTATTGACATTGCCAAGCACGTGAGAAGCTTTACTAAATATTGACTTTCTTCCCCCCTCCTCTACTTAGGGGCAATGAGGGATGTTGAGAAGTCGAATGTGTTTGTGGTTTTAAAGGGTCTACGTTCCAGTGGGGACGAAAGACATGCACACAACTGACTATCATATGGGATCGAATGAAATAGGTGCGTTAATAAGAGAATGATATGAAAGGATGGAGGGAAGAAAAGTATGAGGAATTCTGCTGAGACGTGGGCTTGGGAAGGCATTTTGGGGCCTGAGGGATTCGAAACAGTTGTCCCCCATCTTGTTGACAAGAAAAACCCAGGAGTTTGTAGTCAGAGGCGTCTACTCAAAAAAAGACTAGTAGAGTGTGAGGAACCAAGATTAAAAAAACAAAAACCAAAAAAACCAGATGTGTAGAGACACAGGAAGGAAATGAAGGAAAGTGTGTCAAGGGAACTCTCAAGGGTAGGGCAAAGTCTAATTACCCAAATTGAAATCTGGCCTTTGTAGCAGACCTAAGACACCTCTTGAACCCATAAAGACCTGCTGCGGTAGCAGAGGCATGCTTGAAATAATTAGCTTTCTACTTCAGCTCTTGTCAGGGAATTCCTGGCATGTATCAGCCTTCTCCCAGGAAGCACAAGAGGTATTTTGAGAGTGGTTAGAAAATTGCCCGGACAGTAGCAGGGCAGGAAAATGCAAAATCAATAAATAATCAGGCTGAATTTTAATTGAATATATTACTTAGGCCGTGCTGACATGTAAATTTAAACACTGCTTGCGAGAGAAAATCAGCGCTTGGTCCTCTCGTGGGCGCTCTGGTTTCAGGAGCTGGGGTGAACTTGGCCTTTACATTCCTGCCCCAGCAGAGCTCAGATGGTCCGTTTTCTGGTTTGAATAGGAGGCACGCATTAAACAAACCTCTTTCCTACCCTTCTCTTTTCCACGGGAGAGAATAAGAATTTACTTGGGGAAAAGAATTTAGCTGACCTTAAATTCCTAGAGAAACAAAGAACTGAGAGAGGAAGGAGGGCTCCTTGTGGCTAGAGGAGTCCCTGGGGCAGAGATGCAGTTGCTCTCAGGAGGGGGATTTGGACTCAGTAAGCCCTTTGCTGTCTCCCTGTGTTAGGAAATGTCAAGGCCAAAGGCGTTGTTAACATAAGTATCTTAGGTATGAGTCTGTTTTCATTTTGTTTGTATTTTTGGTAAGTATTTTCTTTGGCCCTTTATGTAGTATTTGGTCAAGTTACTTCTTGAATTTTGAGCAAGTTTCGGGAGTTTTCCTTTAGCAGGGGAGCCGAGGAGAGAAGTTTTGACCCAGAGGGGCTCAGGAAGTACCCCTTCCCTGTTCCCTGCTCCTCTCCTTTGGTTCAGGGTTCAGGTCATGATTCCAGGGTCCTGGGATCAAACCCCGCAGGCTCTGTGCTCAGCAGGGAGTCTGCTTCTCCCTTGATCTCCGTCCCTCCCCGCTGCTCCTGCTCTTGTGCATGCTCTTTCTGTCTCTCAAATAAATAAATAAAATCTTAAAAAAAAAGTACCCCCTTCCTGTCCCCCCTGCACCTCCCCCTCCGGGACCAGTGTGGGAGCAGGGGAGGGAACCCAAGTGAGAAAGCCCTGGGACTTTCCTTGACTATTTTCTCCCACGTATCTCATTTTAAATTTGGTTTTGTAGCGCTGTGTTTGTGTGAAGAAGGCTCTTGTCACCTTAACCTGTGCACAGACACTGTTGCTCAGTTGAAGAAAAAGGCTGCATCTGAGCAAATTTGTTTGTACATGAATTTAATTAGGCACCTACCAGGTGCCCAATTCTGTGGTTGATGCTGCCAGGGATATAGAAGATTTATGAGACACAGCCTTTGACTTTAGAGGGTGCCAACATGCTATAGAATGCTGGTAAATAAACTTCAGTGTATTTGAGTCTCCTGCAGAGATCATCAAATAGGATCCATGCCTGGAGGTTCTGATTTGACAGGTCTAGGAAGAGGCCCTAGAACCTACATTTTAAGAGGTAAACCAGGGGAATCTGATTCAGGAAGTCCACGACCCAGGCTTTGAAGGATATTAGTAGAATGGACTTAACTTCATGAATCAGAAAGACCTTCTGTTTAAAGATTTACCTTGCTACTTATTAGCCAAGCGACTCAGACTAAGATATTTGCATTTTTTCAACCTTTATTTTCTTATCTGTAATCATAATAATCATGCCTCTCTCCTGGTAGTACTGTAAAAATTAAAAGCGATAAAAATTAGCACAATTCCTGGAATATTCTAGAAACATAAGACACACATGTTTTCTTATTCTCCCCCTCAGTAATCTAGTTGGGAGGATAACAGAGTGGCTTTAGCTTTTGAGTTATTTCTAATCTGAAAAAGTATTGATGATGTCTATAATCTATGCCATACATCTGACTCTTCGTATTGATGAAATTACATTGTAGTTGTCTGTGTTTTTAATGGAAGGCTCTGGTGATATATAATAGATTCACCAACCCAGGAACTCTGAGATGTCACCTCAGGCCACCAGAAATTATAATTGCATGAGGTCTAAAGATAAGATCTTGGGATTGAAGTATCTTACACCAAAGATGGGAGAGAAATGCTGCCCTCATATCTCTGGAGAAGGTTCTCTGGAATGTTCAAGAATGAACCCTGGGTGAAAAATGAATATAGGGAGGAACCAAGGGCATCACCTTCACTTCAAGGCATAGTTAGGGTTAGGGCCTATGGAAGAGAAATGGTAGTACCACTGGCAGGACTCTTTCCTTGGCACATATTTGGTCAGTTCCTGAGAGCTGATTCTAGATCCAGATCTAGTCTGTAGCCTTGCTGGGGCCACAGAGAAATCTTTGCTGGCTACCAGACAGAACTATTGGACAGTGGGCTCTGGGACCTACAAAGAGCTGCCATGTTCTGAGAGAGAGAATTTATAACTTAGAGTCCAAAGAGCTAGGACACCTCAGAGGTGTGGATAGTGGTGGCTGGCTGTGGCAACAAGGCCACGGGAAAGCAAAGTTGGAGCTTGTAGAACTATCGAGGATCATGCTACTATTGACTCTAGGTCATCTTAGGCTCAGTAGAAATTCAAGCATAGAGGATGGGCTGGTAATGCCATGGAACCAGAGATAGAGGATGGAAGAGGATCCTGACTCTAAGAAGAACTGAGGGGACGGTGGGTAATTTTTTTTAGAGCAAGAATAATGCCTGAAGCCAAGAGATCCAGCCAAGCCAAATGACTTTTGGGTTATCACATTTGCCCTGGATTCCAACACCATACTCCCTCGACACCCCAGGCTTCACAGGGGATGGGAGTGAGGACTGTGTTGATGTGAAGGTACTCATCTCATTAGGTTGGGACTTTCAGTTAATCCAGAAGAACAGTAGCTATTTGAATGCTTCTTCATACAGCCCGATCTAACAACTATTTCACAGAGAACCATAGACTATAAGAAGAGAAAGGGGCCTTGGCAATCATCTAGTCCAATCTCCTTATTTTCCTAAAGAAGGAAGCAGACCCAGAAATCACATGACCTTCTCAAGGTCACACGGCTGCTCGGTAACAGAGCTGCGCCAGGGACTCCGGCCTCCTGCACCACTCATATTTCTAGGCTGTGCTCGCTCCTGATGATTTATACTTGTGTGAATTCCATTTATCTCCCCGGGAGTCTAGATTGATGTGCCTGCTCAGGCTGGACATACCATTGCTCAGCACTTAAAACCTAACGGGCTCCCCTTGCTTTTGCTCTTCATATGCTAACCACGAAGCATAAGATGGAGCTGCCACTCACAGGGATGACAATTTCATTAACTCTGTCTCGTTGGGCCTTTGCCGTCCACTCATCTCATAATTGTGCTAAGCTCGTTCTGGTGAAAAGTGCATGAGGATTTTTGAGCAGTTCGTAACAAGGAAATCATGGTTAAAGTTTCAACAAGATTGGTGTTGCGTGTTCGTGAAAACTTAAAAACACTGGTGTCTGAGATGTTAGAGCAGAAGGAAATGCAGGGGCCCTGGCCGGTGGCCTCCTGCCTCTACAAATTTATCTGTTTGGAGAATCCCTTGGTTGGTAGCTGGGGTAGAGCAGTCTTTGGAGCTGCTTGGCTGCAAAGGATAAGCATCCCTTCACCCAGCAAACTGCCTCTGTGAAATGCCGGATGGAGGCAGTACTTCTGACCATGCAGCGATGGGGAAGGCAGCACCGACAGCAGACGTGGGCTGGAGGGATTTCTCTTCGGTCTGCTTTGTCCTCGCCGGCCCACAACTACTGTCTCGGACTCTCCTTTAAGCCTGGGGTATAAAGGGACCTGAAACTCCACGAAAACATTCTCATTCTGCTCCCAAGTTCGGGGCATATGTTTTGGCACAAGGGCCATCAGGTAAGGGAATAAATTTGGGGTTTCTCTGCTTAGATGGAAACCAAGGGCAATGCAAATCTTTGTGCCAACGATTCTGTGTTGTATACCACTTGAGCCTTAGCCATTGGAGCAAATAAAGCTATTTTTCTCCTGATTTAGTTTTCTTAGACTCGCAGAAAGAGGGAGGCTCAGATGACACCTCATTTTGAATAGATCAAACAACTCTGATATGGATGGTGTGATTCCATCCCACCCCTCCACCGTTGGCGCCCCCGTTGTAGTGCTAATTGATCTGCCAATAGTCAGTCAGATCTCCCACTTGGGGAAATACGTGAAAAGCTCTCCCTTAAGATGAACTCCTTACTCGCTTCCGATTTTCTTTGGAGTCTGTAGCCTAGCATTCAATTTTAAGGAAAATAATCATAGTATCTTTCATTGACGCGCTTTTTCTAACTCATTCACAGTGCATTCATACTTGTCAGGATCCAAGTAGCTTAAACCAACGAGGTTTATTTCTCGACGAGGAGACATGGATTGGCTGCGGTGGCTGATCTCTGTCACCCTCGCCCCGAGCCACGCGCCGTGTGGCCAGTTCCTGTGGAAGAGGGAAAGGGGAAGTGGTAAAATTATGCCCAGCTCCTAGCCTCCTCTCAGAAGTGAGATACATCCCTTCTGCTAACATTTTATTAGCCAAAGAAAGCCACATGGGCACATAAAATTTTAAAGGGTAAGAAAATGCAATTCTATCGCATGTCTAGGAGAATAGCCAGCATTGGTTGAGCAGCAATAGTGACTACCAATGCTTTCTTAAATTACCCAATTTTATTTCTGAATATTTATAGTAGTGCAGTTCTGGGCATGCATAGCCAAAAGAGAATTGTAGATTTATTCTGTATCTTCCAACTGGAACATTGGTTCCCAAACTTCTAGATTTTACAGATAGGCAGTTCTTTTACTGGGTTTACAAAGGGTTGCATATGACCATCACTTTATAAAAGAAAATTCAGGAATTATACAATTATGAGAATTCATAAAATATAGGAAGCATATAATCTCAGACCAAACACTAGTTCTTCAGATACATCCAGCTTTATGAAAAACTCAATATTGCCTTGGACTGTTCTTTTTAATTTACCTTCCTGATAACTTTTGTGATCTGGTATTTGGGGACTTCTGCTCTGGTAGGCTACAGCGCCAAACTGTAACACGACTCGCATTTATAGGGCATATGCACAAGGAGTTGAAATGTTAAATGGGCCAGTGGCGTATGAGTGGAGAGAAGGTTTTACTAGTTATGCAGGTGGAAGGTAGGTGGTCAGCTTGAGGGATAAAAATGAATTAGTGTCTCACAAAACTGGTTGGAAAAAAGCTTTGCTGAACAGGCTGGGTTGGAAGCTAGAAGAAAAGGGAGAGCGTAAGCAGGAACTTGGGCAGAAGGTTTGGACCTGCATTTAAAGCCTTGGCCTTGGGACTTTTCAAAGCTCTATTTGAGGAAGACAACCACATTTGGAGGGATGTGTGGCAAATGCCTCAAATTGGAAGTCTTGCGGTAGCTGAATGGCTGGACGTTTAACCTTTAGAGCCCGCTCGCCCCTTGGAGCTTGTACATCTATAATGGGTGGACTTTATAGACTGTGATGTCTTGCATGGGGCAGCAGAGAAAAGATATATGGGATCATAGCGTTCTTGGATCCTGAACATTCCACGTAGAAGACTGTCTTTTCTGTTGATCAATGAAAAAGGCTATAGAAAGAGCTAATGAAAGGAATGCTTTACTTTGAGATCAAGCAGAATTTGGCTACTGATTCACTGTGAAAGTAAAGGACAGACAGGAGTTGAAGGTCAGCCTATGAGTTTTGTCTTAAAGTCAGAGTTGCTGACACTTGCACGCATCCGGAACCTAACAATAAGGGTAACAAGAAAATTTGGTTCATCTTTATAGAGGAAAAAGGGATCTATCACAGTACATATAGTATTATCCAGTTTTATAGTCCTGTCCACTATCCTGTGAAAAGCATGAAGTCTTAAAGAGCTACCAGGAGAGTTCCCCTTTGTACTCGAAGACATCCATTTTGCAGACAATACCATTACGATCATTGGAAGCCGTGACTTGAACATTAGAGCATGCTCATCAAAACCCAGCTCAGCAGTGGGACAGTAATTCTGAGAAATGTCAGTTGAGTTGGGCAAATTTTCCTTTCGAAAAAATTACCCAAGTCACTTTCAGGCATGTTAGGGTTCTATTCAAAGGGCCATCCCACCAAAATTTACATTTATAACTAGTGAGATTTCATACAGAACATGTGGACAAAGCAGGTATGTAAATATTTGTACTTTAAAAAATACAACAACAACAATTTGTTTTTTATTTACTGTGGATTTTATTAGCCCCTTGGTTAAGCCACCAGAATCTGTGGTACGAAGGTGTTTTGGATTCTCATTCAAGGAATTTGCGCCTCCAGGTAAAGTGGAAGTTTGCAGATACTCCTGGAATGAATAAGTAGGAGCCCTCGGCTTTGGTCTGGCTCTGTTCGCTTTGGGCTTCTGGGGAAGTCACTTAGCTTCTCTAGACCTCCACTTTCTCATGCAGAAAATCAGAGACTTACAATGGATGACCTCTACGATCTGTTCTGGGTCTATGATTTTATTAGTTTGTAATTCTCGAAATGGAAATATAAAATGGCTTCTGGCGAAACTCTATGAGTTTCCAGATTGTTCAAGTAAACAATGGTCAGACTTTGTGCCAATCCAAAAATCCTTTCAGAATGGTCTGTGTCTTTTCTTTTCCATTCGATTACACAGGATTTTTTTTTTTTTTGGTGTAAATAAAAATTCCTTTTTAAAATTAAGCCTTCCCCTGCTGTCTGATTCATTCACTGATGTTGCATCCCACAGCTTGAGATATGACATTTCCTTTCATTCTGGTGAAATTGTGATGTCACAGAATTTGAATTGATGCATCCAACTGAATTAAGCAGAAGGAGCAAGATAATTATAAATGAGAGTGCTCCTCTTTACACACATATGTGTCTAGGTAATCAGTAATGATGGGAAAGGGAAGGGAAGGGAAGGCAAGGCAGGGCAGGGCAAGGCAAGGCACTCGGTAAAAGTTTGTCAGGCTGTGGCCATAGGCAAATGCATTTTTTGGATATAGCATCCTATTTTAGAGACTCTAGCAAATGCTTGAATATACCCTGGGAAAGAAGCAGTTCAGCATTGCCTGTAAACAGTGGACTTTTGTCAGCTAAATCATATCATTTAGCCTCTGGTCTTTGATTCTCAAATTCATTAACTTCAGAAGTGCTAATGTTCCTTAAATTTAGAATTTCTTCTGGTATAAACAAAGGCTGTTATCTTTACTTTGTAAGTCATAATGCTGATACACAGTTTTTCTCCAGAATCTTTGGGATTCTAACCAGAGAACCGCATTCTGGTTCATGGATGGAGGGTCTATGGCTCATAAAGACTGGCGCTGAGAAATGCATGCTCTTTTAGCTCCAGCCCAGAACATGTTAGTAGCATTGCAGCTTCGTGGAAAAGAGCCCAAGTGACATAGATGTTTTTAGTCTTTTGTTTTTGATGTGAACTCTTGACGATAATGTTGAATGTTCAATGTCATTAACACATGAGCAATCTGACGTATTGGTGAAGAGCTCTTTGATTTTCATGGTAAAAGAGAGGGTTGTGCCTTGGCTGATTGTTCAATTTGGCAATTTTTAGAGAGTTTTAGAGCAGGACGGTAAATCCAAAGTTAGGACAGAAAAGTTAAGTTCTATAGAATTTTACTACTTACATGATGCATTTGTAGCCCTTCACCAAGGAGACAAAGAAAGTCTAATTACCACAGGGCAAATTCGTCTGACCCACATATCAAGTTTGAGAAAATACACATCTGCTATTGTTCATCAGGATTCAGTTATTCATCTTGACCTTATTTTCTCATGCTAGTATAATTTTCCCCCTACTTTTGAGTTATAAAATACTGAGTTGATATGATATGTGTCTTTCTCTAACTTATTTCACTTAGCATTATACACTCTAGTTCCATCCATGGTGTTGCAAATGGGCAAATCTCATTCTTTTCAATGACTGAGTAATGTTCCATTGTGTGTGTGTGTGTGTGTGTGTGTGTGTGTGTGTGTGTGTGTGTGTGTGTGTGACATCTCCTTTATCCATTCATCTATTCATCTACCGATGGACACTTAGGTTGCTTCTGTATCTTGGCTATTATAAACAATAATTCAGTAAACATAGGGGTGCATGTATCTTTTTAAATTAGTGTTTTGTTTACTTTGGGTAAATACCCAGTGGTGGAATTACTAGATCATGTGATAGCTCTATTTTTAATTTTTTGAGGAACCTCCATACTGTTTTCCACAGTGGTCGCACCAATTTACATCTCACCAACAGTTTATAAGAATTCTCTCTTCTCTACATTCTTGCCAACACTTGTTACTTTTTGTCTTTTAGATATTAGCCGTTCTGATGGATGTAAGGTGATAAGTCACTGTAGTTTCGATTTACATTTCTCTGATGATGAGTGATGTTGAGTATCTTTCATGTGATTGTTGGCCATCTGTATGTCTTCTTTGGAAAAATCTCTATTCAGGTACTCTACTCATTTTTAATCAGATTATTTGTTGGATTTTTTTGTTTGTTTAGTGTTGAGTTGTTTAAGTTCTTTATATATTTTGGGTTTTAATTCCTTATAATATGTAGCATTTGCAAGTTTCTTCTTCCATTCAGCAGGTTAGCTTTTTGTTTCATCAGTGGTTTCCTTCACTATTCAAAGGCTTTTTATTTTGGTGCAATCCCAAATAGTTTAATTTTGCTTTTGTTTCTCTTGCTTGAGTAGACATATCTGGAAAAATGTTGGTAATGTTGATGTCCAAGATATTATTCGCTGTTTTCTTTCAGGAGTTTTATGGTTTCAGGTCTCACATTTCAGGATTTAATCCATGTTGAGTTTTTGTGTATGGTCTAAGAAATTCACCTGCTTTCATTCTTTTCCACTTAGCTATCCAGTTTTTCCAACACCATTTGTTGAAGAGACTGTCCTTTCCTCATTGTGTATTCTCACCTCCTTTGTTGTATATTGGGCACATAAGCATGGATTTATTTCTGGGCTCTCTATTCTGTTCTGTTAATCTATGTGTCTGTTTTTGTGTCAGTACCATGCTGTTTTGATGACTAACACTTTGTAGTATATATTGAAATCTGGCAAAGTATACTTTAGAATACATGGAATTAAAAATTATTTCTTTGCCCCTTCGAGTTGTAAATTTTCTATAAGGCAAGAATGTTTTTCTCAAGGACCTAGGAGCCATCCCATTGAAACATAATAATCAGGAAAGCTAGAGCTCCTATCTCCTGTCTCTGTGTGAGGATAGGAGTCTAACTTAGGTAAGAGACAGTGAGCAACCAACCCTCAATGTTTTGTACTTCTCCTCTAGCTCACACCAGTGTTTAAAAACCCTCCCTCCTTTTGTTTTAGCAGAGTCGAGTTTAATTTCTCTGATTGCAATAGTCTTGACCCCTACTTAATAGTCTTGAGTGAAGTCTTGAAGTCTTCCTTGCTGTTTTTAACAAGTGTCCAAGGAAATTTTTTTTTTTTATATATCAGAAAAAGATCCTTTAAGCAGATAAGAGAGCATGGCTTAGCCAGGCCAGGGACTGGAGTAGTGAGGGGAGTTGAGAGGAGAGCTTTGGATGATGGGATTACTTCCAGAGGACAATATGTGATCTTGTGAAAACTCAGTGAAGATATGGAGAGACAAAAATGTTGCTGTTTTGTTTGGCAATACATAGTATTTATTTTTAAAAACATATCTTTTCTCTAACATGTCTGTGATCAGCATGGTTATGCCCTCCTCCTGAGCTATCAGATAAGATTTCTCAAGGATACTGAATGGCAATTTAAATGAGATGATGTAGCACAGTCAGACGTCATCTGAAATTTTCAGTTCTGGATATCTCTGATACTGCATGTCTGAACTTTCTGATTTAGGCACGGCATGTTTATAACTGTAATATGTTGGGGAGATGTGTGTCTCTCTCTGAAATTACTTATGTCAAAGGATCAGCAAACTAAGACCCAGGAGTCAAATTGGCCCCTGCCTGTTTTGTAAATAAAGTTTTATTGGCCACCAGCCATGGTTATTCATTTTTGTATTGTCTGGTTATTTTCATGCTCCTGTGGCTGTTGAGTATTTATGACAGAGATGGTAAGGCCCTGGAAGCCTAAAATATTTATTATACAGTCCTTTATAAAAAGCTAAAAGTGTACTGACCCTTGGTTTACATCATCCGTTAGTCAAACTGCATTAATACAATGTTTTCTTTCCAAGGGGAAAAAAGTACATTTACTTATCATTGCAATTCAATAGAGATACAAACAGCATAGCGCAATGGTTTATAGTATGGGTGTTAGAATCAGGAATTCAGCCTGGCTTTGAAATGTAACATTACTGTTTACTAGCTGGACAATAAGTCACTTTGCCAGTAACTTCTCTGTATCTCAGTTTCCTCCTCTGTCAAACAGAGATGAATCATGGGTCTTCAGAAGGATTAAATGAGTTAATAAGTGTAAACAGTCAAATACAGGAGCCTGGTTGGCATCATGTATGTATTAGTCATTATTAGTAATAAGACATATATGTCTTAGCCATTATATGTAGTATATCATTACTCTAGACAGAATCTCTCTTTGGTGAAAAAGGATAAGGAACCACCTCGGTAATTATTGCCCAAGCAACGCTGTGACCTACAACAATGGATACTCAGAATATTCTGTTAGGAGCTGTTTACCTCTTGTCCACTTTATTTTCAGCACTGCCCTACTCCTTCCTCATATTTTACTATTTTGTGTTCCATTTTTTTTTTAATATTTTATTTATTTATTTGACAGAGAGAGAGAGATCACAAGCGGGCAGAGAGACAGGCAGAGAGAGGGGGGGAAGCAGGCTCCCCACCGAGCAAAGAGGCCGATGTGGGGCCCGATCCCAGGACCCTGAGACCATCACCTGAGCCGAAGGCAGAGGCTTTAACCCACTGAGCCACCCAGGTGCCCCTTGTGTTCCATTTTAGTTGAGGACTATCTCTGATTGTTGATAACCAATAATGGATACCACGTATATGGAAACCTTGCAACATTCAAAGGAATAAATTACTAATGGTGGAATTTCATGCATAATGGTGGCTGTGGGGAACATAGAAATGATCTCGTTTTTTTCCCTCTTAAATTAGGGTGCATTCTTCAAATTTACATTTTTCTTCAAGTTTATTTGATAGCATTCCCAACCACCATCTCTTCTTGTCTTGTCCACGAACTCTCCCAGTTTGTAATAACGGAGCCCGGAATTCAAGCTGCACTTGTGTTTCCTCAGCTCTGAAGCTAATCTGTCTCATAAGTAGTCAACAAGTATGACTAAAACCTGAAGTCATCCCTCTAGCTTACAGGTCCTGTGTGATGTGCTTCGGTCACCTCTGATCCCATCTGCCCTTCTCCCTCTGGCTTGATTTGTCATCCCAATGCCTGCAGGGTGTGATTCCAATGTACAGTCAAGTTTCAACCTCAGGGCTTTTGCATCTTCTGTTCTTTCTGCCTGAAAGGCTCTTCCCCCCGAATGTTTTCTTCTTTCCCGTCTCTGCTTAGTTTTTAATTCCCCCAAAGACTTCCTTGACCATCCTATTTAAATTGTCAGTGTTTATCATTTTGTAACCTCATCCCCCTGCTTTGTTTTTCATCACAGTGCTTGTCATTACTGATTTTCTGTGTTTATTTATTGCTGTCTGTCTCCCCCCTAGAATTTAAGCACCATGGGGATAAGATTTTTGTCTATTGTATTTACTGTTAGGTTCCCAGTACTGAGAACTGTGACTGATACACAGCAGGTGTTCAATATCAATTTATTGAATAAATGAAAGGACATGGGGATTTGCATATTAACTTGCTTTGAAAATCACAAAAATTGAAGGCAATTTAAGGAATGAGGCCAAGTGACTTTTGCTTTTCTATTTTTTGCCCCCGCTGGTGCTAAAACAACCCTTTTCTCTTTCCTGACCAGTTTCCTCCTTGCTGGACCTCCTTTATTGGCCCCTGGCTTCCCTTCATCAACTTTCTCGGATCAGCTTTCCATCTAGTTGCCAATCTCATCTGAAATCTCATTGCTTCCCTCTTGCTTCTTAATCTCTGATCTGCTCAGTACTCTGTAACTCTATCACCGAGAGGACGTTGAGGCATCAGAAGGCAGAGCTATTCTGGAGGGTGAGACAGTGACACAATTAAGTAATAGAGAAAAGATCAGAAAAGTTGCAGCATCTCATGAGCTATTGTTAATTTAGAAACTATCAAATCAGCCCCCAATGCAGGATTTCTGTAATGGCTTTGGAGAGAGGAGTCTCTGGCTAACACTAGAAAAAACTATACATCATTTGAAACGGGGAATTCCTTTTGAGTAACTCTTCCAAATAATCTCTGACAAATATATCAGGACAAAGTTGGGAGGGAAAACCTAGAGGGGGGAGATCCACAGCTTCTGTCGTTCTGCCGTTTCTTGATTCCTAGTTCTATTCCCCCTCTCTCATTCCTCTTTGATTTTTTTTTTAAGATTTTATGTATTTATTTGACAAAGAGAGAGTTCACAAGTAGGCAGAGAGGCAGGCAGAGGGAGAGGGAGAAGCAGACTCCCTGCTGAGCAGAGAGCCCGATGTGGGGCTGGATTCCAGGACCGCGGGATCATGACTTGAGCAGAAGTCAGAGGCTTTAACCCACTGAGCCACCCAGGCACCCCACATTCCTCTTTGATTGTTGCAGAATTTGGAGCAGGGATAGCTTCCATCCCCTGGACTTGGGCCATGTTGATCCTCCTAACTTGAGTTCCTTTGATTTTAAATCAGGATATCCAAAAAGATCCCTTGATAGGAACTCAAGAAAACAAAGAATCTCGTCAACAAGAACAATAAAACAACACAAAGAAACAGATGAATTGAGACAGCTTCCAGAAGACATGGGGATAGATTTCTTTTTTTCTTAAAGATTTTATTTATTTGTCAGAGAGAGAGAGAGAGACAGAGAGCACATGAGCAGGGGGAGTGGCAAAGGGAGAGGGAGAAGCAGGCTCTCTGCTGAGTAAGGAGCCCGATGTGGGACTCAATCCCAGGACCCTGGGATCATGACCTGAACCTGAACAAAGGCAGACACCTAACTGACTGAGCCACCCAGGCATTCCCTGGGGATAGATTTCATAAGCATTTGGGGAATGAGCGCCACTATCTAACCTCCCAGGTGGAGTATCTGAGGAAGACAGAATTTACATTAAGTGGAGAGAGAATCAGGGCCATGAGATTGGTCTGTGGACTACAGGTGGCTGATACTGAACATAACAAGGGAGTACCCTCAAGTTGGATCTGATCTTGGCTCTTCAGAAATGTATGCCGGGCTCAGAAGAAGAAAGGCAGTAATCCTAAGTGTCAGCCTAGAGTGGCTGGAAGCAATAAGGGTAAGGTTCCCCTCCGTCCTCGGGCTTCGTATAGAGGATAATACAGTTCTGGTGCATGGGGTGATAGGTGGGTGTGTGCAGTGCATGTTGGGAGAAAAATTAGGATAAGGCCAACCCTGGGAATATCAAGGAAGGTCCATGCTGAGCAGGACGGAGATCTTCAGAAATTGCCTGGGAAAGAGTTATAGGATTCCCCCTCCCACTCCTTACGTGACCCAGTGATGATCTGGGCTGGATTGATTGCTTAATTTTTATTCCTGGGGCTCATTTACATTTCCAGGTTTGTGTTGGGGAAATGAGGATTGGGCAGAGAAGTAAGTTTACAGACAAGCTCAGCTTTCTAGGTGCACAAGTAAGGATTTCTGTAAGTTTGGTCTGTCCTGTATATTGTCCATCTACCCTTTGGCTTCTGACAAAGAGACTCTCCCCGGGTATTCTTTAAGGACTTGGTTACTATGTGTCAAGCATTATACTATCTGCTTTCTTAATTTTCTTAATCCTTCACAAATTCCCAGTTCTGCTTGCTCATACAGAGATTGTGACCTGGTCTCTCTGATTATAAAACCGAAGCATTTAACCTCTATCCTCTACAGATTTTTTTTTCTTTAATGGCTATAAATAAGAGTGCAGAAATTGGCCTGTTGCGGGTATCCAAAAACATTAAGGGGAATATTTATTATTATTATTATTATTATTATTTTACGATTTTATTTACTTGAGAGAGAGATAATGAGAGCCTGAACACAAACATAGGAAGAGGCAGAGGGAGAGAGAAAAGGAGATGCAGACCCTCCACTGAGCAGGGAGCCCACGGCAGGGCTCCATCCTTGGCTGCTGGGATCATGACCTGAGCTGAGGGCAGACACTTAACCGACTGAGCCACCCAGGCGCCCAGGAATATTTTTTAGAATGCAAATAAGACTGACCCACAAACTTAGAGCCTTAAGAATAGATTTTCATCACCCTTCTGGAGAACACTACAAATATGGAAGCTAGGAAGACGTTTTAGGTCAAACAGATATAGGTGTGGCCTGAATTCATTTTGTGGAGTTAAGAGCAGATATTCTCACATGTAACTGTAGATGTTGACAAAGTTAGAAGTGTGGGAAATAAATTTGAATTCGGTCAAGTTAAAGAAAAGTTCCTCTGTAAGCTGGGCTTGAGCCCCTTGTGCCTCCAGGCACCAGACATCCTATCTTTCCCCTGCCCCCTCTGTGCTCTCCTATATCCTTCAGGATCCCTGGCTTCTCTCCTCCCTACCTTTCTCCCGTACTCATCTCATATCCTCTTTGACCACAAGCTCGAGGCCACTCCTTCTGTGGTCCTTTGCAAAGAAGTTGTGCTATCAGCAGTCTTCCTTCAAGATAAAAGGTCAACGTTTATATAAGACTTGCTTGATTTTTCAGCGTCTGAATCCACTTAGCTCTTCTCCCCACGTGAGATAAATTGGGAAGGTGGCAAGGCACCTCATTTTTCCAGAACCTCTCAGGATGCTCAAAAGCCAATTAGTACCACCAAAGGCAATTATTTCTTCCACAGCACGGCTTCCTGGAGTTCCCTGAGCCCGCTGGGGCGGGGGCCAGCGAGGGGCAGTCAGGGAGGGCGGGCTGCCGCACCAGCTCCTGTCCTCTAGTCACCCGTTCTACCTGGAGGATTGGTATGAATAAGCAAGAAGGGATTATTACATTCTCTTCCCTCAGGCAGGGCCAATAATTCCCCAGCCCCTCCAGTTTTCAATTCCCTGGGTATTCTCAGAGCAATTATAAGTAAAGAAAACACCCCGCGCTCCTGAACTAATAAATTACAGAGCACTCACCTAATTAATAAGGTAACGGTGCCCTCCCGAATTATAATCATAAGGTATCAGCCATTTAAACAATGCATTCTCAAAGAAGAGTGAGTAGAACTGAGCTCAGCGGGTGAGATGGGAGGCAAGTCACAGGCCCCAAGGCAGGGACACCTAGCACTGTTGGGGTGATGGAGTGCACGGGCTGATGTTTCCAGCAGCGGCCTGCTAATGGAGGGCTCTGAGCCTTTCCAGGGACTACAGTGTTTGGTACCATCCTAAGCAAATCATTTAGGCATGTTAAATTGGGAAGAATCAATCGCACCATTTCTGGAATCATCCTCTTCAACGCTGAGCATTTTCCTTTCAGTGATGCTATGAGAGACTCAAGACGTGCCGTGATACTTTGAGCAGAATGGCGACCACTAGTTATAGAGAAATGAGCAATCACCTTAAAATATTTTCCCTAACAAGCTCTGGTGATCTGGAAAGGTAGCATAAAGCAGCCCTGTACAAATCCTGTTTCACTGATGCATTGTGATTAACAGCAAAGGTAAAGCTTTCTGTTTCCTTGAGACAGTGACGGTCCTTCAGTCCAAGAAAAAGGCCATGAAGGTTGTTGTTTGATTTTAACATTTCTGTGTTGAGGTTCGGTAATGATGTTAATAAACCACAGAGGCTGCTTGCCCTGGAAGACACCTGTCCAAACATTCATGCATTTAGAGGCAGATTCCATTTCAGATCTCTGGGATGGAAGGAAAAGTGAGGGCATCTCTGTTTGTAGGGAGAATACAGTCATTACATGATTACCGTGATTACCGTAAGGAGGAGAGGCAATAAATAGATTGTTTCTCACTGCCTGTAGATTACCTCTTCTCTGCCTGTTATTTTCTCTCTCCAGCTTCCCGGGCTGGCCTACCTTCGCTTCAAATCCCCAGTCTCCTTTGTGCAGTTCCCCTCGTGTGCTACACTTTGTAGGTCATGTTGGATCTTAAGGAACTCTCGGGGCATGCTGTCACCACAAGGAACCCCGGGAACATACTCTATTCATAACCAGACCTCCCATGAGTGACCTAGAATGCCAGCTTACACCCCATGCTAGGAAGAAGGCAGGAGACAGTTGATGCTGCTCGAGAGCTGGGACTCTCAGAATCTTTGATCAGCTGCTTACTTTGATCAAAATTTCAAAGGAATAGGTGCCTTGTGGCTACTCCAAGAAAAATCATAGTTTCCTGGTGAGTTAGGCTGGTTCACGCAGAGCCATGAAGACCCCTTCACCTGACATTAGTGTGTCGAAAGTATAGGTAGAAAACTGGACTTCTAGAGTAAACTTCAGAACATTGGCAAGGGCAAACCATAGGGAAAGCATGTAAAAGCAAAGATGAGGACTGGGAACGGTCACCCCGTTACCTAGAACAGAGCTTGTCCCAGTGCCGGATTGTGTCCCCTACAGACTCATATGTTGAATGCCTTCCCCCCACCCCAGTACATACGAATTTGACCTTATTTGGAAATAGGATCATTGCAGATGTATTTGGCTAAGATGAGGTTATTAGGGTTGACCCTAGTCCAATATGACTAACATCCTTATAGAAAGGGGAAATTTTGACACAGACATGCACACAGAAGGCATGCCATGCGAAGATAAATGCAGAGATCAAGGTGGTGCTTTTATAATCCAAGGGACATCAAAGATTGCCACCAACCCAACTAACACCTTGATCTCAGATTTTTAGCTTCCAGAACTGAGACCTTAAATTTCTGTCATTTAAGCCTCCCAATCTGTGGTCCTTTGTTCCCAAAGCCCCAGCAAACTAATACAGTAACCCCCCCCCTTGTCCACAGGGGACGTGTTCTAAGACACCCAGTGGATCCCTGGAACAGCAGATAGTTCCAAACCTTAGCCAAACTGTGTTTTTTCTATACATACTTACGATAAACTTCAGTGTGTGAGTTAGGTACGTCAGGAGATTAACAACAAAACCCAATAATCACAGCGGCTAATTGCATCAATAATCTGTAATGCAAGTTATGTGAATATGGTCTCTCTCAAAATATCTCATTATACCGTACTTACCATTCTTCTTCTTGTGATTATGCGAGATGGTAGAATGCCTATGTGATGAGATGAAATGAGGTGAATGATGTGGGGTTTGTGACATAGTGGCCGGCTGTTGCTGATGGGACGGTGTCAGAAAGAGGATCATTTGCTCCGGGGCTGTGGCCAACCTCGGGTAACTGACACCTTGGGAAGTAAAACTGCTGATAAGGGGGGAGGGGGCGGGGGACCACTCTAAGCCAGTACCCTTGCCAAACATGTAAAACTGGGACAATAAAGACCTTCTCCTGAGTTGTCTTGATGGATAAAGATAAATACTTAGTGCGGTTTAGGACACACACTTGAAGCTGCAGACATTTTGGCTATTGTTATTAAATAATTATTATATATCATCGTATCTGTTTGAAGATCCTTCCTATTCCCCCTCCTGTGACTCTCAACACAGTCAGAATATTAAGTTCTGGTGTCAGCTGAAAGCTAACTCCCTCAACTGTGCAGAATGATTCATTGGTTTATAAACCCAAGTTTTAATTTCAGAGCTGAGTTAAGGAGATCCGAGACTGCCATTGTGCTGGTGTAGAATGGCAGGGATGTAATGCAATGTAATACACATCCACCGGGAGAGAGCGCGAGAGTCGCCTCCCATAACTTAATCTTTAAAGCTACTTATAGAAGGCTTTTGTTGAAACAGACAGGGTTTCTGCAATTAAATTACCATACGTTAAAAAGGTTTCATTATGGCGTGATTCTATTATTAAAATAGGCAGCAAATAAGCAGTGCGGGCTGCCTGGCAGCAAGCCCACATTACCGAGACCAGCGTTCTTTTGAATAGGTGAAAGAATATTAACCTTTCGATGGCTCTAAAATAACACGTTCTCGAGAATATGCAAATGGTAAGTGGGGCTCCACACCTCGAGTAGAGTGAGAGAGAACTACCCAGAAAACGGGTCCCGCTAATTTCTGTGGTAGGCTCTTGGCTGCTGGAAACTCCACTGCGTTGAGGGAGGGAGGGAGGCAGACACTGGGTAGCTCAGAGCTGTCAGGATTAGTGAGGCTTTGATGCTTTCGAGCGCTGCAATGAGAGCTGGTCCAGATCTGTCCTCTCTATCAGCCTCCATCAGCCGGCCTCTCTATCTCAGATAAGGCATTTATCTTTCAAAAGGCTGCTTGGACTCCAGCGAAACTTAGTGGACCCAGACAAATGGAATGCCTTCTCGGGGGCTCGTCATAAGTCTCTGTGTGCAGCCCTTTGATGGGCGGCCAGAGCTGTTTGCGGACTTTGGGTGGCCAGTTCGGGAGGGACTCAGAGATGTTTAAATAAATACGGACCCTAACTTAAGGTATTGTTTTCTGAAATCAGTGGCCTTGCTTGCCCAAGTTGATCTTTACGGGTTTCTATTTTGAGGTTTTTCACTGGAAGAAAGCCAGCCCAACTTTTCAGATACCGTTTTATTTTGCACTCACTGTTTGAAAAAGTAGCTGTTGGGAAAAATAACTGAAATAAAATTATATCAGACAAATGGCTGTTTCTAAGCCATGTGCCGCGGGAAATAATCAATAGCTCCAGTGTTGGAAAAATCAAATATGTTGACATTAATATTACTATTGTTTCCCTCTTCTCCCTAACATTTTAGATTGTGCCTTTAAAGCATTGATTGTTCAAGGTTAGCAATCTTATTTCAGATGTGTCTTGGTAATTCAGCATTGGTATTTTATAAGCTGCTAATTGTTGTCTCCTGCATATGTTGTATAATTTCGCCGAAGTCTGTGTTTGTTTGCATATGCATATATTATTTCTTCTCAGTAATAGGAGGTCAGTGTATTTTAATGTATTAATCTGTTTCTGTTTGCGTATGTATATTTTTCTTTGCTCACTAATAGGCTGTCACTGTATTTTCATATATTTATATATTTTATGGTGATGTTTGCTATTAAGATGTACACATTTTCAAAACACAATTTATTTTTATGCATCGCAAATATAAAAAAATTATTCATGAAACAAACAACCAAAAAGCACTAGCAAATATCCAACTGCACTACCTGTGACACTTGCCCACAATCATTGGCAACACTTGTCTCCACTGTGAGTATTTGCAGTGGTTTTTGTAGTCATGGTTGTCATGGGCTTAGCATTTTCTTGAATCACAGTGATATCCTGCCTAGGAGTGCCGCAGCCTATGTCAGTGATATGATCAGATATCTGAAAAAGATTCATAAGCTCAGATATTTTTGATCCAGTGGTGAGAGCTTTGCCATTTAAATTGGGCATCTCTATTATGTTTTGGCACATAAAATCTGGTTATGAAGTAAAATGTTTTTGTGCTCTCCCACCCCTTCCTAAACCCCCCATCCCCGGGTTTATCCCCCAGAGGTAACCCCCTCCAATCACCTCCCCAGGACTGTCGGCAGAGCTACTAACAGCCACGATGTGGGCCCCCAGGAAGAAGAGGAGATCAGCAGTCTGAAAAGAGGAACAAGGCATCGGGGAGGACTGAGGTGGACATGCCCACTGTTTCTGTTTCTATTAATAATTCTTCTGGCTATTTCTAGTTTTCAGATTGTTATTCGTATAACTCAGAATATTGTGCTTTTATACTTCAATTCCTTGATTTACGGATTTCGGATGATATCTACGGCCATGCTGCTGTGAAAGATGAGGAATACAGCCTGCTTACCCAAGCCTGTGTGTTTCTCTCCTTTTACTCCTATCAAATTTGTTACTTATTTTTTATTTTTAGATCTTTTACTGGCTACCTGTATGATTTCAAATCTATTTTTTTTTTCAGGTCTACTTTTCGATACATCAAGTAAATGTAAGCAGTGTCTCTGTTGGAAGAGATCATCAAGAAGATTCACCCACCAATTGACCAGTTAGTTGGTCCCCAACAACTGGAGGCTCCCCAACCCCTCCCCTGCCCCTGGAATGTGTGCTCCACTTGTCTGCCCCATTCCCAGAAGCTGCTCCAAGGATGTAGCCTCGAGATAGTAATGTGTTGCTGAAACCATCTGGACTGGCTGGGAACTTGACGGAACTCACTTAAGGCCTCTGTATAAACTTAAAGATTTGTGGCTGGCAGAGATGGAGATAGATCTGCGATCTTGCCCCCCCCCCCCAAGATAAGTCTTATTATAAGTCTAAAAGTCCCTTTCTCATTCATTCGGCCTGCCACCTACCAATCTGAGTGGTTGATCTCTTCCTTCAGGCTCTCCTTGCCCTCTGGGCCTGGGAGGGCTGGCTTGAGATTGCATCAGGGAAGCCCCTGTGGGGGTTTCAGACCAATAGTCTCTTGACTCCTTAACCCATAAAATAAGATTTGTTTTTCTTTTCCCGACTTCTATCAGCTAGACCATTATTTTTATATTATAGAGTTATAACATTTCAACTTTATGAGGTTTTTTTTTTTTTTTTGAAGGTCATTGGTTTTCTTTCAAATAAGACTTTTTTCAGCATTTGGAAATTTTATTTTTATTTTCTGAAAATTATTATTTTTTTTTTCCTCTTAGTTTCTCCTCTGGAACTTTGATTACATGAATATTAGATCTCTTAGAGTAAGGTTTTCATCTTTTTGCAATTTTGCTCCCTGTTTTGGGAGATTGCCTCACTTTTATCTTCCCCGTCTTCCCCTGATTTTTTCATTCTAATGATCAAAATGTTCATCTTGAGTTCTCTCAGATTTCTATTGTATATGGTATCCTTTCCTAATTTACGGCCGAATTATCTTTTCAAATCTCTCTGAAGTTATTAGTTACATTTAAAATGTTATCTTTTATTTCCTGAATTATCTCTATTTCCTCTGGGATCATTTTTCTGGTGTGTTTCCATTTATCTTTTTCTACAATGTCTGGAATTCCTTGACTGCTGATATTGATGTCCTGAGAGCTGAGCACTTGGCATAGTGCTTCCCCTGGCATCATGGGACTGTTCTTCCAAAGGGAGGGGGCTGCAAATCCTGAGTCTGGGGCGAGGGGAGTTAGCCCCTGCCCGTCCCAGATGGCTTAGTCATGTTCTCTGCTTCCCTCTGGAGCCAACGCCACGAGTGTTAGCTTCTCTTTGCCGAGTTACAACAGGGAGACAAGTGTGCTCTACAGACATGTACTTACACTGTCTGATGGTCTGCCCCTTCTCATACTTTCAGAGTCCAGGCTTCCGCAGTTTTTTTTGACAGAGAGAGGCTTCTCCTTCCAGAGCAGCCCTCCCCTACGCCTTCCTCGCTCAGGTTAAACTTCAATATGCTTCTGTTTATCTTTCAGAAACTCAGCCTTGTCCCCCAACTAATAAAGATTGACCTCCTATTCACACACTTTTAGATCAATTTTCCTTTTGTACAGTGCTCATGTTATCTCATGATGATTCTTTTCGAGAACATGGGGGTACAGATGCGTCCTCAGTCTACCCTCAGAAGTCTCCTATGAAAGTAGGTACCATGGAATGACCATCTCAGGAGGCAGCTCTGGGGAACACTGGCTTTTCTTCAGTCTCTTCCTGATTCTTTTCAGAGGGGTGTGGCACCAAAGCTCAGAATCCACTTCTAGGCATGCATTTAGAATGAAAACCATGCTCTTTTATGAGCACAAACGAAAGTAGGAAATAGAATGAACCCTCATTTGGTTACAATCCAGCTGCAACCAGTACCTTGTAAGCAGTCTTGTTTCCTCTTCTCCTCTATCCACTGGAGTCCCCACGTGCAATTACTTGTGGGCAAATCTTACATGTTACATCCAAATAAAACCTGGCAATATGGGAATAGATTTTAAAGCCACACTTTAGAGACTCCATGTGCCCCTTCCGATCCTGTCTACTATTGTGTGAACAACCTCACGTGGGGGCCGATATCCTGGCTGCTTCCCTTTACTTTCAGGGACATCAGTAATCACATTGAGAGCTGAAAATGGATTTCCCCCCATTCTAATTAATTTTTTTTAAATGAAAGGGTAATTTATATTCAATTAATATTTATAAATACCAAAAGCAGTTAGGTAGAAAGTAATAGCTTTTGAAAAGATACGTAAAGCTGCTTCTCATTCCCTGGCAGTAAAACTGTTCTTTTTCTCTGGGCTTCTGGTGCTGCATGCTGGAGGAGGGAATACAAAAGAGGCAGGAGGATGCAAGCCCAGTGCAAGCTGAAGGCTAATAGGCAAATGTGTTAGAGAGTCACCCGAAAAGTGTGTGTGGCCCTGATGGAAAGTATTTCTGAAGGCAACTAAAGTTATCCTTTGTCTCTGGCCTAGAAAAATAATTCTATCTAAAAATACAAAAGAGAGGGGCGCCTGGGTGGCTCAGTCATTAAGCGTCTGCCTTCGGCTCAGGTCGTGATCCCAGCGTCCTGGGATCGAGCCCCGCATCGGGCTCCTTGCTCTGCAGGAAGTCTGCTTCTCCCGCTGCCATTCCCTCTGCTTGTGTTCCCTCTCTCGCTGTGTTTCTCTCTGTCAAAAAAAAAAAA
>CM053605.1:123177149-123197307 GCA_028646535.1 Procyon lotor
GCTCTGCAGGAAGTCTGCTTCTCCCGCTGCCATTCCCTCTGCTTGTGTTCCCTCTCTCGCTGTGTTTCTCCCTGTCAAAAAAAAAAAATCTTTAAAAATACAAAAGAGATCCCAGTGACACGTGTACCCTCATATGTGTCTGAGTACCATCATGTTTTCTTTCTTTCTTTTTTTTTTAAAGATTTTATTTATTTGACAGCGAGAAACACAGCGAGAGAGGGGACACAAGCAGAGGGAATGGTAGCGGGAGAAGCAGGCTTCTTGCCAAGCAGGGAGCCTGATGCGGGTCTCGATCCCAGGACCCTGGGATCATGACCTGAGCCGAAGGCAGACGCTTAACTACTGAGCCACCCAGGTGCCCCAGTACCATCATGTTTTCTTAAAGCTTCAACTATCATGTCTGTATGGGTAATTCCCATATAGCTCTCTTTTCAGCTCAGATTAGTTACTCAAATTGCAGGCTTTTTTTTTTTTTTTTTTTTTAAGATCTATGTATTTATTTTAGGGAGTGAGAGTGCACACATGCACGAGTTGGGGGAGGATTAGAGGTAGAGAGAGAGAATCCTCCAGTAGACTCCCTGTTGAGCGTGGAGTCCAACACAGGCTTAATCCCAGGATCCTGAGATTATGACATTAGATGAAATCAAGAGTTGGACACTTAATTGACTGAGCCACCCAGGCACCCCTCAAATTGCAGACTTTTTATCTACTTATTGGAATCACCTACAACACTGCTAAATAGAAAATAGGAACTCAGACATTGCTATTTATTTATTTATTTATTTATTTATATTTTTATTAACATATAATGTATTATTTGCCCTAGGGTACATGTCTGTGAATCATCAGGCTTACACATTTCACAGCACTTAACATAGCACATACCCTCCCCAATGTCCACAGCCCAGCCACCCCATCCCTACCCCCCTACCACCCAGCCACCCTTAGTTCGTTTCGTGAGTCTAGGAGTCTCTTATGGTTTGTCTCCCTCCCCATCCCTTCCTGTTTCATTTCTCTCCCCCACCAACCCCAAACTCCCTCCTTGCCTCTCAAATTCTTCATATCAGAGAGACCATGTGATAATTGTCTTTCTCTGACTGACTTATTTCGCTTAGCATAATACCCTCCAGTTCCATCCATGTCATTGCAAATGGCGAGATTTTGTTTCTCTTGATGGCTGCATAATATTCCATTGTGTGTATATATATATATATGTATATATATATATATATACACACACCACATCTTCTTTATCCATTCATCTGTTGATGGACATATTGCTCTTAATAGACTATTAGACATTTCTGAATAGAGATTCTATCAGAATTTTCAATTCGTTTTAACTTCCAAATCATCTTCTTCTGGTGCTGCAGGTTGCTGGTGACACCATTGTTATCCTTGATTGAGCAGGTGCTAACTGCGTCTCCAACTGGCCCTTCATTTAGTATATTCGATTCTCCACCAAGGCTTTTCTTTATTTCCTTTGCATTTTCTCACATACACACTCTTCAATTTCTGCATCCACTGCCTTACTTCAGCCCCTCATTAACTCCTCTCTGGACTGGAGTGGTTAATTCCCTTGGTCCAGTCTTTTCTTCTATGTTCCATCCTGAGATTAAGTTTCTTGAAAACTCACTTTATCACCAACCCTTAAACTTTGGACCAGAAACCCTCAGTGATTCCTCTGTGCCCGTGGAAGGAAGTCTAAATGTCTTTGGCAATATAGGCTTTCCATGCTACAAAACCTGTGTACCTTTGTGGTCTTCGGGCCATTTAACTTAATCACTTTGTTTTTCTTCTTTAGTGTCTTCCCCTTCCACTGGAAATGTGTCACCCACTAATATATTCATCCACAATACCTATCTAACACAATGTTTGAGATGTAGGGGGCAACAGATAAAAATATATTGAATGAATGAATTAATATTCTTCACTCCACTCTGTAATTCCATACTGAGTCAATCTGAATTATTTATTACTTCCTCAATTATGAAACAGTGTTTCCTGCCTCCTTATTTTGGCGTCTGTCCCTCTCCAAGTTCCCATCTTCTCCATCTGTACCTTCAAGACCTACCTCAAAGTCTATGTTTTGTATGCTGCCTTCCCTGATTCTGTCCTCCAAGGGTCTCTGGTACTTCATTTGGGCCGTCTCAGAGCATTTATCACATTCTGCCTGATGTTGAAGTTATTTTTGCAAGCATTTTGACTTTCTATTAAAAATTATAAAATCCTAGGGATTGGGAAGCACGTCTCCCATATTTTGGAAGCATGATTCCTACTTTTTTGTATCTTCTGCCATTGTGATACCCACTAAGGATGTTTGAATCACTCATACTTGCATTCACTGGTAAATGAGAAGTTGAGATCTATAAATATTTCACCCTTTTCTTCTCCACTTATTCTCTAAATCCCAAATATGTTCTTTATAATGTCAATCATTGACTGGCCATTGAGTTTTCTTGTGTTTTCTGTACATTATATATTTATGATGTGGTGAAACCCATCACTGGCATTGGGATTTGCTGACCCAACATGATGTGTTTTTAGACTCAAGTTCCTATAATTGACCCTTGGGTTTCTGTTCACTCATTATTAATCTGGATAGATACACTCTACTGAAACCCAGCTCCAGCTGTGAGAAAAACACTGTATAGAACAGCTTCTGAATTTCATGTCCTTAATTTGAAGTTGGGTTAGTCTCTCCAGGGTGTAAAACATGGGAATTCATTAGCCAGCTCGGCCACTTGCTAGTATCGTAGCTTCGGCCAAATCTCTTCACCTCTCTCTGACTCTGCTTCCTCACCTGTGAAGCAGGGATGATAATAGGGCCTAAGTCAGAGGTTTGTTGTGAGGATTAAATGACTTCATACAAATAAATGAATTATGCCTGGCATGTGGGAAGCAAGCAGACGATAACATTTTAAAAATATCTCACTACGTTCCGTGTTTTTCATGTTCTTCCCCAACTCTTCCTAGCAGCTTTTCTTCTTATATACCCAAAGATGTAACAAATAAATATTCAGCATTTAATACATGTGAGACTTTATCAACAGTTCCTTGCGATACAGCAGTGATAAGACCCTCATTCTTGCCCTTCAGAGAGCTTCAAAACTATGTGATCTGGACCCAATGCTGCGTAAATGGCTTTAAGGCATTGCACATACTGTTTAAGGCTGGAAATTATGGTTTAATGGAAACACTGGCTGGGATGATGGAAACCAGGCATTCTTAATCTAACTCTGAAGCCTGATCTTTCTTACCCATCCTATACCTGGACTTCCTCACATTGTGAATGGAGTTATGCCACCTCTTTTTCCTACTTGAGCACTATGTTGGGAGGATAAGGTGAGGTAATGTCCATGTAAGCAATGCATTAGACAGGCTCAAAGTAGCACTGTCAACACACTCCTTTCAAAGGTGTGAATAAACATGAAATAAAAATACAACTGAGATGTTTTACAGCATCTAAAAATCTCCCTTTTTTTCCCTCCAGTTTTGAGACTTTGAAGGGAATATTTATAAAGTGTACATTAATCTAAAATTATAAAACAGCGAAGTCCAGCTCAGGTTTATTGTGATATAAACCAATCCCCTAGACGAGGGTCTTCCCTAGGAGAAGAAAGAGCGAGACATGACTATTGAGTGTCTGCTATGTACCAGCGTGGGCGAGGCCCTTCACGTGAGTGATCTTCAGGCCAAGCCACACATGGATGCATCTTGTCTTTGGTCCCTAACTTTCTCCTTGTGATGCCCTTGGCATCTAGGAAGTTCTTTTCCCTTTGTCTTTTCTCACCACTCAGTGCTCAATGGATACAGGAATTCTCACCTCCTTCCTTGCCATCCCTACACCTTCTGTATCCTATGCCTTTTCACCCTGCAGTGAGTCAGCATTCTGTATTTAAAAATGTCATCCCTGGGGCGCCTGGGTGGCTCAGTGGGTTAAAGCCTCTGCCTTCGGCCCAGGTCATGATTTCAGGGTCCTGGGATCGAGCCCCACATCGGGCTCTCTGCTCTGCGGGGAGCCTGCCTCTCCCTCTCTTTCTGCCTGCCTCTCTGCCTACTTGTGATCTCTCTGTCAAATAAATAAATAAAATATTTAAAAAAAAAAAAATGTCATCCCTGTGAAGGCCTTCGTGAAAGATACTGATATTATGAGGACTTTGTATCTTAACTCAAATAGTAATTTTAAAGCTGAGAATTTCAGGTAATAGCACCAGGTGGGAGAGAGATTTGGAGGACAAAGTGGGGATGCTGCTAGTTCTCAAGTGACAGACCACATCATACTTTTTCTGGAGGGCTTACTCTGCTTGCATCATATTGTTGAGCAACTTGTGGCATAGTTTGACTCTGTGGGGAAGGCTAAATTTCCCATCATCATTATCAATTCTCCTGTGTCTGAGTGTGGTAAGACAATGATCTTTTCAAGTGTTAAAATGGACATCAGCAAAAGAAAGAGGAATACTAGAGAGAAATGTCACTTGAAACCAACAACATTTTACTTGTGAGTTCCTTAGGTTTCTAGATAAGCAGAAATAGTCTGAATAATAGTATCTCCTGCCTCCTGCCCCCTTCAAATTATTGGCTCTGGATTTCCAGCCTACTGAGGTGGTCTTTGTAAAAGGATAATGAATGATAATTCTAACCTCAAATTTTTTTTTCCCCTGACCTCAAATATTGACAGTGTGTCTCTGTCTCAGAGTCATTCATTTAGGTTTCAAAAATGTTTTCTCTCTCTCAAAGGATTCTAAAGCTGAATAATCCATTTCATCTACTGTGTTACATATTTCAGTTCTAATTATCATTACTCCAGTGCCTTTTCCATGTATGTTTGGCACAAGGTTCCACCTTTCTTAAAAACCATTGTGAAGACCGAGAGACAACCACAAACACCTTTCCTCTATGTTGAAGTTCTGGTTAAAACATTTTGCCATAGGAAGTGTTCATTTTTATGACCTGAAACTACATTCAAGTAATTGGGTTTGGGTTTCAGCAACAATGTCAAAGTACAACATCCACAGAATTTATTTGCTTTGGTTTTTTTAGGACTCTTGCCCTGGCTCCAACTTGGGGTTGAGTTTCTCAATTAATCTTTTTTTCTCAGACAAGGACACATTTCTGTGTTTTGTGATTTTATAATTTTAACACTTCTGACGAGGAACAAAACCTTAGGCAAAACACCAGTGGCTCTTAAGAAATCTTTTATTTGACTTTTATATTATAAAACAGGCTGAGAATCTGAACGATACAGAATCTGACTTGTTAGTAGGTACAGAGTAGTTGACTCAAAATGTGATTGATTGATCCAGAATGATTAGAGGAGAGACTAGAATCAGATTAGTTGAAATTTGCATGACCCCCAAGGCTTTATACTGAATGTTGTTACCTCTAGGAGGGGGAGACTATCTCTTTATCATGGAAATTTATTTAAATAAACTCTAAGGCAAGCGGGTGCCTCAAGGTTTTTTTTGGTTTTGTTTTGTTTTGTGTTTTCTTCTAACTAGCTTTTGCTTTGGTTAGACTTTGCAGATACCAGTAGAGAACAAAGACCAGGCAGCTCGCTGCCTTTTCATTTTTCCTTACCCCGCCCCACTCTGTACACCTTCCCAGGCCACGCCCAGCCATTAATTCATTTTGACCAGGTTTACCTCTTCATTATAAGGGAACAAAATTGAACTTTACCTCTTTGGCAATTATTTCAGGTGGTTTTCCTCTTATTGCAATTAAGCTGGGATGAGCAACAAAACAGATTTTGAAAATAAGGCAGCACTTTTCAGCACCTGTTTCCTTGAACACCAGACCCATTATATTATCCGGCTCAAAAACTTGTGACCACGTATGCGTGGTGAGTTCTATGTCCGGGGTGACTCTCCATGTGATCTGGAAGTGATGCTTGCCCACACCGTGTCCTGTCTGTGAGGTGACACAAACAAAAACTGAGAGTAGGCATTCAGCGATACAAGGAGAAATTTGGCAGAATCTCACCTCTGTCAAATCTAATAATAAAAATGAATTGCATCTATTGTTTTGCTTTGGTCTTCTAGCAAATTAATGTTATTATTTTTATAAGACTTTAGTAAAGTTGTGCTCTTCTCTGACCTGGGAAAAGAACCCAGAACCCACCCTTCACCAGAGATAGAGGAACATTGGTATATTCTGCTGTCCTCCCTTAGAGATTCACAATATAAAATACATAATATACAATAAATTAAGGCTCTTAAAAGTCACCAGTGAAGAGACCCACTACACTCAATGTTTCCAACATGTACTGGGTTTTAGAACTCTTTTTCCTTTCGAGTTGCCTCTACTAACATTGTATGTAATTAATGTTCTATAGAGCACATTTTGGAAGTGTTGAATTTTGATGAGCACTCTCTGAGCACTTTAGATGTTTAAAAGCAGAGTAATATATTATCAAAAACATACCAAAAAATGGAGTCAGTAGGCAAATACCACACACTAACATGATGCTACATTACATTTTCAGAAATGTATGTTTTGGTTATTTAACTAGGACTTGAAAACTAGTAATATCTATTCCCATACTTTCAAGGTATTTGAGAGTTAATCCATGTAATGATGAACTAATTTTATTTTAGATAAGGAATAAGAAATCAAAATGATGGGGGAGGAAGATTTTGATTATTTATGCCAAAAAAGAAGGCCACTGAAGCCAGTCTCCATGGAGGGGACATTGGGGCCGACACTGCTTCTGTGACTTCCCATCATGTTCATGTCTGTGTCTGTAACTGTCTACGGTTTGGGTGATATTTGGAACATCTCAAAGCAAAGTCTGGAGATTTGGTTCACACAAACAGGAGGCTCATCACTGACATTCTGAATCCCCACAAGAAATCCGACTTCTTGGATTTCCAAGAATAGAGGGGATCACAACTATCCGAGTCACGTGACAGCCTGAACACAATCAGATTGAAACTGCAGCAAAGGAACAAGAACAGAGTTCATTCCTTCAAGTGAGGAATGCAGAATAAAGATGCCCGGCCGTGGCAGTGCGTAGACATGTTTCCTGGGGACCATGGGGTCCCCAACACCCAATGGTATGCTGTATCCTTGGGGAATTCTTTATGATCTTGGGGTTAGCTGTAGCCCTCCTGTGGTAGAAACAAGATCTTATCGGTGCCTCAGCCATGACAGGTGTTAGAGGCTAATTAGTGACATCAGAGCTCACAACAACACTTGAGGATGAAAATCAGATTAGCTGTGAAGAGTACACATGCCAGATGCAGGTTTCTTAGGTTCAGATCCTGGCTTCCCCACTAACTAGTCCTGGACCTTGGATAAGCGACGAAGCTCTCGGTTCTGTTAGGGACTGGAAGAGATACTAGATGCAAAGTGCTTAGAACACTGTATGGCATGCAGTAAGCAACGAATAATGGTTAGCTATTAAAATTTACATAAATAATCCAATGTCAAGTGGACTATATATTCCGATTGTCCTGATTAGCTTATCTCACCTTGTCTGCAAGCTACGTGGGAAGCCAAATTATGGGCAGCTGCTTAGTAATCATGGCACGGGAAGGGGGTACTTCGGTCTGCATGTTCTGTAGCGGTAGGCTGTGACTGCGTGATGCATTCCTTTCCATGCCCTTGAGTCAGCAAAGAAGACACAGTCCCTGTCAGGTTCATGGGTGCTGCGAGCTAACAGCTTCCAATAACTAGGTGATGGGCAAGGTTGCTGTCTTGAGAGATGTTCTGCCTCTTTCTAGTGGTCTCTGAGCCGGTGTTCCTATTCTTCTATTTGCTCATCTTAGAGTACAGAGCTAAGAGGATGACTTATTATTTCCGTCGTCTCAGAGACCATCGTACTGTTGCCCCACCATGTACACACTTCCTGGTAGAGATGCCTGTATCGAGACTCAAAGTGAATCTAATAGTGAAGACTGAGAATTTTCCTATTAGCAACCAACCTATACTTAAAAGAATGGCTAAATTTGAAGATTTTCCAAAACAAAAGTTACCATTTCTGAAATGATCTAAGGGTTTTATCAAATGCAGTTGCCCAATGAATTGAAACCCTAGGATTTACTCAAATTACCACGTGTCTGTTTTGGTCAAATTTCCATTAATTCATTCACATTTCTAAAAAAAAAAAAAAGAAAGAAAAGGATTAAGCTTAAAGAAAATCATGCCCACCAAACGGGAATCTCAGCATTTTCCTAAACACTTTGACTCTTTTGCCAGACTCTGGCTAGTATTTGGGTTTTCTGGACTCAGGACCAGAATCACCTTCTTTTCGGGAGCCGTGTTCAGTGCTGGGACCCTGTGGTGAGATTAGAGGTGCGCATGTCAATTCTTTCCCCTGGTTCCAGCCTGTTACAAGATAGGATCTTTATGATCTTATTGAATAATGTTGAACGGCTCCAACTAAGCTTGTTCTTTTTATAACTAAAGTAGATTGAGCTCTTTAGGGATTGCTTTTGTTTTACTCTTAGAAGTCTGCAGTGTAGGAGTGAAAAATGCAGAGATTCACTTGTGTATAGATCACTGTAGAGTGAGATCTTATGAAGGGTAAATATTCCTATTCTTTATGATCCCCATGGAACTTGGCACTCAGATTGTGTGCAACATTCATTGCCCCTAAGTTTTAAGATGAGAGTACATGAAAATAAACTTTTAATTAGCAATCTAGTGAAGAAAATAGGCTTCTATTCAGATATTGCATTATGTCTCCCCCCCCCCCACTTCTATCGCCTTTTAAAAATAATCTCCATCATTCCTACTTGGCAATGAACCTCCAGTATCACACTCAAAATTAAGTTATAGTTTTCATTAAGTGTAATCTAGACTGTCTGTGTCTTTACCCAAATCCAAACAAACAACCTGATTTGCCACTTATCCAAAACTTCCTCCTAAGGAGAAAAAGTGAAAGTATGTATGATGGCTTTTAAACCCTAGATGAGGTAAGTACAGTGTTCAATAACTTCATCAAATAAGGTCTAAATTTTATGGTGCAAATGCCAGGCTTCACAGGTCAGCGAGCTGTTTCGAATGGTACACCAGGCTGCCTATATCAAATTTGTACAGAAGAATTGATTTTGTTCGTTGGAATAAGGCCATTTTCATCTTGCTGCAAGCTTTCCAGAAATAATAGTGCTATATTAGAAGAGAAATTATAAATAGATTACTGTTTTTAAGTATTCTTCAGAATGTTAACAACTAATATAATGGACTTTCTATTGCAATCCTAAATAGCAAGTGTCAACCTGATTTTTTAAGTTCTCCGCTGCCTCTCAGCAGTCCTGTGGATTCAGGGAAAGCGTGCCGTGTGGCTGACATAAACGTTGTTTTATTCTCCCCCTTTTCTTTTCTTCCTTTTGGGTCTGCTGTGCCTCTGCTACCGGCCAGACAGCCAAAGGAGGCAGACAAGACCTTTGATGCCTGGCGCCAGGGAAGTGGAGAAAAACGTGTTTCCTAAGTGGGGATTCTTCGTGTGTGTTGCTTATGAGTGAGATAGTAATGGGCAGAAAGTCCGTAGGCCCTCGTAATGCATCCGACTCGGCCTTCTGCAATGCATCTTGTGCCCTCATGACCTTTTACCTGTGGATCATCTCCCAGAATGGGAATTTTTCCTATGTTTCTGCTTCTGAGAGGTCACGAGGGCCTTGCGTGGTACACAGAGGCAGCTCATCTCTGCAGAGGGCTTTCCACAGCTGTCTGTCTGTGGTGGCTAGGAACTGAAGGCAGTGAGTGTTCTGTACCTATAAAAATACAGAGTTCTGTAGGAAAAGCTTTTAGTTGCTTGAAGCAGACATAGTCGCTTCTGTCTCTGTCTACTTGTTACCCTTTCAACCAACGTCCCTCTCTCACTTATTTGCACATTCGTCTCCTTGACCAGAATGGGAATTCCTGCCAGTATCTAGCAGAAGATCTGGCACTTAGTAATAGGTTTTGTGAAATACCCAATTCCTCACACCTACCTTGGGGCTGAGGATTAAAATCTGGAAAAATCTGATTAAGAGTTCAAATATAGAATATTGGCTAATGTGAGTGCGGGGCTTAGAACTGAGTCTATGTGATGCTTAAGTGGAAAGGAATGCAGAAATCGTGTTTATTTTCTTAGAAAAGTGAAGCAAAACTTTATTTCAGACCCTCATAAGAAAGAGATGCATGCTTTCAGGGTGTAAAAACCTTCCTACTGCTGATTTCTTTTCTGTAAATGAGGAACTTCAATATATCTCAGGGATCCTTTTAAGCCTAAAACTTTCCAGCATCTTTGGCATAAGGTATTAATTCCTTTTATTTTGCTTTAGTCTTTATATTTCCCAGATCTGATGTTGTCTTTGCTTTCCAGAATGCTCAAAAGTATGGATTCGATCCAGAAGGGCTTTATCAGCCACGAGACTTACAACAGACCTTAACTACAACCAGGACACTACAGGGAAAACTTCCAAATGTCATTAGGGGTTCTCAGTGCCCAAGTGATAAGATATTTGCAACTGGCATATCCAATTACATGTTTCATGTAAATCTTAGTATCTGATGACTGCACTTTGAAATGTCAATAAAGAAAGATGATCTTAATAGAATCAGCTCCAGTCTCCCATCCACCATTACCATGACCTCTAACGGTTAATAGTTGTTTATTTCATTGTTAAGTAAAAACCATCTCTTCTTTCTCAGGGCCCATTGTGCTTACTTGGGCGGTTGCTTGACAGCCCGCTATTAAGGACGGCGTGGACAGTTGGTCAGTTGCAATAGAAAGTCTACTCTAGTGGTTCATTTCATCATTTAGAATGATAGCAGTGCTCAGGTATTTAATAGATTTCTCAGAGCCAAGGTGATCGGGATCCATCTAGGCAAGGCAGTCCATCATGAGAAGAAGGGGGAGCCTCTGGTTCTCTTTAATGCCAGCCACGTGTCAGAGGGCCCCCCTTCCCTTGCTCGTGCTTGTGTTCCACTGCTGGTGCTCACTCCTCCTCCTGGGGGGACTCTGAGTTCTTCTGCCTGTTCTTTATCATAAAAACCTGGAGCCGAAAGGGACCTCTTAGATCATTTTTAAGTTTGATGGACGAAGATGCTGAGGCCTGGGGAGGTCATGCAACCTGCTCAAGGTCACGCAGTTGTTTAAGGGAAGGCTGGACCTGAACTCCAGGTCTTTGGACTCTTCTGTCTGGCTTGAAAAGAGGCAGTGCCAGTAGAGGCCTTAGATTCCATACTGTATTTTATAATAGCAAGAGTTTCACTTGAGATTTTTCTCTTGTTTTGTGTGTGTGTGTGTGTGTGTGTGTGTGTGTGTGTTCAGTTCCCTAGTTCTCCCATTTTCCTACATGGAAGGCGAATCTGACATCTTGGGCGGAGAATTGACCACTTTCTGCAAGTTCAACAGCACAAGTAGCACAAGTATTTAGGGACATTCAAGTCCTTCGTGCTCCCAGCTTCTAACAGCTCAGTAAGCGTTGATCGGCGAGGGAGAGGAGGAGGTGAGAAGCAGCTGTGTTCTGAGGCCTGGGCACCAGCAGAGGAGCCGTGTGGTAGTGAGCGAGAGAGCGAGGGAGCGAGGAGCGGCCTTGGCTGGCAACAGCTTGAGTTTTTCAGAAAATTCATAAATGCAGAATCACTGTCCCTGTAGCTCAGAGGGCCTGGCAGCCAACAAGACTTATTTCTGGGACTCCCAAGTAAAATGTCAACAAGGCACTGTGTGTCACATTGGGGGTCCCCAAGGACAAGCCACGCATCTCTTCTGTTCCCCAGAGACCAACAGGGACTCTGGCTGTCGGTTCACAGTGGGGAGAGCTAGCCCCGCACAGGAATGCCCTGAGTCTGTGCTTGCTTGGAAGATACTGGGGGGATGACCTCAGCTTGAACGTGTCTAGATATTGGAGGTCCACGTGCAGGGAGCATAAAAAGACTAAACTAGACTTGGTAGTGGTGCCACAGTTTGACCTTGCCTTTGACCCCGTCACCTTTCCTTTTTCCCTTTCCCTGTTTTTGTTACCCTTCCCGCCCCCGCCAAGCCTAACTAACTCACAAACTGCAAAGCTTGCAAAAACGTCAATGAAAAGCACTATTCACACAGGTACTGGGACGAAACTGTCCCAGTGATCCTGAGCCACACTCCGATTGTGAGTTTTAGAGCAGTTGAGGATGAAAACTGCTACCTGAGCAAGACACTGAGACTCATACTCTTCCCTTTACCCTGTCAAACTCAATCCTGTTTCTTTTGCACTCAGAGATATCCTTATCTTTGGATGCTTATTGATGTGCATGGGATGAATAAAGCTGTTAATCGCTATTTGATTAATCCAAACAATTTTCTTGTGGGGCACCTGGCTCAGTCGGTTAAGCATCCTGCTCTTGATTTCAGCTCATGGCATGGTCTCAGGGTCATGAGATCGAGTCCCAAGCAGGGCTCCATGCTCAGCATGGAGACTGCTTAAGATTCTCTCTCTCCCTCTTCTCCCTCCATAGTACCCTGCTTGTGCACGCACTCTCTCTCTCTCAAAAAAAAAAAAAAAAAAAAACCATTTTCTTTTGACAGAGGGAGTTGTGATCCTAAATAAAAGGTTTTTATCTCTGACTTTTAGGATGCTCCTGGAAAAGACCCAGCTCGGGACACCACATGGAGTGCTGTGATGGGGTGGCTAGAAAGGAAGATGTGAGGCATGAGTCAGGGCCAGTAGGAGAAGCCAGGGGAACGAGGGTTAAACAGCTGCTTTCAGAGAGTGTGGTCACGCCCAGAGTCAGCCACAGGAGGTGAAGGACCCAGTATAGAAAAGTCCTGCCAAGTCTGCCCGAGATTTCCAACACCAGCTGCAAGTTTTGGGGCCCGCGGGCTACCCTCACTTCAGACCAGCTGGCTACAAATTTGGGGGTCCCTTGGGAATCCCTGTGGTTTTTTGATTCACTAGGACAACACAAAGAATTCAGAAAAGTGCCGTGCTTACCACTGCAGGATTATTATGGCAAAAGAGATACAAATCATTCTTGGTCAAAGGAAGAGCTGCCTAGGGCAAAATCCGGGACTGGGAGGGTTCCAAACATGAAGAGTCCATGTCCTCAAGGACACAGAATCTTCTTGGCATCCGTGTGTGGCAATAGGCAATGTCAACCTAGGAAGCTCACAGTGGTTTTGTGTACATGGTTTTTATTGAAGTTCGTGTTGTAGGCATGGTTAATTGAGTTATTGACCACAGGCTTGAACTCAGTTTCTCGTTCATCCCTCCCCAAGGTCAGTTGACGTCATGTGGCCCAAGCCCAACTCTCTAACCACATGGTTAGTCTTTCTGGTGTAGTCAGCCCCCCTCCTCAGCCAGCCTGCATGGCTGGCCCCACCCGCATCATCTCTAGCATAGACAGCAAGGTGTCTTGCATTAGCCTACACTGTTCTGTGTGGTCTCACGGGCCGGTCACCAAAGAGGAAGATGTGCTAGTCACTTGGGGAACTCCCAGGCTTTAAAGGTTGGCTCGTAAGGAGCTGGGACAAAGGTTCCACCTTTCTTTAGGTAGAATGGATTCTTGAGTACGCAGCTTGGTACTGCAGGTTAACCCAAAGCACACGTGCGTGTACACCCCTGAGAGAGCATGGCGCAGAGGAAGGGGATGGGCGGTGTGCCCACAGCATCCCACCTGCCATGGCCCAGAACGGCGAGAGCCCGGCAGGGATGCAGGGGGTGTGTGTCATGGAGCAGATGGGAAAGATACAGAATGTATGTGCTCAGGAGGCTTCCGTCTCTGGACTTGCCCTACTTTTCATGTTGGGATAGGTCACTAGTGGCTATAAATCTGTGGTCTGTTTCCAGTCTCAACTGAAAACAGAAATACCTAAGGGTGTCAGACTCACCTGGTTGAAACCGACTCTCCAAACTCTGTCCTTACAGTCCACCTGACAGAGGGTAGGTATGGAAAAACTGTCAGGCTGTCTCCAAATTCAATTAGCATTTGTGTTTTAATGTGCTCCGAGGTTTGCATTTGCTCCCTCAGAGCCTCTGATGAAGGGGACAGGCAGTAATCTCGCTTTGCTCTTCCTCAGAAGCTGGAGCAGACCGTTTCTCTTTGAGGTTAATACAAAGGAAGAGGCTAAGCTGAGTCATATTTTTTCAAACTCTCCGGGTGATAGGGACTGGGTGACCTACTGGACTTCAAAAGGCTTCTCTTTGTGAGAAGTAAGTGCAGGGAGTTGAGAGTTCCCCAGAAGATGAAGAGACCAAGGTGGCGTTTCTCTCAGATCACCTGGAGGGAAGGTAGGAGGCAGGTGTGTAGGGCTGAGGCTAGTTGGAGGAGGGAGAGCAAGGACAGGCTGTGGGCACTTTGTATTTCTCTGTTACTTCTCAGGACTTTCAGCCAGAGAGACTGTCATTCTAGACTAGTAGTCTTCTGTTACAAGGAAGCTGCTTCCCATCCTCCGGAGGGTGGGTTCCTGCAGCAGACGCTGTGGATGGTTTGGGGAGAACCATGCTTGAGCGAGACTGCCCCGCTTATTAGCCTTGGATCCTTGGTCAGTCCACTAACTTTCTGCCTCTCTTCTCTCACCTGTATGATGGGAATAAAAATATCCATCTTAATAGTCTATTATTAGAATTAATGCCCTAACACACATAACAGCATCTAGTACGCTGTCTTCCCCTCGATGGGTGCTCAGTAAGCATACTTTCCCTTATCTTGCCCGCTGCCTTTTACCCCAGGATGTCCTGTTCCAAGAACTCTTGCTGCTCAGAGGCTTCTGAGCAACCATTTTGACACAGAATTCTGCATTGTCTCCTAGAGTCTCATGCAGCCTGCAAACCCAACTTCTGCTTAATTGCTTCCTCCCACTGTTGTTCTCGGTAAGCTCTATATAACTTGGTTTGAAGTTTAACCCTATTTGCCCCTAGTTCTCCCTCAAGGGAACTGTGCTGGGGTGGCAGGGGGGCGGGGGCTCGTAAGCTGTTTCTGAAGAATTGTGCAATTTAGGAAAATTAAGTTTCAGGCCAGCCATGTGGCTCTGACAGCTTATAGTGCTCAGTACTTAGCAATAATGGAGAAAATGCCAGTAAAAATGACAAAACGGCAGAGCCCTGACCCACCAGGTAATTGTATATTGAATATGTCTTAGCTCAAACCGGGGATGATTTTGCTTAAATGAACTAAAGGCAAAACTGCATGTTGTAAGTCATATAAAACAAGACCAGTGCACTGGGTAATTAAAGATGCAAACCAGCAGCGTAAGATGTTTGCAGACGGAAAGTAGGTATCACTGGCTTTATAGGGATGAGACGGGGTAGGGGAGGTGGGGGCGGAGGAAGGACAATTTCTATATAATGAGTAGATTTCAGGCTTCCATATGGGCTTGAAAGAAAGACAGGCAGTCATTCAAACCTAGCTCTGTTTTTTTCTTTTTTGTATTAGAAGAAAAAAAGATGACACATATCGGTTGTCCAGAGCCCACAACTGCTCTTATCATCCTGCAGATGCACAGAGAGGGGCAAAGAAGGTAAAGAGTTTGAAGGAGATAAATACAAAACCACGGAGTGAATTTGTGCAGGAATGAGGATTAGAGCCTTTAAGTGCTTTAGTCACTTGATCCTGCTAATCTTTGTTCTCTAATGTGAAGAATTCATGGGCTTCAGGAAGAGACTTCTGTAGGTTCTTATATGAAATCAGGACTGGCTGTCATTGTGTAATCCTCAGGTATTTGCGCCCTATCTCTTCAGTAATCAGAAATAGGCAGCTGGAGAAGGCAGGCAGACAGATTAGCTCTCAATATCCCAACACATTGTGTTTCTGTGTTGCAGCATCTTTAATTACCAAAAAGTAATTCACTGAATAGTACCCTAGTGGCTTGAAAGAGTTAATACAGTTTCCAGAAGTGTCTAACCTTCTCCCAGGGAGTAGCTTAAGTACAGAGAAAATCTGACTCAATAAATACTAAACAACAAGAATGAACTGATAAGGGTCAAACTCCACAAAACAAAATTGAACCAATGGCCCATTTAATCCAGTACCTTCTCAATAAATCCCCTTTCACCATAAAGCACTATTTGCTTGGTAATTTCCATAAATTGATGGCCATTCTTCCTTAATCCTTTGAGGTCAGATCAATATCCATTTATTCCCTTCACTCATTTCATCCACCATCTGCCATCCATCCATCCATCCATCCATCCATCCATCCATCCATCCATTTATCCATCCGTCTTACTGAACACCTAATGCCCAAGGTTCTGTGATAAATAAGACACAGTCATTCTCTATAGAGAACTTACTGGAAGAGGGCGGTGGGATGAGGTAGAAGTAAACAACCAACTTCGGGAGAGGCCTGTAGTCAATGATCGTCATCTCTTCCAGAAGCCCTCATGGACCAACAGTCTCCCACAGGCTGGGTAAGCTGCTCCCTTTGTGTCCTCCTACATGAATCCATGTTTCCCTATATTCTGTCACTGATCACATTGTACTGTAATTGTCTTTTTATTGTCTGTTTCTCCTACTATGGTGTGGACTCCTTGAGGGCAAGGACACTGTTTCATTCATCATTTTATGATTTTTCCCCCAGTGTGTACTCACTGGTTCCAAGAAGGCCTCAACAAATGTCCGTTGATGGATGAATGGATGAGGATAACATTATTTTGGCTGTTAACTGAGCTATACCAGGAGTGGTTTTGAGCTACACATATAACCACCTATTGCCTGACTATTTTTAAGAGGAAATAGTTGGGAACGGCCACAGATTCTCAAGCTGTCCTATTTATGGTTTAGGCGAAATTTAAAATTTGTCATACAACTGCTTTCAGAATGAGAAATACAAGTTCATCATGGATATACATATTTACATACACAGACATGCTATATGTATAATGACATCCTAGATTGTTTCCTTTACCTTATGAATTATATTCAGTCGCTCTCAACATCCCGTTGATTTCACCACCTTCATATCTTTAAAATGTGTCCAGTTCTCTCCATCCTCACTGCCACTAAACGTAACAGACCACCATCATTGCTCACTTTGTTCATAGAATTTGTTCCAGTCTTGCTCCTTCCTTCCCCAAATCTAGTCTCCATACTGATGTTAGTATGTCTTTTAAAGTGTATGTGATTGTATCTTTGGCTTGCCTAAGACCTTCAATAGCTCACAGTTACATACAGGATAAAGTCTGAACTCATTAGCATGGGAGGCAAAATCCTTCATGTTCTCCTTCTGATGCTTCTCTGTTGATTGCTTTGTCTATGAATGCACCCTGCTCCCTCTTACCTCCTGGCCTTTGTGCTGCTTGTCCTTGGTGGGACTGTCCTATTGTAGGGCAGGCCAAGGGCCACCCCCTTCCCTTTGTATCCTCAGCTCAGTTCTATCAGCATGAACAGCATGTCTTCATTCAGAATTCCTTTGCTGAATGTCCACTCCCTCCTTGCCGCTCCCCAAACACATGTGGGTTCCAAGTCATTCCTTTGTCTTCACACAGCATCCAGTGTCCTTTTCATGCTGAGGAATAGGTGCTTCTTTTTCTCTCTCTCTAGTGTTTTGGTGGCAAATGCTTGCATTACAATGCATTCTCTAATACTTAGCTTCTATTAGGCAAAAAGCACTTAGCAATTAAGATAAGTAAATAACTGAAAGTACGATAAAGGCTCAGTGAAGGGTCAATTCAGTTCTAATTTTTGGCTCAACTGTGTCTTTCATAACTCATTTCAAATTTTTGGTAAATTTTTATTGATGGGCAAATGGGAAATAGAAGGGTAGAATATTTCAAACCTCTTTGATGTTTCTGAAGATATTTTATTAAAATTTTGAAAACTGGGATGACCCCCTATCCTCGTTTGCCGGGACTGCCCTGGTTTTGTACTTTTTGTGGTTCTACTTCCCAGGGGAGCCCTCATTTCTGGCTTCCCCCTGAAAGTCTCTCACGCTGGGAGGGCCCTCTATCCCAGGGCTAACTGGGCACACTCGGATAGTTACTTTCCCTAGAAGTCTCAGGCTTTGGAGACTAGAACTTCTCCCTAGTATTTACTCCTTACCTTACAGAATACAGGGAAACATGGACTCATGCAGGAGGACACAAAGGAAGCAGCTTCTCCTTTCTCCTAGGACTTCTCCCCCACTGAGTTACAGCACCTCCAGCACGCCCAGGGGTGCAGTCCTAGGGGAAACTTACCAATGGTGGTGTGAGCCGGGGCTCTATCAGATCCTGCCAGCTTTCTGTATGCCCTGGGGGTAGAGAACTTAGCAGTGCCCTTGCAGTAGCCCTTGTGAGGCAACTGTTGGAGCTGAAATTCAAACCCATGACCAAGCGTCTGCAGAGCTCCTTCCTCTGACAGCAATGGGGAATGGCCGGACTCCTGAACTGGGAGCTGGAGGACCTCGAATGGCCTTAGATAAATCCCAAACTTAGCCGGCCCCAGGCCAGCTGTTTCGTCTTTCTGACGGTCAGTGTCTTCATCTGTAAAATGAGAGAGCGCTTTGCCTTTCTGCATTCCAGGGTTGTTGCAGATTCAGAAGGATAGTGGGTAGGAGAGAAATTTGAAAGCCACTAGTGTTCTGCAAATGTGAATGATTACCATTATCCCATAGCACTGTTACGTGAACACAGGCTGAATTTTTCCACTCAAAGTTATAGTTGGGATAGTTCTAAAAGTGTCTGCTCTCAAGCATATTAAAAAGACCTGTGTGGAAACATGAAGCAAATCTGCGAGTGCATGATGCCCAGCTGCAAATGTTGGAAGCTCCTGGCTGGGCTGCAGGGCTGGCTGGCCACAGAAAGCAGTGTCTTCCGAAAATGTAGCCTGGGATCATTCCTTTTACAGAAATGAATTGTACAAATTATGCAACAGTGACCTATCTGGTCGTTATTTTTAGTGACATTTGCCTGAGTCGGCCCCAGGCTGCATACAGGATAAGCTGAATTAGGAATGCTATATGGAAATTTAACATCTACTCCTTTATTGCTTTAATGCTTTTTTTTTTTTTTTTTGGAGAGGTGTGGTTTTGCACTGCTATTTTACTCCCTTTCTGCAAAATCACAGGAAAACTCAATTCTTCTGCCTCTCTCCTCTTATAACGTGTTTGAAATATAAGATATTTTCTAGATAGAACATAATAGACTACCTTTTGCAGAAAATTTATGTCATTCCTCCTTACCGCCTCGTCCCCCAACACACACTCAGTTCCACTGTGATATGTTGGCAACAAAGAAAATTACTGACCCTATGATCTGAACAACAAAGTGTTCTCGAAATGTATTGCCTCATCGGTTAGGTTTGATTAAACCATTTATCAGCAAAAAATAAAAATTGCTTTTCTTTGCTTAGTATATCTGGAGATTCAGGAGTACTTTGTGGGGCTATTGTTATCTTGGCATTTGTGGTTGAACTGCATACTCTTACTAGTTTTTGATAACATGGAGGTAAACTTACATAAGGAGGAAGATTGTTTATTCTACTCGCACTCTTTGTCACATTAACATTGCTTATTAATTCCAACTGTGCTGTTGGCTAGATTAGACCACCTACAAGCATTTGGTTGTATAGTTTATATGTGTATTTTATTTTTTAATTATTTTAGTTTATTATTTATTTGTTTATTTGACAGAGAGAGAGAGAGTATATAAGCAGGGGGAGTGGCAGGCAGAGGGAGAGGGAGAAGCAGGCTCCCTGCTGAGCAGGGTCCCCGATGTGGGGCTTGATCCCAGGACCCTGGGATCTTGACCTGAGCTGGACGCAGACTCCTTAACTGACTGAGCCACCCAGGTGCCCCTAGCATAGTGGTTTTGAACTGAATGATCTAGTTGGGGGACTGGGGAGCCTACTTCTCCCTCTGCTTACCACTCCTCCTGCTTGTGTGCTCTCTTTCTCTTTCTCTGTCTCTCTCTGACAAATAAATAAAATCTTTAGAAAAATAAGTAGATAACATACACAGAGGGTATGTCCACAAAGGAGGAAGCTTTACACAGGCAAAACCAAATGGCTAGGGACAGCCATTCCTCACCCCTGTGGGCTTTCTCTTTGACCTTTCACACTGGGGTTCCTCAATTCAGAGCTTGTTCTGATCAAGGAGGTCTGCGATTTGATTACTAAGAACCTGTTCCTCGCTGGATTAATGTTTTGGTGAAGCTTAGCTCTCACTGGGGCCTTCAGTTTGTGTCCTTGTTCAACACATTAGCTTGGCGCATTCTAGGACCTCCTCCGTATTCCTGATAGAATGCTCACTAGGAGCCTCCGGTGAGTAAGAACC
>CM053605.1:123197807-123213246 GCA_028646535.1 Procyon lotor
AGAGCTTGTTCTGATCAAGGAGGTCTGCGATTTGATTACTAAGAACCTGTTCCTCGCTGGATTAATGTTTTGGTGAAGCTTAGCTCTCACTGGGGCCTTCAGTTTGTGTCCTTGTTCAACACATTAGCTTGGCGCATTCTAGGACCTCCTCCGTATTCCTGATAGAATGCTCACTAGGAGCCTCCGGTGAGTAAGAACCCGTGCACTGGAGATGCAACATTGCCGCTCCACTTATCATATGCCGAAACCATGGAGGCATCTTCTCTGAAAGTTAACTGAGATTTTTTAGTGTTCGGCCTATCAAGAATAGGGGTTCTAAAGTGTGCTAGAAGTTAAGCCACATGTGTCTTTGGGTATTTGTATGAACATTTTTCTTGGTCATGTTCCCCATCTTAAATAGCATCTGTAGGGACCAACAACTTTTTTCCTGATCTGTGAGATCACGAGGACATGACCTAACACTTGGATAAATTTCTTCCAGCCCCTTGAATATCAGCCTAAAGAGAAATGTGACCACCTCAGTAGAAGTGTCTGATCTGGAACCTACCATGTCGTTGTAACTTACTGAAAAGTTTCTTCATCACAGCCCCCCCCCCCCAAGAGGGACATTATTCATGCTGATAACATGTTAGAATAATGGAGTAATTGGACTATCAATATTTTAATTGCATTTTGCCTTTTAAGTTTTGAAAGTGGGCATATAATCCTCTGTTGCCTCTTTCCTTTTCTAGAGCATATTTCTGTCTCTGTCTCTCTCTCTTTGGTTTACTTTCTGAAAAACAGTCTAGCTGTTGAGTTCTGATTAGAGGTGAGGCAAGCTTCAATATGCAGGGCTGAGATATTAGAGCAAAAGATAATGCTTGAAACCACACTTTTAACATTCAATTTCAGTGCTGTCCAGAACAACTATAAAACTGGGAAAGGTGAGTAATAGATTTGACAGCTATACTCTAAAATGGACCTTATTAGTGAAATATAAATTATAACCAGGCGTTTCCTATCAGCACCCCGCACAGTTAATGATAAGCAGTCAATGAGATTTATATACCCTTAGCATTTTTATAATGAGTCTGTTGGTTTGATGACAGTTTACTGTCAAACATTATGCTTAAAAATTTATAGCATTTGATTCAAATGAATAGACAGTTTAGCTTCATTGCAATCTGTTCTGATTTTCCCTTTTCACGAGGCTCACAGTTTTGCTTTTCTCTCTCTCTTTTTCATCCCTAGCCTAAGCTGTTAAACACTTACACTGGAAATGAAGTTTTGAATTGGGTGCACATTGACCAGGAGAAAGTGTGCGTTAACTTGAAGGAAAGGGGTTCAATGAATTCCAAGAACAGACATGAGGAGTCTAAGAAGTCGTGTTCTGCTAAAGTGTTAAGAATTTACAGGCGCACCGGGATGGTGGCTGTAGGGAAGCTGTGAAATGTACTAGAAAGAGATCGCGTGGGGAGAAGGGTCTTTAACTCTGTGAGGGGGCGCCCATACACATTAGCGTCGGGGAGATAACATCTTGTTTCCTCTTGGAAAGGGACACACATTGGTTCCCAGGACTGCCTACCGCTCTGACGTCAAGTGTCCGCAAAAGTCTGCTGATGGACTGACTTCTGCTGGAGAGGGTCACCAAGACGATGCAGAGGGTGCTCTGCGGAGTGCCACTGCCCCCACAGGGTCATTCTGCTGCCTAGTTTAAGCAGACACAGCTGTTGGATCTGATGGCTGCCTCCGCACAGCAGGCACTGTCACTTCGGGTAACAGGTGCCTGATTTTCAGGAAATAGAACTGCTGTTCAGAAAATGTGGTCTTTCAGGTAGATAGGCTTTCAACACAGGTGTTCTTCAAAGGTGGTAGTATTAGAATAGTATTTATGCAGCATTTTAAAAATAGCTCAGATGGGTTAAAGGCATTTTGATCTCTTATATCCTGTGCTCTGTGTTCTGTTTCAGACCTTTTTTGCCCACTTCACGTTCCCACGCACCTCTGGCTCGGGAGGGGTAGCTGGAAATAGCCCCCTGTGTCTGAGATTTAAGATGGCTGCTCCCTGCTTCCCACCTGCTCGTGTCCTAACCCCATCTCCATCTCGACTCAGAAACCTTGGCCCTAAAATTTCCTGAGCCTTGCCCTTGGATTCAGAACTGGATGATCCTCCTGTTTTTTTGGAGTCTTGTCTTTTCTGAAAGAACCCAGAGCTGGCTTGTCCCTCTGGCCCTTCATAGACCCTACTCCTTCCGGTCAGAATCCCTTCTAGATTTGGAGCCGAAACTGCATCAGTGATGACTCATTGGTTATCAGCCCCAGGGCCCCGGCGAGGGCCTGGATATTCAGACAGGTGCCATTTTAATAATGATTTCAATTAGGGTAATAACGTCATTATCTATCTATCCTGACTATGCGTGAGGCTCCAAGCTAGGTATTTTAGACATTTTGTGTTTTAGTCCGTAGGGAACTGAGACTCCGAGATGTGTCAGAGGCTCACAGATTCAAATCCAACGCTCAGTATTCTTTCTCTGCTATTACAACCATAAGTGGGAGGTGGCATAATTCGTAAAGATAAGGAACCCTGATTTCTCATCCCACCATCCATCTTGCTGTCTTGTTTTGAGGTCTCAGCCGAAAAATGTATCTTTTTCATGAGGACACCATTTCATGTGATCATTCTTGCCGCCCAGTTAGTTGATGGATGACAAGTGTTAAATTTAAGTGATGCCATGTTTAGGAAAGAGAGGGAAAGGAAGCTTTGGAGTTCTCCATGGCCTGAGTCGGGCGAGGCAGCAGATCCGGTGCCAGGGCCAAGAGGGTCATCTTTAGTTAGTAACTTGCCGGGTCGGGCGTGTTCCCAGGCAAAGACTCGGACAGTGGCGGTCTCCAGCCTGTGCTTGAATGAGAGCCCCACGGGGAAAGGAGTGGTTGTCAGGGAGAATTATGAAAGCAAGTGAGTGCCATGGTGACAACTTGGGAAGACATTAGAGGGTCTTAAAAGGGTCATGGACGGAAGGCAACGTTCCTCCAGTGTGCCTCCAAGGTCACGTGGCTGAAGGTACCCGGCCCCAGTGCCTGTACAGGGTGCTGAGTGAAGGGCTCGGACCAAGCAAATGAGCGGCTCACATTCTGCTGTCAGCAGCTGAGACGAGGCGAGATGTGTGATCAAGTGGTTATTGCTCAGACTGGACTAGAAAATCCCTTCTAACCAAGGACTGATATTCCTTTAATATAGCATAGTACGTGCATGGGGCCGCCTGCCAGTCCTTGGGGCTTTTAAAATACAATATTACCAAAGTCACTGACATTTTATTCATAGAGGTGAAAAATAATGCATTGGTTATCAAATGCCTTTTCATAAACATCATATTCATGTATTTCATATTGCCTTTCTCCAAAGTTTAAAAAAAAAACCACTTGTCCTTAGGAGCCCGGCGAGGGCACGTGGAATGGTTCTAAATGAAGATATTAATATTCACATTATAGCTAAACCTCGCTAATTTGCACTAATGACTGGGAAACCTATTGCAAATTACCAAATTAGTGAGTAAGCCAGCAACCAGGATTTCAAAAAGCCCAAAGACAGCACCAGAAAATGAACCCTTTTCCATAATTTCATCAATGCAATTGAATTTTAACTACTGCGAGTAATTTGTAGTCTCTATTTCGCCTATCTTGCAAATCTATGTGCATCTTAAAGAGCAGTGGTGGGGCCATCAACATAAAATCTCCTTTTCACATACCATTATGGTTAAGGTATGTATGTAAAAGGAACCAAATCAAAACCTGTGGGGGGAAAAAAACTGAAGTTTTATCTAAAGGGTTTGTACTTTTTAGTAATTTTTTTCAGTTGTTATACCAGATATAACTGGGTTCATTTCCACTTCCAGGTAGCAGTCAGAAAACGCAAAAGCTTAATGAATATTGCACAAAAGACTCGTAAGCATCAGTGCAATCTCTCAACTAACCAGGCCCCTTCTTTGTGAAAGAGGTCATTTTCCAAAGCCCAGTTACACGAGAACGGAAATCAGAAGCGGGAGGAGGGCCGGAGGCGCATGGGCAGTGACCGCTGCGGATCTACTTGCTCTGACGGTAGGAGGGGCCTGACGGACCACTGCCGCTGTCTCCCTGTTAATAGGCTCCAGGTTTTTTCATATTCTTCATAATCAGTCACTTTGCTTTCAAAACAAAAATGTTTTTATTGACGTGTAGTCGATACACCATGTTACATTAGTTCCGGATGTACAACACAGTGATTCCACGACTCTTTACCTGATGCCGTGCCCACCACGAGTGTGGCTCCCGTCTGTCACCATCGCCGACTGTCTTCCTTCTTCTGTGCCCTTCATCCCCATGACTTATTCATTCCGTAACTGGAAGCCTGTATCTTCCGCTCCCCTTCACTCATCCCCCCAACCCTGTCCCATCAGGTTGTTCCCTGTTTTTGTGAGTTTATATCTGCTTTTTATTTCTGTGAGTGTTTATTTGTAAGAACCATTCACTTTCATACCTAATTTTGTATTTGCAATTTTTGTATCCTTTTCTTAGTTGTGTACGTTTCTGCCCTCCCCAAGCCTGAATCTTCCCTGGTAGTTGGGCCTGGGCTTGTCCCAGGGATAGTTAGGGGAGTGAGAAGAGAATGGACTAAGGGTAGCATCTGAGAGTGTGGATGTTTAAAGAGGAAGAATGCTCTAGACATGGAGAAGGAAGGACCTCTGGGCTCAGAGAGTTCCAGAGAGGCAGAGACCTGGCCTTGCCCTATCTCTCCTCTCCCCAGACAGGGTTCCCCTCTGTCTTCTCAGAGACAAGGGGGTCTTCACCTTTCCCATCCCGCATGGAAGATCAGAGCTTCCGTTTGCCTGGATTGGGTGGGGACTGGGCAGAGAATGGGAGTCTATTGAATCGGGTTCTCAACTTGTGCGGGTTATGTAATCAGTACTCAGAACCACCTGTAACTTAAGAGCTTTAAAAACATAATCCGTATTTTGTTCCTCTCCATTATCTTGTGGCTCTGCTAGCATTTGTTAAGCTTGATTTTTTTTTTTTTTTATCTAAGAAAGTCAAGCTGGGAAGTACACACCAGGTGCAATTGGTCAACCCGCAACTAGATCTGGAATTGCTTAGGCTTGGCTGATTCCATGAAGCCCTGAGAGCAACATGGTGGCTGTTGGGAAATGCGGGATCTGGAGAAGGTAGGCTGGAAGCGGCTATGCTTTCCCACACGTGCTCTTGACCTGAGGAGCATAGATTTAGAGAGCTCTCTCTTCCCTCATTAAATAGGGACTATAAAGTAGGAGACTGACTGTCTCAGATTAAGTTAGACTGAGGACAAAAAGACTAGAAAACATCCACCCGCTAAAACCATCCTTTACCCCTTTGCCCTTAAAATTACTTATCACACAGACATGTACCCTGGGGCAAATAATACATTATATGTTAATAAAAATTAATAAAAAATAAAAAAAAAATTACTTATCACATTGCAATGAGAGCCCATGAATTTCAGACAGCCCTGGACAAGAAGCAAGCGTACATCTCACATGGGGATGGGGGATAGGCGGTGGGAATTTTGCCACTATACCTATATAATGGATTTCTATAAAGTATCTTGCCTGTGTATGATTTAGCCACATCCCTTCGGAAGCTAAAATAGAGCCATGAAAGAAGCATAAATAATGATTGTATTTAAAGGACTTATGATAGATGAATTATTCGTGTTCATGGCTAATTTTAACTTTACCTGCACCTTAAAATACACTGTGTTTGACAATCTTGTTGAGGCTCTATATTATTTGAAGAAATAAAGAATGTGAATAATGTTTTTCAAGGGAAATTGGCTGTGTGTGTGTGTGTGTGTGTGTGTGTGTGTGTGTGTGTTAAAATCTTTGAAATAGCAAAAGAAATAAGGCTTTTATTCCCCCTCATGATTATTTAAGCGGAGTTGTAGGAGTTTGTTATTTATTTATTTTCAAGCTTCCAGTATTTTGGAGTGTTGAGTTTGCCAGCAGAGCTGTATTCTTTCCTCCTCTACTTTTACTGCTTGGATAACTTTCTTGGGCTGTTTCCCTGGAGAAGGTGATGGTAACAGTTATACCAGGTACACTTGGCCTCTATCACTCTTACAAGGATGCAGTTGGTGTGAGTGGGTAAAAACTTCTTGTAATGCAATCCCATTCCAATTACTACTGGGTAGAACTTAAAGCATCAGCAGAATATGTTAGGAACACTTCAGCATCTTCTTGTCTTTTTTTCCACCCGGCTCAGATACTATTACTTCTTAGGCCTTCGTCTGGAGGAATCCATCAGTGTCCTTTTTCAAACTCTCTAGAAACACTCTCCAAAGAGGGTAGGCAATTTTCTTTTATCTGAATTCTCATGGAATTTTAGTTCAAGTTTTATTGTGTTTTTAAGAGCCCTCGAGATGCCCATATAAATATGGGTGAGTTGAGTTTAAACACATATGCTACGATGAATGCACAATCTTAAAATACTCTGTTGGAAGAATAATCAGAGTAATTATTCCTTTGTTCAGGAGAGAGGCTACCCAAGCCCTTCCCGACACTTGGAAAGGTCTGAAAATTCAATGCCCTTAGCTGATTACATGGTCTTTTCACAGAAAGTATTGGAAGTGTTTATGATACACGTTCACAAATAGACATGATGCATTTTCTTCTGGAGTGCCAGTTTTGGGAATTTGTGCAGACTATGACAATTTAATCCCACCAATGCCTTGACTCTTAGGTTGGTAAAGGAGGCCTTTTTCTCTTTGTTGACTTATAAGGTCCTTCCATGAAGCAGCGCTCAGGCAGAACACTCACATATTCAAGGAGAGGAGAGGCTAATGGATGTTTCCAAAAATGTTTGCTGAGACTCCGCAATTGGAGTTAGCTGTTTCATTATATTCTATATCCATGTTCGGGAATGTTTGAGTCTGACACCCCCTTCTCCTGTCTCTTCCGTTTTTTTCTTCCAATTTCCAGATTCGTCTTTAAAAAGAAGGCGAGAGTGGTCTCATTGCAATTACCTCACTGAAAGACTTTATTCTGCTTCTGTCTTCAACTTCTCCTCTTAATAGCTTCCCTAGAAAGCAACGAATGAAAATTCTCAAATGCGAATAACAAAAGGAGAATTCACTTGTTACCATCTTCTTGATTATCAAATTTCCAAACTGAAAATAATTCTCTTAATAAGGAGAAATTTTAACCAAGATAATGAAAATTGTTTTTAGATTTCTTTTTCACATTGTTTACTGAACTAAGATTAATTCTATTGTCTAGCAACGTCATGCCGTGGAATTCTGGCATATACGTTATGGTTAACAGAAATTCTTCGTGTTTGCTTGTATGGGTCCCATCTGCTTATAGACTGATTTCCCCATATAAAATCTGAAGAAACAGGGCCATTTAAACTCAATTCATTCATGAGTGAAAACACTGTTTAAGTACCAGCCATAAAGAAGATAGGATGCTATCATTTTTTAAAATTAATTAATTTTTTATTGACACCTAATGTATTATTTGTTTCAGGGGTACAGGTCTGTGAATCATCAGGCTTACACATTTCACAGCTCTCACCATAGCACGTACCCTCCCCAGTGTCCATAACCCAGCCACCCCAATCCCTACCCCCACCACCACCCCAGCAACCCTCAGTTTGTTTCCTGAGATTAAGAGTCTTTTATGGTTTGTCTCCCTCCCCAGTCCCATCTTGTTTCATTTTGCTGTCATTTTTAAGGACACAGAGATATGTTATGCATCGGCCTGCTTTTAAAGCAGTTTACAACTCACATAATTGTTAAAGACACACAATCACATGACTAGTAAGAGAATGTCAAGTCCGACAGTATAAACTGTTGGAGGATGGTGAGCTCACTGTGGGCGGTTGCACTCAAGAAGACTTCCTGAGTTGTGCTGGATAAATGAGGTCTACATAAGCTCTGGTACCTACGAGGAGGGAGAAGGATATACCTGTCTGTAAGAGATAAATATGGGGGAGAAGGGAGAGGGAACACGCTGCAGGGGGAGCCATTGGCACAGTTAAAAATGTGTCAGCAACACGTGGCTGAGGGTTGGCTGAGGGTTGGGATTGAGTGGAAGGACAGCCAACAGGTCTGTCAACCTGGAGGAGTGGGGAGTGGCCAGTGGAGAGGCAGACCAGACAGGAGAGTGCTAAAATGCTTGATCAATTCACTTAAGTGTTCCTCAAACTAGGATTTTCAGCTGTGATTGTAGCCAGTCAGGATACCTAAATTCCTGTCCCAAGTGGGAAGTAACCCTGTTGTCTCAGTAATTGATTCAAGTTTTAGGATCAAAGACTGGATGACGGAACAACTAGCTAATGGTCTTTATTTTGTTCACCATGCTTTCGATCAGAGCAAATAAAAGCGTACTTTCTGCTCCAAGTGTGTCTGCGTCCCAGTCAACGTGCACAGTTCTTGGCGGGAACTCCTTTTATAGGGGGAGCACATGGCCTTCCACATGAGTTCATAGATACACACTTGCCCATAAACAGTTTCATTTAGATACATGTATGTGTATTTTAGACAGAGAACTTACATAAGGGTTGCTGAACACTCCTGGGTAGGGTAAACAGCCCTTGCCTCACCATGTCCAGGGGAAGGGTTTTCTTTGATATGTATCCACTCCTGTTATTTTCAGGCATTTAATGATAGTGGGAATGAATGGACCATCCCTGTCACAGTCTGTTCGTTTCTTACAAAGGTGCACGGTCTTTGATCACGGCTCTAGGCTATAATCTATAATTAACCTGTATTCAGAGACGGCCTGTGAATACCACTGAGGTTGTTTGGTTTTTCCAGGCAAACTCTGTTCTGCGAGCGGGTATCCCTGCACACCACCAACCGGTCTAAGGCCAAACCTAAGAGCTAACGTTAAAATGGCGCTACAGTTATTGTTTTAAAAGGATTCTTAATTTACAGGTAGAACAACTACATGTAATCTTGCCTTTTGGAATGTACCACTGAATCAAATTACTTAAAGTCATTTGTCTGGTGAGTTACTGAACATTTCATAACAAATCATCTGTTCAAGGAAATAATTCCATCTGAGACATATTGATGACAGGTTTGGATTTTAGAAAACGGTAATTTTTAGTCTCAGCTCCATCGTCTTGATGACCTTCACAAGACTGTGCTAATATTTTACTTATTCTTCCCTCTTCGTTGCCTTCCAACATCCCAGAGAATAATTCATATCCTCGCTCACCTTTGCTAATGATTTCCCCAAAGGTTTTCCTTCATCAATATCAGGGAAAACTAACCTATTGTCATCATCTTTTAAGAAGTAATTAGCCACGAATAATTGTTCCGTCCTGACATCTCTCTAACTGAATTGATTTTCTTTTTCTTTTATTTGAAGGTGGATCTATTAATTGTGGCCATGTTAGAATGCCATCACCCTTCCTAACTCCCTGCTTTTCTGCGAGTGCTCTGGATTGCACTAGGCTTGTGGACTTTAATGTCATATGAACATTTCCCTAGTTTTATTATACATTCTATTCCAAAGCAGAAGAATGGATTTTTCTATCCAGCTTTATTAGATTCGATTTTGGAATATTGTACTTAATGGGTTATTCTCATGGCAGTCCCTATGCAACATTTATATGGGAAATGTTGTGCTTCTTGATTGAAAATATCCCCCCACGGGGGATATTTTTCCCCCGGAATTTTTCTTAAAATTATCTTTTGGCTGTGTAAAAGTAAAAAATCACCTTTTCACTGGACAGGAGTTGGTCACCCTATAACAATCTCAAGACACTCTAACACAATAATTGGAGGAGGGCCATGACAAAGGATAAAGGAAAAATAAGCAGACCGTGCCTGTATAGCTCCCGTTTCTAATGCTCAGATGGGGTTTTGTCTATGTGCTCTACTAAGGAGCTGCCCTGGAAAATTATTCAGAAGCTTTGGCTGCTACAGGCGCCAAGAGGTTAGTTATGCCTTTGCTTGCTAGTCTCCATTAGTCACTGATTTGCTTCTGGGCACAATTCGAGGGATTAATTTTTATCTACAAATCCCCGTGAGGTTGGGTCCTGGTTATCTTGGCAATAGTATTTCTGCTCACTCTAAAGGCAACTAAGATTCACAAGGGAGACTCCTCGATAGAATTATACATGATGAGAAGCCAGTGCTCCGTGCTTAAATAGGTAACCTTAATGTTGTGTGACTAGAATTTGGCAGTAAACAGGTATCTTATGTTCTGCCAAGGTTTTACTATCAGATATACTCTCCTGTTAGCTATTTAATGAGACAAGGTCTTTTCCTCCCTTTTGCTATATTGGAGCATTGCTTAGATTTATGTCTGGTTCAAAAGCAGCTGTTCCCAGTTGCTTCTTGGTACTTAAAGTCTGAACTATATCTGGTGTTAGCAATTTGAAAAGCCTTTGTAGCTTGGATACTGATCTTATATGATGCCGGTGGCTTGGTAAATACTCACGTAAGCAAACAGAAATGAAAATAGTACACAGTTCATTAGTAGAGTGTTGAAAGCTTGGAATACGCTCTGAATTTGAAACCAATTCAGCCATAAAACCACTCTTTCTTGGCAAAGGTAATCTCTCTCTGCTTCAATCGCCTGAGTTAGAATATAGGGATTATACGATTTCCTAAACCTTGGCTTCTTTGGAGGATGATAAAGATTACTCATTGGAAGTGAGGTTGCAAATAAAAAGTGTTCCAGAATGTGAAAGGAAATAATACTAATTAAAACCATATGTACGGGAGAGGATCTGTTCCTTCAGGATCTAACAGTCTCCTCAATAATAAAAATGCCGCTAAATTTGACCTTTTTGGTGTTTCAGTCATCTGGTTAAATGTGGTGGTCTTTTCATTGTCCTGGCAACTTTTAAGAAACTGGAACAAAACATGGCTATAAGAAACAACGCTGGGGAAAGACAATTTGACAAACCGTATACATTGGGAATTTGTGGGCCACTGGCTCTGAACTTGCTACCTTCAGAAAAAAAATCTCGGGGAAGTAGTGAAAGAAGAAAAGAGAAATAATGATAAGCTGACCTATAGCTTTTGCATCTAAAATATGATTTTTTTCCACCTAGTGGGGTCCTTGGAGAAGGTCACCACCACTGTGCCTCCTGTGTTAGCCTGAAACTTGGAGCGCCCCAAGATGTCCACATGAGTTCGTTTGTTAATGTGCTAAGTATTTATTGAGGGGTTACTACACGCCAGGAGGGGGCCATGCTGGGTGAGGAAGGTGGACGTGGTCACGGACTCTTCACAAAAAGACAAACAAAACACAGGCAATAAAAAACAAAGAATGGCAAATTGCTCTGAGGCTGGGAAAGGCACACATGAGCTGCTGAGGCAGATAATAAGTAGTAGGGCCCCCTGTGTCCCTTGGATGGTCCGGGAAGTCTGCTCTGCGGAGGGGACGTTCAGCATAGGCTGAGCCTCAGAAAACACGGGGAGCCCTCCTTGTGGAAGTTGCTGGAAGAGTGCTTCAGACAGAGGGAGCAGCAGGTGAAAAACCTTGAGGCCAGAGCAGAGAGAGATCCTGGGGCTGGAGTGTGGAGGGTGAGGAGAAGCCCCAGCAGCTGGTCGTGTTAAGGATTCTGGATTTCATCCTATCGGCACTGGGAAGACTGAAGAATTGAAGTCAAGGACAAACAGGATCTGATTCGGCTTTCAAATCATGCTGCTGCGTGGAGGATGGACTGAGGGTCACACGTCCTAAAGAGCTTTTGAACGTGTTCATTTTCTCCTCTTCACTGCCACCGTCCTGGCCACTGTCCCCTCTCGCTTCCCTGACTGGGATCGCTTCTTGACTGTCGCTTCATATCCCGACTTCCTCCATGTAACACAGCCGCCACACTGCGGCTAGAATGATCTTTGCACCATACAAACTTGGTGTTCTTCACTCCTGTTTAGAAACCTGTGGTGGGGGCACCTGGGTGGCTCAGTGGGTTAGACCCTCTGCCTTCAGCTCAGGTCATGATCTCAGGGTCCTGGGATCGAGCCCCACATCGGGCTCTCTGTTCAGTGGGGAGCCTGCTTCCCCCCCCCTCTCTGTCTGCCTCTCTGCCTACTTGTGGTATCTATCTCTCTCTGTCAAATAATAAAAATCTTTAAAAAAAAAGAAAAGACTTTTAGAAACCTGCGGTGGCCACCCACTACTTGTGGCGTGAAGTCACCCTTTACTCTGCGAAGCCTGCCCTGGCTTGGCCCTTTTCTGCCCCCCCAGTGTCAGCTGCCGGCTCTCCCGCCCCTCTAGACTGTGGGCACAAAAGGCTTCTGCCCAGCTCCTCAACATGGCCCTCCCTTCCTCAGCGCCTTGACACGTGCTTTTTTCCTGTCACCCTAAACATCTAGCCCTCCACTTCCGCAACCTCCATTTCTCCCGGCACAACGGTTCTCAAACTTTCTAAAATGGGAAAATGATCCATATCTCTCTGCGGACATCATGAGGATCATGGAGGTCAATTCCTAGAAACGAGGAATAAAAAAAATGTTCCTCGAAGTCTGTATCCCCTTCCTCTCTTGCCATCGGGAAATCTAGAGCTGGGATTTTGCAGTCAGACAGTGAGTAGCATTTGACCATATAATCTTGGAAACCTCAGCTCAAAGCAGAGAAATGAGTGCTTGCAAGGCCTGAGAGGCTGGCCGGGGACTCAGAAAGCTAGTCAGCCCTCTCACTATCGCCATGCCTCTGCGGGATGAAACAGGCCGAATCAGCACACTTCCCTCCTGGAGGGGGGGGCGGGGGGATCCAGAGAGGAGCCCAGTGTCATCTCCTATAGGACTCAGGAGTGTTTATTATTATTTCATCATCCTTACATTTTTCTTTTTCTGATACGCTGCTCATTCAAAGAATTCAAGTGACTGTAAATAGTGGACTTCGCTTTAACCAAATCAGTCTAGGAGAAAAAGGAGAGATGGGGGCTTCTCCGGAAGGACAGAGAAGCTGCTGGGACGTCAGGGGACTGAGGTCAGGCCTAGGCATCTGGTCTGTGTGTAGCGCGTGGAGCCCAGAACTCCAGGCCAGAACCTGGTGCCTGGACTCCAGTGGGCTGCGCCGGGCTGGCTGAAGGTGAGCGCTCTCGTCTCGGAGTGGGGTACACATTCGAGGCTCATCACCTTTCACATCTCCGTGACTGCACATTTCTGTATTGACAGCACCTATTTTTCTTCCAGAGTAAGCCTGGTTATCACATTTCAGAAGCCTCCTGAACTGTCTGGGTAACTGATGTCCCACGTGCTTCCCACGGCAGCCTGGTCTTCCTTCCATTGGTCAAAACTCTGGAGAGTGCAATTTACAGTTCTCTCATCTTCACTACACTACAGGTGACTTGAGAGCAGGAACTCTTTGTGCTCTCATTGCTTAGGACAGACTGGACACTCAACATAAGCTTGTTGAAGATACAAATGTATCAGAGCAGCTTTCTTCTGTGACCAGAAGGGTGGGACTTCACGAGGCTCTAGTTACCTCTTTAGAGCAGGAATCCGGAAAATTAATAAAGAAAGGGGACTTAGGGAAGGAAGAGGTCACCGAAGATAAAACATGAAACTACTTTACCGTTTTGTTTAGAGTTGATATGTTTAGGATACTCTTTGCACATTTCAAGGAGGCACGCCCATGACACGGTAGTGGGCTTCAACAAACTTAAATATTATACTGAGTCCTTAACAGTTATGACCACACACTCTTAATTGTGTGGTGCATTTTTGTAGCTATCGACGGAGAATCTACTTAGAGTCTTGATTCTTGACAATTCCTCTTCCCCAAACACCCTTTACTTATGCAGCATAGACTGATGAACTATGTATTTCAGACAAGGACAAGCAAGAGAACATTAGCAAAAAGGAGCCCAGAATAACATACCTGGTGATGTAATTGAAGCATTACCTTCTCAGGCCCACGACTTGTGAAGGAAGCTTGTCTTACAAAATACACAAACTGCCCTCTGATCGGAATGAGGCAGTTATTTGGCATGCTAATTTTTCATATCCCTTTTGAAAACTAGGATCTCGTTCCAGCAGGCTGCCCACTGACAACTAAGGAAATAGAACACAGATGCTGAAGGCAGAGGATAAGGAGATAGTAGAAGTTTTCTTCCTGCCAACCATGTTTTGAGTCAACTAGCCTTGGAGGCTGAGATGTCTCCAACCCATCAATGTCTGGTCCCAGGCAGCCATTCTTTCTTTGGCCAGACCTGTTGGCACTCCAACATATGCATGCAACTCAGCACAGACTGTCTTCTGCATAAATTTGATATTTTGAAGATCAAATTTCATGTGCTCAGAAAATGAACTTGGAGGAATTCACACCTAAACTTGCCTAGTAGATCTAGCTTTCAAATTTTTCTGAGTGATGAGTCCAAGTCCCACCTCCAAAGAATAATCAGATGTAAGAAAGGATATAAATTTCTTTTTGAGGCTGTGAACTTCTAGATCATTGGCAAAGGTCCATTAAATTAGTTTTCTGCTCTCGGAAGCCCAAGAACCACCAATCTGGCCTAGAGACTCTCTACTTGTATGGTACTTGCCTCCCTCTTCAGTTGATGAGATCTTTAGGTCAGGGTCTATGTCATTTTTTAATATCCCCTAGAACACTTAAACACACTGAGGCTAGACCGCAGATAATTTGAAATAAGTGCAGGAATTGTTATTGAGATATAAAACCGTAGATGGGAAAGATGAACCGCATTTTGGAGCAGAAATTCGACTTGGAGATATTTTAATGTACAAGAAAGGAAAAAAACGACTGAACTCATTTTTATACCTAATGAATAATGTGCGCAAAGGCAGTATACATTCCACTCCTTTGGACCTTTGTCCCATGGTTAATTTTTTTTCCCCTCATTTTTAACTCTATTGTTTATTACTAGGTAATGTTTTGAAATGGACATCTCTGCTACCTCTGAGCCTCACCCTATATGCGATATCCTCTAGGGTCTTTTTAGAAAATAAAAACACTGTCTTTTTATTATCAACTGAAATTTAAATTTAAGGTTTTAAAAGATAAGGAAACTGAGCAACTGCATCCAATTTACAACCGGTTGGAAGATTCTCTGTCTCTATCCATCTATCTTTTACATGCCTACACATACTCTGCAGACACACACACATAAAGGATCAAGGACACTGTCAAGCTCCATTATTTCCATGTCATCTTAAGTCATTTCACAAGTTAATGAATAATGATAAGAAATGATCTCCTAGCAGAGCGCATTTATAAATGGTACAGACGTTCGGAAACTTGTCGACGGAATCTGGAGTCTAATCTGGAAGAGACGAAGGACACAAGCACTACAAAAGAGAGAAAAACCACATGGCCTTGTTCACATGTTAAAAGCGATAGAAAAATCTTGAGTGTGGAAAGTGGATACAAACACGGAGCTCCCCTCAAACACCTGTGAAAGGTGGCTCTCAACTTCCTTGTGGATCCGTTGTGAAATTATCCTAACGATCTTTGGTGCAGTTCTT
>CM053605.1:123220832-123321130 GCA_028646535.1 Procyon lotor
AGGGTCCTGGGATCGAGCCCTGCATCGGGCTCTCTGCTCTGCAGGAAGCCTGCTTCTCCCGCTACCATTCCCTCTGCTTGTGTTCCCTCTCTCGCTGTGTTTCTCTCTGTCAAATAAATAAAATCTTTAAAAAAAAAAAAAAAGAAATGAGGCCGGGAGCCCAGACCCTACAGAGCCTGGAGGCCACGATGAGGAGTTTTCTTTTCTTTCTTTTTTTTTAATTAACATATAATGTGTTATTTGCTCCAGGGTACAGGTCTGTGAATCGTCAGGCTTACACATTTCACAGCACTTACCATAGCACATACCCTCCCCAATGTCCATAGTTTTCTTTTACTTGAAGTGTGATGGGAAATGTTGATGCATTTTGAGTAGGAAATGCACGTGTTCATCGTCGATGCTGGGGGAAAGCCTGGGCTCTGCTGGTGTAGGAGTGGAGAGAAGAGTGAACACAGCAAGTGTAGAGGGGCTACTGGAGTAGAACAGGTGAGGGATGACGCCGGCTGCCGTGCCGGTGACGGGCACGGACGAGACGAGACGCTGGTGACAGAATGGATTCAGAGGAGAGAGACGTGGGATAAAGTCTGAAGTTTAGATGCAGGAGGTGCTTTGACGTCTCGAGCTTCACAGGCTTCAAAGGCCTAAATATGAGTTCCCTCGCTGTTGCCAGATACGCTTCCCACCCAGCAGCAAAGCCTCCCCATCTGGGACTTCTTTCCTCAGTGGGACCAGCTGCAACCCACCCCCTCCTGCCTAACAGGTTTTGCTTCTTTGCCAGACTGTGAAATCAAACAAGCCAGTCGCAGCCTCCCACTGGAGCCAGGGACCACTGAGCCCACTAGTTCCGCTGCCTCCGCCCCTGCAGCAGGGGCTTCCCAGCTTAGTCCTGCCCTCAGGAGAGGGCGCCCCCTTGTGTCCCTGCCTCGCCTGCGCTGGTCCTCTGGAATGTGCAGAACCCGTGGCCGGTGGAGCTGCAGCATCTAACCAGGGGTGGGCGCGGCGGTGTTCGGCCATTTCTTACTAGTTCACGGGGGATCCCCGTGGGCAGGGGATCCCTTCCCCATCCGTGGAGGGAATAGGAGGCGAGCCGAACAAATGACGTCACAAACAGAACGGCCCAGACACGACCTGGGGCCCGAGTCAGCTTTCATAGGCAGCTCTTCGCTAGGGCTTAGTCAATTTCTGCCGCCTCCGGCTCTGTCATGGCAGAGAACCGAATTCTCAAGAGTTATAGAACTAAAACAGAAACAGAAGACCGTGACACCCCTGGGCACAGCAGAGGGGTTAATTCAAACCTGCCTTAAGCCCGGGGTCGGGGTCCTTGAGCCACACAGCCATTGCCACCACTGGGGAGAGCCCTACTCCCCACGGAGAAAGAGACTGAGAGGGTCCATCTGCTGCTGGTGTCCCTGTCCCCATCTTCGAGCTGGCTGCGCGGGCGCGGGTGGGGAGGGCTGTGCGGCCTGGCTTCGCAGGCTCCGATGGTGAGGGGAGCCCCTTTAGGAAGGTGGCAAGTTGGGCATGTTTTTTATGGTTTTAAACATTTTCTGTTTCTTAAAGAAACATGTATATATACAACTGGAATTATGTATAAGTATATACATGAGTTTATATATAGGTATATACACACTTGTACTTATATATATGTTCTTATATATAAGTATATATTATATATATACTTTTTATGGCTTTAAACTTTTTCTACCTCTTAAAGGAACATTATGTATATATACAACTGGAATTATATCTAAATGTATACCTGAGTTTATATATATATATAGATACTTATACATATATATGAGTATATATATACTTATACTTAAATATATACATATCACTGTAACTTTCATGCTGTGATTCCATGCGCTTAGGCCCCTTACCCAGTACCCAATATTATTGAAATTACTGACTCCATCCCATCAACAATCAATAAATATTTATGATTCCACATTAGGTTAATATGCTCCACTTGGTGCCTATTTCAACAGCCTCGGAGCTGCCGTTCACCTTCAACTCTGAAGGACCGTGTACACCTTTACCCGGCTACCTGTGGAGTGTTCCAGGAGCTTTGGCATCGCACAGTCTCTGCAGGGAAGCTCTTAGCTGTGTCCCCCCCTCTCAGGAGCACAGGTATGGCATTGCACTGATGAAATCCTTCTCTGGAGACATTCATTTGACACACTCGTTGAGGATATACAGATACAGAATGGCTTACAAAAAGAAACGGGCAACTGTCCCACACATCATGTAATGCCTTGTCACCTTGGCTAAATTTGTGAGAATTATTTGGTAAATCAAGAAATGTTCCTTTCCTGAGACTATCAAAACACAGCTATTAACCTTTTTAGCACCCAAATGTGAATACAAGTCCAACATCTTTTAGTCATTTTGGGGCTCTAAAGACAACATGCCACCCTTAAACTTTAAAATTTTACTTAACCCATTTGTGCTGTTGCTTGCAAATCAACCCAACTTGGATGCAGCCACAACAAAAGACTGAAGAGTCTGTCCAAATTGAAATCATTAAGAATTCCTCTAGCTGCTCTTAGAAAGACTTTCACTGTAGAGGCTTTAGTAACTCCTCTTGTAGAGTCTCAGGGTTGCTTGTGATGGCCATAAATTGGCTTTGGGCTTCTGATGCAAGAAACTGCCCTTCCTTGGCCATCATCAGAGTGGAAATGGCAGGCCTCTTACTGGGCTTTCTCGGAAATAGAGGCTCTAACAGACCCTGAGCCTCACTATGACCCTGCATACCATTATGCCTATGTTCATGAAAGTAATGCCCCCGCAAGCTTAGCACTACTACTGAGGCCACCCTGATGCAGCAGAGAGCCAAAAATGGGCCTTCTGGCATACTCTACCTATAGAAGGCAGTGGCCTCCCCTGTCTTCAGTCCCTTGCCATATAATATGGTGCTAGAGGAGGATACCACTTTTCCAGACTCCTTGCCTATCAGGGAAGCCCCTTGAGATTAATGGAATCAATAGAAATGACATTTTATGGGCTTGATAAATGAAATCACCACCATCATGTGTGATGGAGCTCAGTGGCCTGTTGCCATTTTCCGTCCCTTAACCAGGATGTCCCTGATAAAGGATGGAATATGAAGGTTAGCACAGATGCCTGAATTTCAGGCATCCGTCTTAGCCCAGGACAAACTGGGGTCATTACTTAAGTGTTGCCCCATTTAGGATCAAGAGCTCTGGTCATCTGCCTCATAGATACCCAAGATAAAAGTCAAGGTAACAGATGTTTCTACGTACAGTAGGGCCACAACACAAGGCTTTCACCAGGACACTCCTAACCTCTTTGGAGTGGTTTCAGACATTACTGATAGTGACCAGGGCATTATTTTCCATTTATCAGAATATACAGAGCTAGGATCTTAGAGAATGTGATTAATGGAATGTTTACTTCCTTTACAGAGGACAGCTGTTTTAATCGAGGGACCTAATGGTTCCTCAAAGAACTCCTATTTAAGTTATCAAGTGGCAAGTGAACCTCCCACTGGGTGTCACTGCCATAGGCATTGATTAATCTAAATTCTCACCTCCTAGCACATGTACCCCCTGCACTCATGCCATGCACGTCCCTCAGTTGCCTATATTGACCACAGAGGAGGATACCTCTCAAGTTCATGTTTTTGACAACCACCCCACCAGGTGGGTCCACTCCCACTTGGTCATGTGCCCATGATGCTTCTTGGGGAGGTATTTCTACTCCCCGGAAGTCTCAGTCATCAGCAAGGTTTAAACTGATGTCAAGGCTCAAAGGTTGATTGTGGTATAAGGACTGAAATTAAGATGCAGTGGTTAGGTGCTGCCGTGACACCTTGAGCTTCGCAGGGTCCCAGTGGCCAAGGCACGAATTCCCCCGCTCTTTCTAGATATACTCCCCACCCGGCCGGCTCCCACATCAGCTGCACCAGGGCCTCAGCCTAAAGGATTTCACTTCTCTGTCATCCGCAAAATTACTCAAACAAGCCAATCATTTCCCCCCACTGGAACCAGAGGGCAGTGCCACTCTTACTCCCACAAAACCTGTCTTCCACAGCTCTTGCTTGTTCAGTCTGTTCCCAAGCACAGCCCTTGCGTGGCCCTACCTAGTGCCTGTTGTCCTTTTGCCCTGGGCTTTTGAGCACATATGATTGAGAAGCGGTGCTAATCTCATCTGTCCAGGGTTGGGCGTCACGTGATTGGTTATCTCATACCGTTTAGGGAGAAGAATCCCTCCTTCACCCACAGGGTGGAAAAGAGGCGATCGGGATCAGATCAAACAGCATTTGCTGATAGATGGGGGGGGGGTGCTAGGAGGGGAGGATCAAGAATGTCATCCAGATTTTTTACATGAGAAACTGAGTAAATGCTGATGTTACTTCTTAAAAGGGGAAATGATAGGGAAGGAAAACATAGGGTTGGAGAGATAAAAGACTGGATTGTCGAACAAGATGGAATGGAATAAAATGGTCTTGAGAAATGATGAGGTTTTGAGAAATGATGAGGGAGAAATCACTTCCAGTTGGGAGAATCAAACAGGCTCATGTGAAGGCAGGCGTTTGAATCGAGCCTTGTTGAAAAGACTCCCAGAGCTAGTGTTGGGATTATATATTCCAGCAGATGGAAATAGCAAACCATGGCAGAAAGTTAGGGAAGCCCAGAAGGACAAGTGATGTGGCTTAGCTGATTGGAAATAGCAGTCAAGGCTGTGAACATGTGCCAGGCCTGCCTTATCAAAGACCTTGAACCCTGACTGGGTGCACGTTGAGAGCTTAAATCTTATCAAGAAGGCATTGGAATATGTTGAGATTTGCCAGCAGAAGATCGCATGCTCTCCCCCTCCGTGATGTCCAGCTTGGAAGGGGGTGTGCTGGAAGTTGGGAGAATGGGGAGCAGTTTTTGCAATTATCTGTGCTCAGAAATGATGAGGGCCTTATGATGCATCGAATCGGGAACAGATGTGAGAGGCATTGCAGGAAGATGATAAAAACAAAAACCATTTGAACAGGGGCCTTGGTGGGTGAAGGAGAGAGAGAGAGATTCCCAGAGGTTCAAGGTCTAGGAGCTTGTGCAGTCGCCAGTGAATATGAAGATCAAGGGAAGAGAAATAGGTCTGAAGCAGTGGGGATGATTTTAATTTCAGCATGCTAAGTTTGAGATGTGGCTATGACTTTTATATCGCGGTAGCCGGAAATGGTGGCTACCCGCTTGGAAAGAGATGGGCATTCTGGCTATCATTTTAGACAGGGAGGCTGCAGCAGTAGCTGACATGAGCCTGGATGAAGCACTCCTGATGTCACTTCGTCCCTCTTCCCCTTCTCACTCCTCTCCAGCCCCCTCCCCCTTCGCCCTCCGCCCTGGGAACCGATCAGGCACTCTTTCACATCAGGGCCTTTCTTTTTTTTTTTTTTTTAATATTTGTAATATTTTATTTCTAGCATATTTTAGATATTTGAAGCATTGTACCATTTAAATTTTTAAAAATGAATTGTCTTTACCTTTTTTAAAATTTAAATTTAATTGATTAACATATATTGTATTATTAGTTTCAGAGGTAGAGTTCAGTGATTCATCAGTTGCATATAACACCGAGTGCTGGTTACATCATGCGCCCTCCCCAAAGTCCGTCGCCCAGTTACCCCATCCCCCATCCCTCTCCCCTCCAGCAACCCTCAGTTTGTTTCCTGTGGTTGAGTCTCTTATGGTTTGTCTCCCTCTCTGATTACATCTTGTTTTATTTTTCCCTCCCTTCCCCTATGCTCCTCTAGTTTTTTTTTCCCTTAAATTCTACATATGAGTGAAATCAAATGATCATTGTCTTTTGCTGAATGACTTATTTTGCTTAGCATAATATCCTTTAGTTCCATCCGTGTCGTTTCAAATGGCAAGATTACATTTTTTGATGGCTGCATAATATTCTGTTGCGCGCACGTGTGCACCCGTGTGTGTGTGTGTGTGTGTGTATATGTATATATATATATATAAATATACCACATCTTCTTTATCCATTCATCTGTCAGTGGACATCTGGGCTCTTTCCATAGTTTGGCTCTTGTGGACATTGCTACTATAAACATTGGGGTGCAGGTGCCCCTTCAGATCACTATTTTGTATCTTTGGGGTAAATCCCTAGTAGTGCAATTACTGGGTCATAGGGTAGCTCTATTTTTAACTTTTTGAGAACCTTCCATACTGTTTTCCAGAGTGGTTGTACCAGCTTACATTCCCAGCAGTGTAAGAGAGTTTCCCTTTTCTGCATCATCGTCAACATTTGTTATTTCCTGACTTGTTAATTTTAGCCATTCTGACTGGTGTGGGAAAATTAGATAGCCTCATGCAGAAGAATGAAACTGGACCATTTTCTTACACCATATACAAAAATAAACTCAAAGTGGATGAAAGACCTAAATGTGAGACAGGAATTCATCAAAATCCTAGAAAAGAACATAGGCAGCAACCTCTTTGACCTGAGCTGCGGCAACTTCTGGCTAGACATGTCTCCAAAGGCAAGGGAAACAAAGGCAAAAATGAGCTTTTGGGACTTCATCAAGATGAAAAGCTTTTGCACAGCAAAGGAAATAGTCGACAAAACCAAAAGACTAGCCTACAGAATGGGAGAAGATTTTTGCAAATGTTTTATCACATAAAGGGTTAGTATCCAAAATCTATAAAGAACTTATCAAACTCAACACCCAAAGAGCAAATAATCCAATCGAGAAATGGGCAGAAGACAGGAACAGACATTTCTCCAAAGAAGACCTGTAAATGGCCACCAGACACATGAAAAAATGCTCAACATCACTTGGTATCAGGGAAATACAGATCAAAACCACATCAGGGCCTTTGTACTTGCCCTTCCCACAGACAGATGGGCAATCTCCCTCCCTCCAGAATCTGCATGGCTCACTACCCCCTTCCCCTTATTCAAACCTCTTCTTCAATATTCCCTCAGCCAACAGGCATTCGCTGATCGATCACTCCATATAGAATGGCGCTCCTTCTTCTGCCCTCTGACATCCTCTGTCCCCTTATCCTGCTTTACTCTTCTTCATGGTAACTTTGAATATCATATATTTGCATTTTGTGTGTCGCTACCCCTTCTAGAACGTAAGCTGTGTGAGAGTGAGGACTTTGTTTTAGTTAATGCTCTGTCCATGTATAGGGCACACAGTGTACTTAGTGTTGCTATGAATTAGGTGGCAAAGGGAAAGACGGAAGAGAGTGAGAGGGAGGGAAGATGGGGGGGAAAGGGATCGGAGGCGTGGGCAAACAGCACTCTGTGTGTACTTAATAGTGGGCTTCTTGTGGTTCTGTTCATCCTGCTGGCGGCACCCTGATTTTCCTCTGGGTAACCAACTGCCCTGTCCGCTGTGAGCCCGGGGGGTTCAGGCAATCTGCTCCCAGCACTGTGTGATGTGGGGTTCAAGTGTGGCTAGTCACAGCATCAAGTCCAAATGATCCACTTCTGTCCACCAACCTCACCGGGAAGCTGTGTGCACAGTGGTTAGGGGTCCAGACTCTGGGTCTTGACTCCTGGGCCCAAATGCTCCCTCTATCACTAGCTTGACAAATGCTCCAGGGAAGCAACCTCCCTCCTCTGTGTCAGGATAAAATAGGATTGTTGTGAGTTAGCATAAGGACAGCTCTGAGATCAGTGGCTGGCACAGACTAAGAGTTCTGGAAGTTATCATCTGGTGAGGAAAGGCAAGTTGAATTCAAAGCCAAGATGTTATAGTCTTGGACCTGCCTAAGGGCCATCTTGCCACCATGTGGAGCCGGAGAGTAAAGCTTCATGGAGGAGAACTGCACTGAAAGACGGAGAAATACGGATGGTCTCTGATTTGTGTAAGGATGTTGGAGTTAGCTTGTTGGGCCATTGGTAATGAAAGAGTCAGTCAGTACAAGTTCTATTAATATTTCCCTCTGTGTGATGGGTGGTACCCCTTGTTCTCTTGTTTCAGGTGATTCTGTGACTTGTCTAAATCTTTCCTGTTACTGTCTCATTGTTCCAGAAAGCACTATCAGAACTACCTGGCGTGCTTGTTTTTTGTTATTGTTTGATGGTTTCCTGAGCTCCTGTGGCTCCCCTTGCTCTGCCGTGCTGGTCGGGGGTGGGGGGGACCCCAGAGCTCCACTCTGTCCTTGTCCTCAGGGACCAAGGCAAGGTCCACCCTTCTTCTGTCCTAGGCCTCTCATCCTTGGCTGTCTTCCTGCTTTTCATAGAAGCACATGACTCCTTCTACCTTACGTTTGTATCTCTCACTCCTCTGTCCAGTGCTGCTTCCGAATAGGAAGGTCTGAGAAGGGGGAAAGGGTAAAAGAGTTATGTGCCGGCCAGTTCTGCAGTGGATCCTTGCTCCCCGGGAGCTCCAGGGGGGACTCCACTGCAGGGGAGAGGCAGCTCTGGGACCTCTTTATCTTCGCTTTCAAGGTTGCTACGTCCTCCCACACGTGTCCCCCCTCAGTTCCGAGCACGTTGCTTTGACCCTGAAGGTGCTCAGTGCCTGCTTCTCAGACTGGCTCGCCCCTCTGCTCCTCTTCTCAGGCCGGAGGCCAGGAGGGAGAGTGGAAAGAACATACAGAACCATTTTGGGCCTCAGTGAAGGAAGAGGTGAGACTCCTCCAGGCCCTGAGAAGAGGTTGGGAGATAAGGAAAGGGTGTGGAACACCAGGTGGGAAATGGTGGGTGGGGATTTCAACCAGAGATCCAGAGGGATGGACCAGCGGCAGGACCGTCATTCCTGTGGGCGGGGTCCCCCTCCACACATCCCCCTGCCCTGCCCTTACTCTCCTTGTTCAGCCACGCTGGCTTTGTCTGGGCCCTCAGAGACACCAAGCTCTCTTGGACCACTGGGCCCTCGCAGATACTTTTCTCTGTGCCCAGTAAACTCTTGTGTCTTGGCTCAGGGGTCATTTCTGCCGAGAGACTTCACTCGCCTCAGGCCTTGGTCAGCTGCCCCTGCCTCCTGTGCCTGTCGCTCCCCGCACTTTCCAGTCACCACCCTCACCACACTTGCTCTTTCGGATTTGTGTCATTGTCCTTCTGCTTTGTCGGTGGCTAGAGGGTTCCCCGAAGGTCAAAGACGGTGTTTATTCTATATTAACCTCTGCCACAGCCCTGGGACCCAGCACGTTTCCTGGCCATCCTCAGTGTAAATCCTAGAATAGTCTCAGGATAAGAGATAACTGTAGATCTTTTCTTTGGTAATGGAATTCTATTTGGTTCATCTTCTGCCTTCTATCATGTCACATAGTGCTAGGGGAGGGGTTCAAGTCCATTTCTAGTGTGTCAGCCGTCAGCATCTAGGAGCCGTCAGCCTTGAGGCCCCCAAGGGAATGCTGTCAAGGGATCCTTGCCTTATGGATAGTGATCCACTTAACTCCAATGGGATGTTTTTGTCTAATCTAAAATATATTATTTTTCTCCAAAGGGCAACTATGTCCTCTAGAAAATTAATTCCATCCCTGACTTACCAGGTAGAGTCGTGGAGACAGAGTCAGCCGCTCCTCCACGGGGTCCGTGGGGATGTGGTGACCGGTAGGCGCCTGGTTTGCAGGCAGTCCTGTCTCAGAAATTCACTTCCTGTTAGAGTCAGCGTTTTGTATTATCTCTCCCTGAACTCGGCAGCCTCACTGGGGAGAGGAGAAGGGACAGAACTGGAAGACAGCGGAAGTGGAGGGAGGAGGGGGACAAGGGCATTCTGTGAATGGGAGAGTCCTTCACTGTGGTAAGTTGCACTGCATAGAGGTGGTCTGTATGTGTGCTTGCATATACACGCGCACACACACACGCGCACACACACACACACACACACACACACACACACACACACGATAGCTGTCCTTCCGGTCTCCTCCTGACACGCGGGGGTTCCCGTCACTCGTCTTCCTGAGCCAGGAAATGACAAATAAAGCCGAGAGGAAAGAGTAAGGGAGTGAGCAGGAGAGTGTCTGAGTTTGACAAGTCAAAGCAAAGTCAGTTTTAAAACTGACATTTGACGTTTCTGGTGTTTTTGTTAATGAGACGTTTGAGTAGAGAAACAATAGCACCCAAATTAAGTTCAACTAAAGACTCGAAATACCTTCTTACATTTTTGGTTTTGTCTTGTCTTCCAGCAACACACAAAGAGAAATCTGTTCTCAGTGGCAGTGGCTATGACAACAAACGCATTTCATTTTCTTACTTTTATGCACATGATAGACAACGCTGAGGAACTTTGGATATCTTTTCTACATAGACGGTTGAGCAACTACAGGCTGCCTCCCACCCCTAGGATGGTTTGAACCTGTACCAAGTGATCCTGGGATTCAAGGGCAAGACCATGGGTGGGGACTAGACACAGTTAAACCAGAGACTCAGGCTTTGTGACTAAGGAAGAGTCATGTTGTCTTAACCCTGGATAATCAATTCTCTCTCTTTGTAAAGTGTAACTCTAGTCTTTGATGGGAGACGTTGTGGATTCCAAAGAATGAATTGCAAAAGAAGCAAGACAGGGTGAGACTCTGAATGCACAAGGGTTCTTTACTACTCACTGCACGCAGGACATGGCCTGAGGCACTGGCTTAGTAGCAACACGTGCAAGAGGTGATTCCCGTTCGTCCAGTTTTATGGAGGTAGAATGGGTGTCCCTGTGACTGTAACTGCCGACAGTCTTGCCCTTAATTACCGTCTTAAAGTCCCTCTCAGTGTGTGGATGCCCAGCTCGGGGATTCTCAGCAAGAGAATCTCAGGAGAAAACAATTTAGCAAAAAATCTATCTGATGAGTCCATGCCTTTTAGTATCTAAGGCACAAGAGGTCAGCTATTTTCATAGCCCAAGAGCCAATGAGTCTTCATTGACACTGTGTTTATCATATAGCAAATTGTGTAGGTGACTTTTTTTCCCTAATAAATTGCATTAGTTAAGATACTTTAGGATTCTAGGCTTGTGTCTAAGTGTGTATGTGTGTGTGTTCTGAATTAATGGTTTAAATGATACTCAATAATGGGGATATTTTCCAGCATATTCTCCCATTGGTCTGTGTCAACCCTGTCTCTGCAGCTCTTCCAGCAATGATTTCTAAATTTGAATGGTTATTAGAATTGGGTGGGTAGCTTTTTAAACTTAGAGATTTGCAAGCCCAGCCCAGGTCTACCCAGTTTGAATCTCTAGGAGTTAGGCCCAATTTTATAAAGCTTCTCATAAAATTCAGATAATTAGCTGATTGAAAGTGTGTATTACACTATATTGCTGAGTCTCTTATGCAGTATTTTCAAAGACAGAAATGTATGGAGGAGGTGATTAGAACATTCCTTTTGGTGTCAGCTAGAATAGTAGATTGAATGGTAGATTCTGGGTCTGAATAGTAGATTCACCACGTTTCAGCTTCAACAAGACTCAGGCAATATTCTTAGAGCCTCATATAGAAGATGGAGTTAATTCTACCACCCAATGAACAGGATTGCCATGGAGATCAATTTTAAAAACAAATGCATGGGGCACCTGGGTGGCTCAGTGGGTTAAAGCCTCTGCCTCCGGCTCAGGTCATGATCTCAGGGTCCTGGGATCAGCGGGGAGCCTATTTCCCCCTCTCTCTCTGCCTGCCTCTCTGCCTACTTGTGATCTCTCTCTCTCTCTCTGTCAAATAAATAAATAAATAAAATCTTTAAAAAAAGACAAATGCAGTACAATCACATCAGGGAATATGGCACTTCATAAAAGTTATCTATTATTAGTAGTAGTGTGTGAGTTTTTATGTACGTGTTACATATTAATGTGTGCATGCATATATTCTTTGTGTATTCTAAATGTTTTTATTCTATATCAGTCTCCCATTAATGTAGACTCAAGAATTTCCTGTGGATAATTTTTCAGGGCAGTATGTAGCTTTGATATTTTACATCTGGGCTATTCAGAATTTCCTGTAAGTAATATCTAAAGAGTATATGAAAGTATCCAGTTTTATATTGTTCTCTGCTATGTTTCAGTTGCTTGGCACTTAGGACAGCACGTGCTACACGTTGACTGCTCACTAAAACAATCAGGCCCATCTGTTTGTTTGTTTATTTTATTTTTTTTCTTCCAATTTTTATTTACATTATAGCTAGTGAACATAGGGTGTAATATTAGTTTCAGGAGTAGAAGTGAATGCTTCCTCATTTACAAGAGCACCCAGGGCTCAGAATCCTTAAACCGACCCCCCCCACCCCCGCCCCAATTTAAAATCACCCTAGCAACACCGGTAGGGCAGTCTGTGTAGGTGCGTACTGAGCAGTGAGGGAAAGTAAAGAGCATCTCTCAGACGCTTGTTCACATCCTCCCCGCGTGGCTTCTAAAGGCCATGTGGGTGCACGTCCGTCTGGTGTGCCAGGTAGACACAGCGGCCGACTACAATCAGCCGGGAGAGTGAGGAGGCAAAACGCTCCAGTAGGAGAGACGTCACGGAGAGACGAACACTTGGAAAGCATTTGTTACAGTGCAAGGTCACTGCTCATTAATCCTCGTGCCGATAGCTTATTAACCACCCAGAAAATTCACTTCAAGTTTTCAAGCTACCTAATACTCAAAATCACTCTCTGCATAGCAATGAGGAGACGAATCCTTGCTGCCTAGAACGCTAGGATGGTGTTGCAAACCATAAGCCCCATCGCCTCTGAAAATGGACGTTATCCCGGGTGGGGCTTATCCCACCCTCCCTGCCCCCCACCCCCTGTACAGGACACTTCTCTTTCCAGCTTAGGTTTGACACATTTTAAAAAGGATTCAGGACTCTGAAAGACAGCACTTTACGCCAGTGGGAGGGGTTGGAGAAAGAAGAATGTCACCCTGTGCTGCGGGAACTTTGCTGTGGGCACCCACTGAGCAGGGGCCCTTGTGCATGGGCCAGTCCTCCAGATCTGCTCCTTTAGGCAATCCTTGGTCCCCTCTGGAGCCTCATGGGGCATCGGCTTGCACACGAGAGCACTACATTTCGTGAGTAAATGGAGTTACTCATCCTAGTGTGATTTTTAAAAATATGATTGTAGTTCCCTGACTGTCATGCCAGGCTCGTTATCTAATGGGGTGAGGTTGGGGTAGAACTTGCCTAACTACAGTTCAGATGTGGGAGATAAAAATAGTAATGCTCTTATAGCCACATTTGCTTTACCTTGGAGCCCCCTTCCTAATGATGGCTGCAAAAACTTCAATTTGCCAGTGACATATAACTCAGTATCATTGGGTATTAAAAAAGAGTTTATGGTGTTGGTAAGCACTTTGTCCAAAGTTCAAGCTTCCCATCTGTTTCTTTCAACACAGAAGGGCCTCTTTGCCTCTGTTCTGCAAAGACGCTGTCTGCGTACAAGTAGATGCTTCAGCGTCCACATGGGAACACTGGAGGGACCTTTGTTTGATTTCATGTCCATTCTGTCTGCATTCTCTGAGACGTTTCATTGCATCTGATCACTGAGCAGTAAGTGGGTGTCCATTAATGTGCTGGTGCTGCCTTGCAGTCTGGGCACTGTGGTGACAGCCAGTGCTCGAGTCAGGGGCGATGAGGTTCCCTGCCCTGGGGGCTCTTTCTTGACCCGGGCCTCTCCTGGTCCACAACTTGGCTCAGTACTCATGTACTGTGCCTCTCTCCCTTACCGCCACCCCCCCCAACCCCCGGACACAGGGACATCTGGATCCCTGGACTGCAGAGAATCAGGACTACAAGCTCCATCCATCCACCTAGAAGCTAGACAGCTCCCTAGACAGCTACCTACCAGCCAGTTCCACTTATCCCATCTCATAGTGATTGGCATCGTGAGAACCTCGGGCTTCTGTAAGGGGCTTGCACATTTCTAGAGAAGTGAGGAGAACACTTGTAGGGGTATCTCTACTGCACCCCTCCACAGAAGTTCATGTCTGAGATGAGAGATGGGAGGCGTTTAAGATATTCCTGAATTTTCTCCTCTTTCTTCTTCTTCTCTCTTTTCTTTCTTTCTCTTTCCATCTCTCTGTCTTCCCCAACTTGGCTCTTTCCTCAACTCTTGGTGGGCTCTCTCCTTTCTTTCCGCCTGACCGCGGCTCTAGATCCCATCATCCTCTTGCAGTCATACTGGATTAGGGCCCATCCTAACGACCTCCTTGTACCTTGCTTACCTCTGTAGAGTCACAATGTGCAAATAAGGTCACATTCTGAAGGACTAGGGTTTTGGGTATCAACATATGAATTGGGAAGAGGGCAGTGAAGGCACAATTCAACCCAAAACAATGACCAAGGAGGGGAAACACATTGGTAAGCATTTCAAAGTGTTTCTGTTATCCCACCACATTCTGTCTGTGTGCTAGGATGGAGTGAGGAAGCTGTCAGAGCTCTGTGGATGATCGTCTTTGGTGGCTTGGAATGGAATTGGAAGTTGTCATATCATTTTTTTATACTGTCACCAAGGGGACACTTTAAGGTAATAACTCTGTCAGTGAAATTTGGTACTGGGGAATGAATGGATGTGGCGGACTTTGGAATACATGAGGTTCCTGAGAAAAGGGGCCAAGAGATGGAGTAGATAGATGTTACATTTTTCCTGGGAATCCCTTGAAAACCCTGCTCCATCCTCATATGAGATTCAGTATATTACAGAGATAGCTGAGGCAGCATTTGCAGGTCCAATTAAATATGGAAGCTGGGGGAGAAGGCGGCGTTGGTGATGGTCCCCGTGATTTCAAGTTGAGTAATTGGAATGGGGCAAGAGTGGGGCTGATTAATTCACTTTGGGGTTTGAAAGTACCTGAGGGACATTTAAGAAGAGATGCCCTATAGAATGGTCCATAACTCTGTGCTCTATACACAGAGTATTTAGTGCTCTACCAGCAGTTATGACCCCCATTTTACAGATGAGAAACTAAAATTCACAGAGGTGAAATAGCTTGTTCAATGTCAATATCAGACCTATGTGATTCCAAACCCAGGGACTTAAAATGGTCCCAGTCGCTTTCTCACAGATCTAAGACAAAGGCAGCCAGGGACCGTTGCTCTTTACTCAGGACACATACATGTCCTATGTTGACTTGCTTCCTCCCAGATCTGGAAACTGTACAAGGCAAACCCTTACCATGAGCTCCTATAGTGTTAATGTTTAAAATAACACAGGATCCTAGAAGTGCTACTTAATAGTCATATGGTAAGACATACATTCCCTAAGTAGTATGATCTTAAATATATTTTGAATGGTTGTAACATCTAGGTTAGGATTCACCAGAAGTTTGGAAAAGAACTGTCTGCTTCAAGGGTTTATGATTTGCCAGGTTTGCTGAATTTCTTTTTCTTTCTTTCTGTTTTGTTTTTAACATGAGACCAATACTGTTTTCAAAACAGCAATTTCTTGGAGGTATCTACACTTGTTTTTATGATAGCCTTTAAAAATGTTGTCTCATGGGGCACCTGGGTTGCTCAGTTGGTTAAACATCTGATTTTAGCTCAGGTCATGATCTTGGGGTCCTGGGATTGAGCCCCACGTTAGGCTCCCCATTCAGCAGAGAGTCTGCTTGTCCCTCTGCCCTTCCCCTTACTAGTGTTCTTTCTCTCTCAAATGAATAAATAAATAAACTCTTAAAAAATGTTATATATGTTCACTATAAAAATTTAAATTTTTAATTTTTTAAGAAATTTAAATTCCTTATTATAAAAATTCTTAATGTATTCTGCTTGGGAGATAACCTATATATTATATGGTAAAAATGATATGCCAGCTTTGGATAATTGAAGTTTTAGAAGAATAAAGAGAAATTTCGTGGCTTCTGACTCAGTTTCAAGCCAAGGCAAGATATTTTGTGGGCCATTAGTTCCTAGTGGGAATTAGTGTGTTAACTATTTTTTATATGTGTGTAAATGTACACAACTGGCAAGATACTGAAACTTAAACAACAGCACAGTCATCTCTGGTTTGCATGCAAAGGAGCGTACTGAATGACTTGAAACATGGACTCTAAGGGAATGCTAAAAGTCACTGGGTGCTCGCTGGCAGAACACAGCTCACGACCCTCTAAGGATGGGATACAAAATATGGTCAAAAAGCTGACTCTTGTTTTTGGCTGTACCACTAATTTGGGAGATTGGTACTGGGATCTGAATACTTCTTTCTAACAAGAAACCTGAAAGAAAGAAGTAATCAGAATAGACTGCTATGTTTTCTACTTGACGAAGGAAGTCAGGCAGTGAAATGCCTTCTCTGCAGACACAGATGTACGTGGGTGAATGAAAAAAAAAAAAGCAGAAAAATGAAAAGAGATGGAATGACATCTTATCTGCAGCTTTAAGTGAGCAAAACTACAAATGGAAGTTATTTGCTTCTAATTTGAGTTAGAGTTGAATATTTCCAAATAGTAGGCACTATGATGTGGTTTTAAAGAAACTGAACTCTCTTTTCTGAAGGACCGCCCTAAAAATTTCACCAATTACTAGCTCTGTGACCTTGGGCGTATTCCTTAAGTTCCCTAAGCCTGAATGTTCTCCACTTCTACAACAGAAATAATATATTCATGCCTGCTTCAGAGCACTGTGGACATAAAATGCGATGATGTTTGTAAGGTGCGTAGCCTAACATCTGGTCCATAACACAGAGTCAATTCACACAAGCAATTATTTTCCTTATCATCGGGGCAAATCTAGTAAAATGCAGCCGACATCTCATTCCGAGTTCTCTTGTTTCTTTTGCCCTGCCTTCTAGTAGAAAATCAGTAATTGCCTCTGGGTTCTGGTTCATCCAGGAGTCTGACTTCATGAATACTCTTCTCCGCAGTCATTGTCCTCTGGTAGAAGCAGGGATCAGAGCTCTGGGGTGTGGGCTGGAGCCCGAGGAGACCAGCCCTGGAGCTGGAACAGTGCGCGAGTCTCTACGGGGCCCTCCTTCCTTTGCCGGAGACCCAGCTTGCTTTCTTACTTGTCCTGCTCCTGTGACATCTCTCCTTCAGCATTTCCAGTGTCTTTCCCATTCCCTCTAATGCATTTTTTTTAATCTCTTTTTTTTTCTACTTAGCTCTTGAACCAGTTAGAGCGACAATGAACTCAGCCCAACTGGGCTACTTGGCCGTGAGACCTTCCCATTCTTCTGCTTAGCTCCACAGACCCTCAGATGGGAAGTGCAGACGAACAACACTTAATGAGCGGGACCATGTCAGTGTCAGGCCCTCATTCCTCCGTACTTTCTCTGAGCTCTCCTTGCTCACCCTCCCGTTGTCATGGGTCCTTTTGTGCCTCACCTTCGCCTGTTGTTCTCTGCTCTGATCACTGATGCTATTTTGTCTTGCCGAAAGAGCTCATCATCCCTGCTTAAGAAGCTGAACCCTTCATTAGCTGCTCTAACACTTTTGTTTCTTGCTCTGCCTGCTGTCATAACTGTACTGATACTGCTTTATCTGATTCTGCACTCAAAGTTGTAGATAGGCAACTATTCAGTATCTTCAAAAGGTCAGCGAATAAAATATTCTGTGCCCCCTCTTTCGGACGGACCCTGCTTCTCCGTAATGGAACTAGGTAACCTGAGATCCACAGAGGCTTTAAGCAGAAGTTTCCACAGTGACCGTCTCACGGAAGGGTTGCTTTTCTTACCACCCCAACTGATGTCTTCACTGATCACACTTGTAGTCTTTGATACAGGTGTACACGTCATATTTGTATTGTTTGTGGTGTAAAGAGCTGCTGGCAGATGGTGTCGCCTTCCTTGCTTCCTTCAGGGACGGAATCATGCTACACAGAGTCCTGAAGCTTAGGGTAGTTTTTGGAACCTCTTTAAGAAAAAGAATAAAAAAATATTGTGAATATAAAATTAATACTTCTCTAAAATTAAAAGGCAAATTATAAGTTATAATGTTTTAAAAAGATTTTATTTATTTACTTGAGAGAGAGAGAAAGAGAGAGAGCATGAGAGGGGAGAAGGTCAGAGGGAGAAGCAGACTCCCCATGGAGCTGGGAGCCTGATGCGGAACTCGGTCCCGGGACTCCAGGATCATGACCTGAGCCGAAAGCAGTTGCTTAACCAACTAAGCCACGTAGACACCCACAAGTTATAATTTTTGAAAGCTAGAAACCCCCACATTCATCATATGGTTCAGAAAAATAATGTATCTGTTTTTGAATTTATCTTCTGATGCACCTCTGTAACATTTTTTCCATACATTTTTGGTTACATGCTCTTTAATCGCCTCTTTATACAACAAAGTTTTTGCAGTATTGTTCTATATACAGAGAGGACAAAATTCACCCTACTCTCTAGCACAATTAATGGAAACTGGTATCTTTTTATTGACAGCTTAGAAAAATTTCTGTCTTAGTCCATCTGGGTTGCTATAACAAACTACCGTAATCTGAGTGGCTTGTAAACCACAGAATATTTATGTCTTACAGTCCTGGAGGCCGGGTGATCTGATAGTCAATGTTCCAGCATGGTGGGTTCTGGTGAGAACCTTCTTTCTGGCTTATAGATGGTCATCTTCTGTCCTCACATAATAGAGAAAGATCATCACTCTTGTGTCTCTTCTTGTACTGACATTGATCTTCTTCACCCTCATGACCTTGTCACATCCCAAAGGCCCTGTCTCCTACCACTGTCACGCTGGGGTTAGGATTTCAACATACAAAGTTAGGGGGCACATACATTCAGTCTGTGAGCACTAAAAGTCACAACTCAAATGCAAGTGAGTACATAGTACATAAATATATCCTGCTGAATCCAAACTCAATATGCCTTCAACTCGGCTTACCTTTAGCTGGATCCAAAATTACCCTGGCCACTCCAATGTCCCTCAGCAAGAGGGCAAGTATAATGAAGATATAGTAAGAATAAAAAGAGAGGAAAAAAATAAAAAAAGAGATCTCAAGTCTTTGCAGTTAAAGTATCTTAAAAACGGCACAAAGTTAAAAAAAAAAAACAAACACACAACCCACACATTGCTAGGACCTTATTCAAGGACTTAGGAAACTGAGGGCTCTGAAGCGTAAATTTTATTAGCTCCCTGGCCACACCCCCCCCACCCTGTACACCCACCTCTGCCTCCTCCCTGCCTGCTTGCCTTTCTCTTTCCTACTACTTCCCCACCCAATTATTTCTTTTTTTCTTTCCTTTCCCTTGTCCCTCCCTCCCTCCCTCCCTCTCTCCCTCCCTCCATTGTAGAATGCTTGAGGTGGGGGAAATGGGGTGATGTTGGTCAAAGGGCACAAACTTCCAGCAAGAAGATGAATAAGTTCTTAACACGTGATGTACATCATGTTAACTATAATTCACAATACTATATTATACAATCGAAAGTATTAAGAGAGTGGATCTTAAATGTTATTGCCATACACACACACACACACACACACACACACACACACACACACACACACACACAAATGATAATTATGTGAAGGGATAAGGTGTTAGTTAGCTTTACTGTGTACCAAATCATCATGTTGGATAGCTTATATGTAAGTAATATCTCCATAAAGCTCAGGGGAAAACTCCAGAATTATTAAGAGTGACTGCTTGGGTTTGCATCCCTGCGGATCACTAGCTGCCTATTTGTCTTTGAGAGAGTTGCTTAACCTCTGTGAACTTAATTACTCATCCAAGAAGTGGGGATAATTATAATTCTGGTCTCATAGAATTAAAGAAGATAAAATATGTAAATTATTTAACTGACACATACAGAGTGCTCAATAAATGTTAGCTTTTGTTCTATATAGATACAAAATTGAAGAGAGGTCACACTTTGTGGGGATGTGAAACAAACGTACATGAAAAATTATATCATGAATCTTCATAGTAAATGCTTCTAATGGCAGGTGGTGAGTGCCCCGGCTGGATAGAGTTGTTTGGTAGGTCAGGTTGAGCCGTGAGATAAGTGTTAAGATTTGGATAAACAAAGAGGAAAATGAAGGAGACATATCTCTCGGAGACTGACACAAGGAAAGAGGCATGGATTCTGGAAAATGTGTGGCTACTTGTACTATAATAGTAATTTTCAAATTTCCTTAGAGCACAATAAGCTGGACCATAGGTTTAAGCCACCCAAATTTAGCAGACTTCATAAAATTTCCCTTCTTTCACCAAATTAAATCAATAGATAAAATTTTCCCAAATTATAAGTTTTTAAACCAGTTTTTGTTTTTTTTTTAAATTAGGAGCTGACTTCCACTGCCTTGTTGACAAATGCTGGCATGTGGTGGAAGCAAACAATACTTAGCAAATGAAGATTCAACAGAAAATTCCGTACTGTAAATAACTGTGGCGGACACCATTAGTAGGCTGGCACAATTGTCCTTCTCGGTTTCCTCCTTTTTTATTGTTTTCCATGAAAGACAATAGAGTATTAGATGTTCATATCAGTCTCCTTGACAAAATCCTATTAGTAGAACTGTACCGGGGATTTTCTGAGAAGTTTTTGCTTTCCTGACAAGGAGAGACAAGGCTGGTAAAACACTTTCTCCTCCTCCTATTGTCTTAGATACACACATATTGCCTGGAACCAGAGCTGTAATCTTGAGACTAAGAAGGAAAGACCAGAGAACTATAGAAACACTGGCCCTGGCATCACAGATCCTGCAAAGCAATGCCGTTAGCCACAAGAGTAGAGCAAAAGCAAAAACAAAAACACCAAAACCCAAACTCTCTCATTATTCATGTTCAGTAGCAGTTGAGGTGTGAAGTTCTGAAACAGATAACTTTTTAGGCCACGCCAGAGTTTTCACTTGTGTAATAAACAGTAAGTCGGGACTTCGAGTCTTTCATCCAAATTATCTGTGTGACCTTGGCTAAGTTACTTAACCTCTATTTTCTCATTTATAAGAAGACCATTACACCAACCTATCTTCTAGGGATATCATGAGCTCTAGTAAATAAGCCTAAAGTGCTTCATAAATGCTTAATGATGATAGTGATCAGGCAAGCAGAACCCCTTTTGTAGGACACAGAAATGAGCTCCTCTGAAGCAGGTATCCGCAAACATAGACAAGGAAAGAGTATGCATCTTCAGAAGGAAAGGTGATCATTTAAACCCCGAGTATCTAATCGGAGACTAAATGGAGAAGATGACAGTGTCATGATTGGGTTTATTCAGAATGCACTTGAAGGCTCATCTGTTGGAAGAAGAGACTCATTTTATTCTGTCTTCAAATTGTACAGTGCGGGGGGGTCACGACCAGGTCAATGTTAGCGTGTACGCACCTCTGTGAAACAGCTCACCTTTTAGCCTCCTCCGTCAAATTTTGCTGACATTTTTTTTTCTCTGATAGAGAAAAAGAATTGAGATGTAAATAGCTAAAGATAGGACAAATGTATAAAAAACCTGTAATTTCAGAAAGCACTAAAATTATGTTCTAAATCAGCTTTAAAATGTAGGCATGCCTGCTGGGAGCCTGTTTTGTTTTTCAAGTGAATTCTTAGGCATAGGACTGTGGATTATCCACAGGGGTCCTGCCATGTAAATTCCCCAGAAAACTGGCAGCACCCTGTTCTCCTTCAATGATGAGACTTGGATTAATAGAGGTAAAAATTTCAAATTCTCTAATTTCCTTTTACCATTTTCCCCTTTTCTTATTGTTAGTAGTTTTCTTGTTGCTTTTGATATTCTAACATTTAAAAATCTATACCCGGGTTGAAAGCCAAAGGTAAATGTCTAAATGAAACTTCAGAACTGTTCTGTCCATATTACACGCATTTCACTGTCTTTTTGGTTTGGATATTTCAGTCGAATAGACATGTGCCTAATGAAGCTGAGTATATGGTTTCGATCCTAGTTAATGAACTAGCTAGACTTTCACAGAGAAAAATTCCACTCATTAGACAAAAGCTGTGGTTTCAGTTTGTTAATATGTTTACTTGGTTCCCAAGTGTGAGTGAGTGTGCTTCCATTGCTGAGGCTACAACTCAAGGCAACAGATTCTACCCGAGGAAGGAGAGGAGTAGCGTCTACAACATCATAGTTGATTTAAGAAGAGTGAGCATGAAAAGTGAATAAAGCTCTGTTTATGCTTTAGTAAGTCTTATTAAGCTTTGCTTTTGACCTTCTCTTTGTTTCTGACTTTCTAGGCAGCCAGCATTGCTCTGGACTAGTAATTTCTCTGGGCCTCAGTGTATCCTGAGCAGGGACTTAACTTGTGAAGAGTTCCTATTTGCAAAGCAGTCCCCCTTCCCCCTTCTCTCTGGATATAGAAGAAATCTCTTCTTTTTGTTGACAATTTATGACTGTCCTCTCATTCTTAGTGACTGGTAGGCTTCTGGCCCTTTCAGGTAGATGAGCTGAGAATGAATGAAGTGACTCTTCATAGTCTCAAATGTGCCTTTAGTAGGTACGCACTTAGCAGGCAAGTATATTGTAAGAAATTACGTTCTAATTTCAAATGGCAAACTTTCACTTCTACTTTCTAACATTAAAAATTGTTAAATTTTATAGAAAATATTTACTATTTATTTCTTTTTAATGCACAGCTGGTTCTTTAGTTGCAAGTAACTTCAACTGTCCCGAGTATTTACTTTTCCTTCCCTAAAACGCGCACACACACACACACACACACACACACACACACACACACCTTTTCTTCCTACATTCATTCTTTAGGCTAGTTTACTATCTGTAATTGCGAGTCTGCATTTAAAAATATTCAGTATATTGTTTGTTATATTTCACTAAAATAATTTTCTTATTTATATGATTTCATAAAAATATAAAAAGGAACACACATCCCCGTGTTTCGTATTAATAATTCAGTGCTTCACAAAGTCGCAAGTGTACTTCTGTAAATTCTTTAAACTTACGCCTTAATGAGTTTCTCATTCTAATGGATCTGATTTTGGTAACACATTATGCATCCTGAATGACATATTTAATACTTATCCTTTAAAAAGTTATTGGCAAGTTTGTAAGTATAAGTGTTAAAAGGTCTTTCCTCACCTGTTAGAAAAAATAAAAGAATAGGGGAAGGACTGCATCAATTATCATGAAAAGAGGAGCAGATAATGTCCTTTTGCAAGAAACACTCTTAAAAGATAATGAACATGAAAAATTAATTAGATTTCAAGTTGGAAGTATCTTTCTCTACTTGATGAATTTGATAGTGCTGCTATTGCTACCTTAATGCATAAAAGGAAAAAATGTCAAAATTAATAAGATAGTCAAGAATAAAGGAAGTGGAATGGTTATCTTTGCGGGGGCTGAGTACTCACTAAAATAATAGCTAATTGGCATAAAGCTAACTTCGGAAAAGAATCAGGCAACATTGTTTTAGACATCTTTGACTGGCATAGTTTCTAAAAACACTCTAGTTTGCAGAGATTTAGATGCATTATAATGGAAATTGGATATCTTTGGACTGAGAAATTAGTATTTGTGTCTGGCTTGTAACTTATAAACATGTTGTTGAAAGATTTTTATTTCTTGAGAGGAAATGAGCCAGACATTTAAGATTCTCATGCCTTTCATATTCCAATTTGTTCTTTCATAAATTAAAAAAAATTTTTTTTTTGGAGTTCAAAAAAGATTTTTCTGGGGCAGATGTGTGAAGAGAACTAAATGAGAGTTTTTATTTTAACCTCCCACGTTTCTCTCCTCTGTGATTATTTGAAAACCATTTATCTCTGTGGTGATAAATAAAATCTGGAAACCTGTCATCTTGTAGCTTAATTAAAAAGTTTAAGAAAAATATTTGATGCCTTACTTGGAAGAGCCCTGGACCAAATGGCTTCTTGAGGCCCCTTCCAGTTTTCAGAAGACTTGTTTCTATAAATGCTTTGATTCCAGGATTAGATCCAAATGATTCAAAGAATTTTACTGGCCTTCAGTAGCCCTGTACACTGATGCAGAGTTATACAAATATGTCAAAAACACAATGGATGGTGTATGGTGACGTCTCCCAGACTGTGCCCTGGACAAAAGAGTTTCGTCAATCCACGAGAAAAGGTTCTATGTCAAAATTAATCTTCAAAATGCTATGAACCAGGGTTTAGAGAACACAGGCTTGTCTAGATGCAACTGATATACTTAAAACCAAATGAAATACTTGGTTGCGTGGCAAGGATAATGATATTAGAGACTACTATCCTTCTGAATTCAGAGGCAACATTCCCTTGAATAATCTGAAACATCATAAGCCAGACTAGCTTTAACCAACAAACAAAACAAGTCTCAACGATGCATCCAATTCAGAAGATCCAGGAGGCCACTTGGTGCCATTCCTTGTAAGTCTACCAGCTGGTGAGATCTGTCCTCCAGTGTCAGGATGGTGGCAGCCACATTCGCTCTTAGATTATTGCCAGAATCATCGGAGTCTGTGACATATGTGCTGGGAGTTTTGCCTGGATTTGGTTTGTTTTTTTTTTTTAGTCTGGTTTGACTCTATTTTTAGATTAATGACTTATTATTCTTTTTTATTAAATAAAATAATGCAGGCTTATGTTAATTATACTAAAAGAATAGGGTAACCTGTAAAGAGACTCACAATAATGTCACTTCAAGAACACAACTTTTGTTCTCTTATGTGACACAATCAACGTGAGTGTTTCCGGCTGTTGAATAGCTTTATTCTGTACACTTTCAGACATTTGGTTTAACACATCCACCATCTACAGTGCATGCTTTCTAAGTTGGCTCCAGTCACCAGGCAGGAAGGAGAGTAAAAGATTTCAAAGCTCATGCCCAGTGGAACTTGAACATTACTTCTATTCATATTCTGTTAGTGAGAACTTAGTCACGTAGTCCTGTGTAGCTACAAGAGAGGTTGGGAAACATGGCTTAGCCATGGTACAGACAGGAAGTAGGAAAGGACTTTGGTGGGCAGCTAGGAATTCCACACATCACTTGTTAAAAGACACAGTGTGGGGCGCCTGGGTGGCTCAGTCATTCAGCGTCTGCCTTTGGCTCAGGTTGTGATCTCAGGGTCCCGGGATCGAGTCCCATATTGGGTTCTCTGCTCAGCAGGAAGCCTGCTTCCCCCTCTCTAACTCCCCCTGCCTCTGTTCTCTCTCTCACTGTGTCTCTCTCTGTCAAGTAAATAAATAAAATATTTTTAAAAAGACATAAGTGAGTAAAATTCAAGAGAGAAAGGAAGAATCACTCTTAATTCTACTACCTACAGTTATTTGGTGAATGTCCTTCTGTACATCTTTTTTTGGGGACAGATTCAGTATGGATAGATAAATATTTTAACTTTAAAATAATGCAGTCATTCTTTATGTAAAATACTACATTAATTTTATTTAATTGATTTAAATTTTAGAAGAAAAAGAAGTGAAGAGAAACTTAAGAAATTACCAGTATTTCTTACTCTGGAAGAAACAGTAAGTCTCCCTTATTTTTTTTAAGACTTATTTATTTATTTTAGAGAGAGAGAGAGAATGAGAGTGAGAGAGCAAGAGAGGGGGCAGAGGTGAGGGAGAGAGAGTCCCAAGCAGACTCTGTGCTAGGTAGGTAGCCTGATCTCAGGGTTCGGGGCTCGATCTCATGACCCTGAGATCACAACCTGAGCTGAAAACAGCTATGTTGCTTAACCAACTATGCCACCCAGGTGCCCCTGGAAGAAATAGTAAGTCTTATATCATCCTGCTAATGGCATAGAAACTTTGACAAGATCAGAGACATATATATTTTTTAAATTTTCTATTCCAACTTTAAATAGCAGCTGATAGGCAACCTGATAGGGAAGATGAGGAGATGAGAACTCCTCTACTTCTTTTCACTCTTCCTTCCTTCTCTACACCTCCTGGTATTTCTTTGAAATGATTTCTCTTTGTCAGCGCTGTAGCATTACGTTGTGTTCTGCAGACACAATTCCCTCTGTTAATCATTATGAGTTCTCTATTTGAATGGAAGCAATGCTCAGCACTAGTTCCTTTAGCATGACTTTTCCATTACTGAACTTGCTTTTTAATTTATCACTTGGTTGGTTGGATTTTATTGTCATGTAGTTTTAAAATTTTTATTTACTTTATTTTTTAGCAAAGGGATTATAAATTCTCCATTCTCAGAGCTCTTTCATATTTGAGAATGCCGCCCTTATACTTGGACAGCTTGGCTGGGTGCACAACTCTTGGTTACACGGGCTGCTCCTTAATATGTTATGGACATTGTTCTGTTGGCTTCTGGAATTAAAAAATGCCTTGAAAAAGCATGAAGCCGGCCTGATTTCCCCCCCTAATTTTCCCCGTGGGAAAGTTTTTCTGCCTAAATGCCTGAATGATTTTTTTTTTCTCTTTATCTTTAAAGTTCCATCCCTTAATTTGGATGTGTCTTGATGTTGATGATAATAATAGACAATTACTATGTCTGGGCTCTGTCCTAAACCCTTCACGCATATTAATATAGCTCATATATAATATATTACCGCAGAGATGAATAGCTGGGACAGAAACTGTGCGGTCCACTAATCTTCCCGTATTTACCATGGGTCCCTTTACAGAAAGATTTGAAGACCTCTTCTCTAAGTGATTAATGTGATTTTTAAGTCCTGTGCTTTTCTTTTTTTCTGTTTTGAGTTTCTTTATTATGGTTATTTTCATTTCATCTTGTGGTTGCTACTTATCACTTATGTTTGGGCTCTTGTTTTACAGATGTTGTGTTTTTAATCGCCCCTGTTTGTAGCGCTTTTTCTTTTCTTCTGGACTTCCCATCTCAATTCTTACTTTGTCTTTGCATGCTATGGTCTCTTTTTCTCTCTTTCCTTTTGACTGTAGTGTGTTTACGCCCTTCCCGTGCTCTTGTTTCCCCTCTGCCCATGTTAACCTGATGGGCTCCACTGAAATCTTTTATTTCCCCATGATCTCCTTCCCACGACCAGTAGGCTTTCCTTTGCTCAGCTCGAGTTTTATACCCTAGTGTTGCGTAGTGTTGCCTGGCCTTCCCACCCCATGGGCTTTCACATGGTACTTCCCATTCAGCACACTTGTTCTGGAATAATGCTCTCCCTAACTTTGCTGAGTTCTAGGTTGGGTAGCAGCTTGCATTGATGCCTGCTTTCCGTAGGGAAGCTTCCCCTCAGCCCCCAGGACATTGGTGGGAGTCTTCTGCATGTTGCCGACTTACCTTTCTTCAGAACTATGTGGAGGTCTGAGTGAAATTAAGAGTCCATTATCTAATTTCTCAAGTAAGACAACATGCACAGTGCTTTAATGATCAAGCCGTGCTCTGAAATCTCACCATGAATTTTCATCATAACTACAAGCAAATGGCTCTGACCCATAATTTTGAATTCTCCCTTTGGTTTGCAAACAATTTCCTCTGGAGTGCATTGCTTTCTACTTCACAGAGATCTTGGATATAAACATGGAACTAAGAAAAATGAAGCCAAACAAAAGACCTTCTTTGAAATGTATATCTTGTGTAGCACTGAAGACAGCTGCTTACCCTATTTCAACCCCGCAGGTCCTGGAGGAAATAGAAGAATGGCCGCTATCAAAAAATAACAAACACTGAAAAGTTTTGACAAGTTAATAACCACAGCTGCTCACTTCATTTTTAAAAACCACTGTTAAGTAGCAATTATGAAATACCTGTTTTAGGAAGTACAGCCTCTATGTAGCTGCTCTTTCTCTTCCTCTGCTCCAGTCCAGAGAGAAGAGATTGCACATTATAAGTCCCATTTTCATTTCTTCCACTTGGAAATAATGGTTGTACTGTTAGTGTCAACAAGGGACCTGGGTTGAGATAACCGTGACCCATACCTTGCTCATTCTCAAGCTCCTTACCGTTGGCTGTTTCCCAGGAGGAGCTGGGAAGATCAGGGGTGCTACTTTAAGCAAAACCAGTTTTCAGCACATCTTTCCAATGAATATTCAGGTCCTCTGACTCAGTATATAGAGATGGCAAACATGAGACACGGGGACCATTGTCGTCTCAAGTGCACTATTCGACTGTTCCAGTGGGCACTTCTGCCAGCTCAGCCCAGAGCCAGCCTTAGGGTCCAGGAAGCTACGGCTGGTCCCTCAGGATCAGTGCAGGAGCTGAAACGGTTATGTCATCCTTGATAAGCGTAAATGGTAATTACACCAATTGTAAAAATCAGAATGGATGAAACATTAAAGCCTCTTTCCCTCTTAATTCTGAAAACATTGTAGAATATTGGACTTTGAGGTATTCCTCATAATGCAAATTTTGATTGCATCAGAGAAATACAGGAGTAGTGATGAATATTCAGTTACTCATTTCTACATCCATTCTCTGCTTTGAGTGTCTACCAAGTGCCGAGCAATGTGATGGCTGCTGGAAAGGCATCGTCTCTATCTTAGAAAGTTCTCGGTCTAGTTGGGGAGAGGGATGTGTATGTAACAATGTCGACAGGGGCCCAGCTGAGCCTTGTAGGACAGACTGGGGGAGCCACTAATTGGGGCTAGAAGGGTTGGGGGTAAGAAGTCACACAGTTCTGGTTTTCCTGACCTGGGCCCGGAAGCAGGGGTCGGTATTAGTATTTCACTTGTGATCTAAACATAGCTTTAATATCTATTATCTTCCCTTCTTAATTACCAATTAAAATTCATCAAAAGTAATAGCAAGAGAACAATTGAAGAGAATTGTCTTTTGGGACTTGCTATTGCTATGTAGTCTTACCCAGAACCCTCCAGAGATCCTACCTTGTCTACATATAGCTGCCTTCCTCCCTGAGCAAGGCACACAAGCACAGACCTCTCTCTCTCCCCTCAATGCCATGCATTTTTCATGTCTGCTTTCTTCTTGTTGCCCATGAAAGTAGAGACTTCATCAGACTAGCTCAGGGGCTTTCAACATTTTATTGACCATGACCATAATAAGAAATAAATGTAAAATTTCAAAATCCAGTCCCCCCGCCCCCGCCGTGTGTGTGTGTGTGTGTGTGTGTGTGTATGTGTGTGATATATATATATAACGAAAACAAAAATTTTCATGAAACAATAACCATCCTCTGTGTCGTGAATACATTTTAACAATTGTTTAAAAAGTTGTTAAAAGTTTGGTCATGACCAACAAATTGATTTTACAAAATTGGATAATTCGAAATTTGAATAACACTAGTCTAGACTATTTGGGAAAGTAAATCCAATGAGACTGTAACTCATAGGGTATCTTTCTAAATCAGATAGATTTGGCTGTGTTTTTCTTTGGGTTACAACCAAGCCCTGTGCCAAATGTAGGCTTCAAGGGGTGCATTTTTTTGTGTTAATTTCACTTCTGACTTTATTTTACTTTCCCCTTTTTTCCTGGCATTCTGAAGCTGCTTTTAAGAAATCCTATTGTATTATTTGTATTTTCATAAGGTGCATTTCCAGCTTTTGGATCAAGATGCAAATAAATAAATAAAATCAATATTGCTATTGTTGCTTTTAGTGCAGACAAGTGAGCACTGAAAGTCTCTATATTCTGTAGTGGTGCTTCGAATTGCTTTGTCTGAATTATGCGGAATGTTCCTTGCCTTTAATGTGTTTGTACCATTATTCCATTGTGACTAGTTCAGGCTCATGCACTTGAACTCCCTTGGTTACAGTGTGAACAGAAACTCAGGGAAATGGCACCGAGAACTTGGAAATCTGCACCTCTCTCCCTAGGCGGTGCTATACAGGTAGCTCCATATTTCAACACAGTCCTATGGAACGCTGTGTTCCAATCACATTCTATTGTAATTCACACATTTCTGTGGTAGAGATTTTTGACAAGAACAAAAGTCTCTAGTGAAAATTTGATGCATTTATACATTTTTAAAAAACCCTAAGCATGCTAATTACTTCAATGATGACATGTCAAGTGTATCCCTGGAAAGGGGGTTTGGTGCTTTGGAACATGGGTGATGCTGTGACTACCCAATGGAAGGACAGATATTTGCTTACATGCAGTTACATATGGTAATTATATCCCGCATGAAAACAGGCTTTACACAGCCTAGTGGCATAATTACCAAAGCTAGAGAACGGATGTTAACATCAAGATACTGGCTTGGAATAATTCAATTCACAGGTGAAAACAGTCACCAGCCAGTTTGAGATGAGAGTCTTCTGAGGGCTTCTGTGTATCTCCCAGGTTCATTGCCAAACATGCCACAGATGTTTTTCAAATGAACAGGTGCCTAAAACCTAAGCATCATATAGGTTATGTTGGGATTTAAATTGCACAATCCTCATCATATGTGTGGATATCTGTAGTGGTTTCAAAATTTTAAGCAGCTTTTATAGGCTTTAAAGCATGAGTTCTAAACAGTATGTTCCAATGCCTGTCATTGTGTTGTCCGATTGCTTAAGAATTTTTTCAAAAATGCACATGCAGGTAATTCCCAGATTTCCCAGCAGATTATTAACTCCTGGACCGAATCATGCAAGTGTGATACATTATTCAAGATGGAAGGAAATCTGGAAAATGTATCTGTGCATCTTCTCCTTGTATGCCACTATTACTACCATTATTATCATGAGCTTTTCTTGCACAAAGAAGGGAGGGAAGCCTAAGGCAGCAGTAACAGAGGCCTGAAGATTTACGTCTCTGTATTGTTCCACTCCTCTGTCAAAACCTCCTAGCTCTCTGTTGAGGTTTGCTGATCCTGTTCATTTCCTCGGCTTCCTCCCATATTAGGAAGAAGTTACTAGGAAAAAAGTTACCAAATATTTATGGACTGCCTCCTGTGTTCTAGCCACCGTGCCAACCCTGGGGAAAGAGCGATGAACAAACCGACACCCTCTTGTCCTTTCTGGGGCTTATAGTTCACGAGGGGATAGCCATTAAATAGGGACTTTGAAAGGGGATTCGTGCTTCAAAAATTTATTATCTATACTTTGTTCTTATCAATCCCAAGACACCGAAATGCTACAGTTGTCTGTTTTGTAAGTCAATATTTTCCAGGGGCTTCGATTTCTGATGAGTGGCATTTCAATTTCATGACTTGAAGAAATGTTTTAAGCAGATGCTCGAATGGTCTCCTGAAGGATCTGCAGGGAGCCCCTTCTAATGTATGCCACATATAAATTCATATTTTCCTCCCCAATTCCTTAGGAGCCTTAGTCAGATTGGTTTTTTCGATATCTGAAAAGAAAATGAGTGTTGGTTAATTAGAATTCTACATAAAACCCCCACAGAGACCGTGATGACAGTGTTGCATGTTTTCTGTTTCAGCCTGGTGGATGATGGTCAAACAAAGTTTCTTCCAGAAAGTTTCTCATGTGCTCTGGATGGCTGGATGCCTCGGCGTCGTTTTTTTCCTGTAGAATCACAGCAGTGTAGTAATAGCAACAGATATTAATACAGCCAAGAGGTGTCTCGCTGGACTATTGCATGGAAGGGGGGGAAAAGGAACATATGTGTTTTTACAAAAAGAATCATTTTCCTTTTAGCTGAGGATACACAGTGAGCTGATTTAATTTTAATGAGTTTTAATCTGTCATTGTCCTTTCTTACACTTCTGTATTCCAAATCAGCCTTCATTGTCTCTGCGTCCGACTGGAATGCTTTTCATATATTTTCAAAGCATTCGTTTTCAGAGGAATTCTTCTGTTTGGGAGAAACACCCCTTTGTCCTCTTTCCCCTTGTGTAGTTCCCTTTTTGGACTGTCAAAGCGGCTATGGCTTCAACCGACTACGGTTTTTAATCAGAAAACTCAGGGTGTCAAGGTCGTGTTTCCTGGGTAGGCTGAGTTGATGCTGCAAGTTTTATGATTTACAGTATGTTTGGTTATTAAGAAAGGTTTTTTTATATACAAAGATAACCTTAAAGGATGTGGTAATAAATAAGAACACTCTCTCTCTCCCTCTGCCTCTTCCCCTGCTTGTTCATGTACTGCACTCTCTCTCTCAAAGGAAAAAAAAAGTGGTAATAAATAGTAATTAGCAGAATTTTAAACTCTTAATATTTCAATCTAATTTTTTTTTGGTGTCCTGAGTGGTGAGTCATGTGATGAGGCAGTGGGGCCATGATATCCTTTTTACCCTTACTATGTTTATTTTTACCCACAGATCTCATAAAATGCGTTTTTTCCTCTAGCGTGCATACACGTGTGTGCCCACCTGTGGTATCTAGGCACACTTCTCAAACACACGCAGATATTTACATAAAGGTCCCTCTCTGTTACTGTGTTTGTTTAGTAATATTATAACGATAAGCAGTTCAATCATGTGCAATCTCAGATACTCTTAAAATTGAAGAGCTCAGGAAAATATCATTTTTGTCTGTCTCCTTGGTTCATCAAAAATGTGATAAACTTCTGACAAGACTAAATAAGGGGCAACACATCAATATTGGGCCTGAAGAATGTTTAATTTGGAGGCAAGTGACAACAGAGATTTATTAGAGAAATCAGAATAGTCCAAATCAAGCTTTTTATTTATGGATATTTAAGACAGTGTTCATGATTTAAAGAGACAATTGTAAACGCATGAAAAGGAATGGACAAGGGCAGAAGGCAAGCTCTTACAGATTGATGGATGTTAGGTTTCTTCTGATTTTGCCATAGATATACCTCAAATGAAGGATGCAGTCTGAAAAAGGAGGAGGAGCAGGGAGTACGGAACAAGGGACTAGGAATATAGGAAATATGAGCTGTCGATTCTAATTTTACCTTTGCTGTCCAGTAATCTTGTGAATCTAAGCTCCTTGGCCATTCTCTTAAAGTCAAGAACAGTTGGGCCCACAGACAGTTTTCTTTAGGTTAGTTTACACACGATTGCCTTACCCAGGTCCCTTTGGCTGTGGTTTCCTTCTTGACAGCGTGGAAGGGCCATGAACATAGCATGGCGAAGGCAAGTCTATTTGAATTCCCATGCCCCTTCTGGGCCCACCAGGATACCATATGTCTGTTCCTGATCTTAAGAAGTAAGGCTTAGTGTGTCCCTAAAGCAAATAGACACAACACAGTTTTCTAAGGCATACCTCAGAAACAGCTGGGTTTTCGACAGAGGAGTTTAGATTTCCTGTTTCCTTAGACTGCACATAGTGATGGAGACTCTAAAACTCTGCAGTTGGGGTCAGATTTGGCATTGCTCTTCAAGAATATCTTGCCCCAGGAGGATTTATGTAGAGAGGCTTGTTTGGCCTGTTAATCAAAGTAGACCTTAGAAAGTGTGCGTGAGTGTGTCTGCGTGTGTGTGAGAGAGAGAAGAGTGCAAGGAGGGGATTTTGTTGGTTGTGGCACCATTGGGCAGAGAAATCCTGATTTTTAATAAAAGCTATGGTTTTTTTAGAATCATCAGCAGAGACCACCTAAAATGAATAAAAATGTTTGGGGCAGAAGAGGGTACAATAGATGAAGGGATAAATAAGGAACTAAAAGAATAAAGGGGTGGAAAAGCCGGAAGTAGTCCAGCTTCACCTTATGGGTCCAGCCACCTCTGACCAAAGGGATGTTTCTCACAAGTGTGTAGAGCATCCAAGTGCCTTGGAAACCAAAGGTTAAGTAGGAGCTAGGGAATGACTTCAGAGCAATTTTGCTACCAGAGCTTGACTAAACCAAAATGTGGTGACTCTGTTGGAGGAGGTCATCATGGTCCCGAGGGCGACAGGGGACAGAAAGCTTTTGAGGGTTACCATGTACTAGAGTACGTTCAGCTCCCGTGTTAACCGGAGCCATCACGTTTTTGTTCCTTTTGGGGGAAGCAGTGAAAAATGCGCTCAGCTGAAGCCTCCGTTTGCCTCCAAAGCCTCACCAGGAGACAATCTTGGCCTGCTTCCTGTACCCGGGTCACGGGAGGGAAGCGCCTACCCTGAACGGGACTGCATCCCTGAGGCCCTGCTGGAGCACGCAAACATCAGGGATGGTTGGGGCAGGTGGAATCCCTGGGAAAGTGAGGAGAGCGAAGAGGGAGGATGCTGTGATCGACAGTAAAGTGGAGGAAAAGCCTTGTGCCAGCTGACCCCTATTACAAAGAATAGCAAAAGTACAGCGGCAGCAACCCCAGCCAGCAGGGCAGCCCCCAGTTCAGGAAGCGCTCACAATGAAATATACACTCTCACTGAGCTTGTTCGTATAGCTGCCAAATTCCAGCGAAGGGCCACTTCTTGGGGCAAGAAGCAGAGAAAATGAGCTACATCGTTACCCACCCTCCAAGGTATTCAGTTCCTGACAGGTTGGATTATTCGAGCCCGCGAGCGAGGTATGGCCCAATTAGAAGGATCCCTTTAGGCAAGTGGGATCCTGGAAATGTAGAGGAGGTGCAATAACTCTTTATGGAGTTGGGAATGAGTCAGGCCATATACAACTCTGTCTCTGAAGGTCTTTTTGAGCCACACTTGCTGCAGGAATGGAAGCTAAGGGATTCCCATCTGCCCCTCGCCTGTGGTATGGAAAGAGTGCCCAAGGATGCTAGATTTCCCTTGGAATTCGGTGACTTGATGCTTGTCCTGTGTGTTCTAAACTACACTGAGGGCAACTGCAAATGAGTCTGGGGCCACCCACTGGAATTCTCAACCACTGAGGGATTGGCAAATTGATTATGTCGGCCCTTTCCCTTTGAGGGAGGTTCTGAATATGCCTTGGTTTGTTTGGATACCGCATCTGGTCTAACCCAAGTTTCTCCCCCACCCTGTCACGGTGCAAACTGGCTGCTGCCATTAGGGGATTAGAGAAGCTGAGTACCATGTATGGACAATCTCGTTGAATAGGCAATCATCAGGGGTCCCATTTCAAAGGTCATGATATGCGAGACTGGGCAGAAGAACATGATATTGAATGGAGGTTCCTTCTCCCTGTAACCCACAAGCTGCAGGGTTGGTAGAAAGGAAAAATGGAATATTAAAGCAGCAGATTAAGTTACTAATCAGCAAAACCACCTCGGGTGGGTGGACTGAAGAACTATTCAGGCTTCATTACATTTGAATGATTGACCAGTACAACCTGTTGCCCCATCTGCCAGACTGGGGATACCTTCCAGGACAACCAATACCATAAAAGTATGGAAGTCATGGGAAACTGGTGACTTTCACCAGGAATCAATGTGCTATGCTGCTGAGAATGCCAAGTCATGTCAACACCTGGGAAAGGCATTATCCTGGAATTTGCAATGTGATGTCTCACACGATGGGTGACTTACTTCCCATCCCTGGGTCAGGTGGAACTACTGAATCTCCTCTGGGATCTTGTCCCGCTCTAAAGCAGACGAGTTGAGACCCATTATACTTGGAATGAAAGATCGCCGAAAGAGGGGAGAGGGCAGGGGTCCTGGTGTGGCATCCACCTCCACGTGCTCACAGTGCTGCTTCCCCCGCTAACCTATATGGTGGACGGAACCAGGTCACATTCCTAAAGATGCAGCCTCATGAATATCTAAGGGCCAGGCCACAGGTGTGAATCTTACGGAAGACTTTCCTGTACAAGTTCATAGTAAATATCTCTCTTTTTGACCTTTGTTCCTGTGCTGTCTGGTCACGGGATGGGCACCTGATGGCAATACTTTTCTAGAGTGGGGAGTGGGTCTGCTCATATGCTTGGCAAAGGAATCAATCTAACTGTCGGGCATGTGGGCAGTTGTCCCTCTCTTGCTCATCAGGATTGCCATAATAGGTGTCACCATTCCAGGGAGGGGCTTAGAAGGCCCTAAAACACATTAAGGAAGAACAAGCTGCACTAATACTCTTAAGACTGTTAATTCACCTGATATTACCAATACTGATCCAGCAATCTGGCCTGTAGCACAAACTATCAGTAACACTAGGCCCAGGTCTTCTTTTCTGTCACTCACACTACACAGGTAACCTGTCAAATCGCCAACTGGAAGGATCCTAAAAATATCACCATCAGAGCCATGGGTAGCTATGCTCAGATATGGGATGGGTTCATGGGGGCTCATCTAGGTTATGGACATTTGAGTGCCCACTCATCTATATGTTGGGAACAGAAAAATCACTCTAAACAGAACCAACCTAGTTGAACAAAGAATAAAGGACAGCGGTTAGTTTGGCCCGACTGGTTGTTCTGCCTGGGTATTTATTGGGTGGCCCCAAATGGGCCCCAGTGGGTGTTGGCACAGACTGTTGGCCACGGCTTCCACCTGGGTGGTTGGGCCACTGCATCCTGGGTTTTCCCTGGACATAGGGGAGAATCCACCCCATGGTAACAAACGTTGCCAACCTATTCCTCAAGGCAAGATGGGCACATTCTGTTTTCTATTGTACAAACATTTGGCTGTCATCTTTGTCCCCTCCACTAGCCTAGGGGACATTATAGTGCACATAGAATCTCTTACTAAATTTACCCAGCAAGCCTTAAATGATAACTGGCAAAGCCTGTCTTTATTGAACCTGAAATGTCTCTAAGGAGAAAGGCTGTTCTCTAAAACAGGATGACCTTGGACTTTATTACTGCTTCCCATGGAGGCACCTGTGCCATTATCCGAACAGAATGTTGTGTGTTCCTACCTGATAGTGCAAGTGTATTAAATCACATGAGGATACAAGTGAACATCCTGAGTGATCCAACCCCTAGTCTAGGGTACTTAATCAATCAGAGGTTTAGACCATGGGGCTCTTGGTGGGGAAAATGGTTACTTATTTCAGGAATCATGATCTTAACCTCTGTTTTCTCTTGCATGTGCCTATATTATTGTTGTGGTATCTGCTTCCAGTCGCCCAGATAGCTACCAAAGGAGCTGTCTCTGTGCTAATGAAACCCCTTGCTGACTGCTCAGGGCCCACTGGAGAAGAGGGGGGCCATGCAAGATTGTAAGAGCTGGTCCCAAGGAGGTCATGGAGAGGCTGGGACGGCTGGTTGACCCAAGAGCAGGACCCAGGCAATCAACGCTCCTCCCCCTCCTCTGTCCTTGGAATGTAGTTCCTCCCACCATGCACGCAGGGGGAGTCATGGCCTCTACATAAACTTTTCAGATTCTGGTAGGTGGCAGGCACCAAGACCTACTCATCTTGTGATACCCAGGCAAGCCTCGTAGGCAAGTTCCTTCCCTTATAAAAGCTGCTGCCTACTTGGCCTGGCCCTTCCTTCTGTTTCCCCTGCTCCCTGCAAAGACGGACCACCTGGGACTCTCCCGATGTCTCACTCAACAGACTCCTTATGGTGGAATTTATTTTCTACTTGATATTGTCCTCCTTTAGAATACTGACTTCCTTCTTTTTGTAGAAAAATGGGAATGAAACAATACAGCATCGTTAAACTCTCCTTCCTATTAATGAGCAGACTCCTCATCAGGACAGACTGCAGTTCCCCAAAGAGAGGGGGAACAGAAAACGCTTGCTGAGTTTCCTGTATGTAGATTAGGGAACAGTCACTTGAGGGAGATTCATCCTCACAGCCACGGCTGCATTTGCTCTGTTCTCTCTTGTTTTGCATCTGCTTCTCCCTGAACAGGGTCCTCAGGCCACTAGATGGATTCTTCTGGGATTGGAAGCAAAGTGAGAATTTGGTGCTTGAAGAGGATCAAATTCTTAACGAGCCTTATCAAACTTATTAACAAGGAACATGAGCTGTGCTTCTTGGGGACTCAGTGAAGAACTCTGAGTTGGCTCAAGGATGCATTTGCAAAGAGAAGTAATTCACAGAAGCCAAAAGAGATTTTATTTCCAGAAAGTGTAACTTGGGGTGGAGATATAACCATAGAAATGGAATCTTCAAGGGATACTAGGTGGCAAAATGAGCAGGAAATGCAAGAATATTCCTGCATTTCCTCTGCATTGGCTTAGAAGTTATTTTGCCCCCCCCCCAAAAAAAAGAAAAAAGTAGTTATTTTGTCCCATGTGGAATTCTTCAACTGTTTCCCCCTACAAATATGTCTCTGGTTATCTCTATCTGATTAGTCATAATTATTCCTCCAAATCAAGTTAATCCTACCACTAGATAAATGCTTTAGTTGACCAAGTTGTGTGTGAAACTTCACTGCTTTTAGGTTTATTGAACTCCTTACTCAGTGTGGGACAGGGAGAATGGTCCACCAAGTAATTCTCTGGCAACAGAGCTAGAACCCCTGTATAGCCCCCAATCTGTTTAATTCAGTATAAGGGCCTTGGTTTTTCCTCAACATGAATTAAAATTTCCATGAATTCTCAAGGTGATTAATTCAACCCTTTCTTCACTTTTCTTTTAACTTTAAAAATGTATATATAAGGAAACTTCAGCAAAGAAGAATGAATAGGACAATGATTATCAACAACTTTGGCTCAGATTTATCAATTGTTAAAACATTTTAATTTTTTTCTTTCTATATAAATACATATTTTTTCATGAACTACCTGGAAATAGATTGCAGATGTTATGACATTTCACTCAAATATTTAGCATTAATCTCATAAATTAAGATGTTTAAATATTAACCACCGTATCATTATCACACAAAGATTTTAATAAGAATCACATGCAGTTGTTTAATATCTAGTCCATTTTCAAATTTCCGTAGTTACCCTAAAAATTCCATTCATAGGGTTTTTTTGTTGTTTTGTTTTTTTAAGCATTCATAGGTTTTTAAAAAAAATTTTTCCCGGAATCTAATCAAATTTCAGGTTGTGCATTTAGTCTTTCTTAAATTAGAAATTTTTCTTTCATCTTTTTTACTTTATTTTCTATGTCAAAGAACTTTCTGGGGATCCAAGCTAGTTATCTTGTAGAATGTTGTTTATCTTGGCTTTGTCTGATTGTTTACTTATGATTAGAATCAAGGTAGATCTTTGTTTGGTAGAAACATTACAAAGGTGATTGTAGTAAATTAACTTATTTTCCAAAAACATTTTGCTACTCTTTTCTCATCCTTGCCAACATTTTCTAGAAGAGCATATTTCCTACGCAAGTAGTGGCTTATTCTCTTGTTTTTCTGAGATTAACATGACAAACACATTTTCTGGGTTTCAGAAAATTGAGTGCTATATAGAACCGACCTGAAACCACAGAGCCTGGAGCCAAGTCTTGCCTGGATCAGCAGAACCTCAGCTAATCTGCAGATGTGTAAGTAAATAGTTTACTTGTTGTCTGCCACTGAGATTTTATGGTTAAATGTTATACGAAAGAGCTAAACAAGACATGAATCATGTCAAATTTTCCTTTTAAGGTGGTAAGAAACCACATAACATGAGATGTACCTCCTTAATTTTTTAAGAGACAAGATAGTATTATTAACTATATTCACATTGTTGTATAACTGAAACTCCGTTGAAGAGCAACTCCTCATTTTTTCTTGCCTTAGCGCTTGGCAACCACAGTTCCACTTTCTGCTTCTCTGTATTTGACTACTTTAGACACCTCATTTAAATGAAATCATACATAATTTTAGGAGGAGAGGAAAACTTTTGGTTTTTCACTATTGAGTATGATGTTAGCGATAGGTTTTCATACATGATCTTTACCATGCTGAGGTAACTTCCTTCTGTTCTTAGTTTGTTGAGCGTTTTTATCATGAAAGGGTGTTGAATTTTGTCAGATTTTTTTCATGCATCTACTGAGATGATCCTGTGATCTTTATCCTTCATTCTATTAATGTATATTACATTGATTTTCATATGTTGAATCATCCTTGCATCCCAGGAATAAATCCACTTGGTCGTGGTGTATGAGTTTTCAGTGTGCTGTTGAATTTGATTTGCTAGTATTTTGTTGAGGATTTTGTATGTATCTTCATCGAAATATTGGTCTGTAGTTTTCTTTTCTGGCAGTGAGTTTTTCTGACTTTAGTATCAAGGTAGTGCTGGCCTCATAAAATGAGTTTGGAAGTACTCTCTGCTCTTCAATCTTTAGGAAGAGTTTGAGAGGGATTGGTGATAATTTTTTTAAATGTTTGGTACATTTCACCAGCCAAGTTATCTCGTCCTGGGCTTTTCGTTTCTGGGAGGCTTTTGATTACTGATTTCATTTCCTATCTAGTTACAGGTCTGTTTGGATTTTCTGTTTCTTCATGATTCAGACTTGATAGCTCGTATGCATCTAGGAATTTATTCATTTCTTCTAAGTTTTCCAATTTGCTTATAGCAGTATAATAGCTCATAGTCACCTTTTATAATTCTTTTTATTTCAGTGACATCAGTTGTGATATCTCCTCTTTCATTTCTGATTTTATTTATTTGGGTCTTCTCTATTTTTTTTCCAGTTAGTCTAGTTAAAGGCTTGCCAGTTTGGTTGATCTTTTCAAAAAACCAACTCTTAGTCTTGTCAATTTTTTTCTATTTCCATTGTGACCTTTATTATTTCCTTCCTTCTGATGACTTTGGGCTTAGTTTGTTCTTCTTTTTCTAGTTTCTTGAGGTATCAAGCTTGGTCTTCATCTGAGATCTTTCTTGTTTTTTTAGTGAAGGCATTTATCACTATAAACTCTCCTGTTAGTACTGCTTTAGCTGTACCCCCTGAGTCTTAGTATGCTCTGCTTCTGTTTTCATTTTTCTTAAGAGAGTTTCTAATTTTTCTTTTGATTTCTTCTTTGACTCATTGCTTGCTCAAGAGTATGTTGTTTGATTTCCAGACATTTGTGAGCTTTTCAGTTTTCCTCTTGTATTCGATTTCTAGTTTTGTTCCATCATCTATGGAGAAGATGGTTGATGGGATTTTAGTCCTTTACAAATTTGTTAAGACTTGTTTTATGACCTAATTTGTGACCTATCCTGGAGAATGTTCTATGCACACTTGAAAAGAATGGGAATTCTGCTGATGTTTTGTAGGATGTTCTGTATATATCTGTTAGGTCCATTTGGGCTATTTTGTTTTTCAAGTCCTTTGTTTCATTATTGATCTTATGTCTGAATGTTCTATTTATTATTGAATTGGAGTATTGAAATCTCCTACTATTATTGTGTTGCTGTGTATTTGTGCCATCAGTTTTGTTAATGCTTTCTACATTTATTTGGGTGTTCTTATGATTGTTGCACATGTATTTATAATTGTTACATCTTCCTGGTGAATTAGCCCTTTTATCATTATATAGTGTCCTTTTTTGTCTCTTGTATCAGATTTTGACTTAAGTCTATTTTGTTGATATTCACATTTTGTTCATGCATCATTTTCCTGAGCTCATTGAGCATCTTTATTATGGATATTTTACGTTCTTTGTCAGGTAATTCATTTGCCTCCCTTTCTTCATGGTCATTTTGTGGAGATTTATTTTGTTCCTTTGATTGGGCAATGCTTTCTTTTTTCGTCACATGCCTTGTAACTTTATGTTGTGATCCATCCATTTGGAAACACAATCACCTCTCCTAGTCTTTATGGACTCGCTTTGTACAGTGAAAAACTGTCACTAATCTCCCTGGTTAGAAATTCTGGAGGTCTCTCATACCTTTTGATGGATGTGTCTTCTCTGGACTTATGCATGTAGATTCACAATTAGAGAGGTTTTTTGGTCACTATCTTTTTTCCAGGAGTTTGCCATTTCTTGCCTCCTTCTGGTGCTAATCTGTGGGTACTAGAGTTTTCTGGAGTGACTGTAAACTTCTTTCTGTTTTCAGTGTCCCCTAGACACTGTGTCCCCTAGACACAGCCTAGAAGGTCTAGGCTTCTAGAGAATGCCAGACCGTGTCAGTGTTCTGAATCCATTGTTTTGAAACTAGTCCCTTGGGCAGCCCCTGGAAAAACTAGACATTAGACAAAAGCTCTATTCCTCTCTTTCCTCATCAAGGGGAGTTTTATTAGTCTCTGTCTGCTTTACTGTGTCCTCAGCCCTCCTTTGCTTTCTGTGGCCCCCAGAAATGCAGAATGTACTGAATCTTTGTCAGCATTCTGAGACAGGTGAGAAAGAAACAAGGCCCTCAGGCAGTCCCCTCCAAAGTCAGAATGTTGGATGCGTGCTCCAATTCTTTCCCTCTGTTGGGAGAAGACAGGAATTGGGGATTTTTGGCAGCTCATTCCACATTGAACAGGGGAGAGACTCTACACTCTGAGTGAGTGTGTGTTAGTTCACATCATCGCCTTTGTTCTCAGTGGCACGCAACTTGAAACTTTTCCTGTCAGAACTTGGATTCAGGCAAGAAAGAATGGAGTCCCTCAGGAAGATGCCCTCCTCCTTTCCACCCAGCCTCTGAACCTTGGACATGTGTTTCAGTCTTCTTTCTCTCTCCTGAGAGATGCTGGAAGTGGAAGTTTTCACTGATTGCTTCAGCTGAGATGTGGGGAGGGACTAAGGTGAGTGAATGCCGTGGATTTTGCTGCTGGCTTTGATGTGCTGGTTTCATCCTTGCCTAGGGTATAGGAGCCTCCTAACTGGTTTCTAGATTTCTCACAAAAGGAGTTGATCCTTGTATTATTGTTGAACCTGGGCCTCTGTGGGGAAGGAAGGTCTGAGGCTTCCTATTCTATCTTGCTGATATCACTCTGCTCACTTTTTACATGATTTGACACCAGGTTTCTCACTATTGATGGTGCCAGGTTTAGTCATTTGATACAGGTAGTGATCAATAAAATCTTCATTACAAAGAGATACTTTCTACTTTGTAAATGATAAGTCATCTGTAGGGTGATATTTTGAGATTGGGTGAATATCTTCTTCCTCAATGAACTTTCATTCAACGGTGCTAGCTTTTGTTGGTGATCCTTACCTAAATCAACTGTTACATAAGGGCTCTGTTATGGACTGAATGTTTGCATCTCCCCTAAATCCCCAAATAGGAATATGCTAAGACCCAAATCCCCAGGATAATGGTATCTGGACATTGCACCTTTGGGAGATAATTAGGTCATGAGGGTAGAACCCCAATAATGGGATTAATGCCCTTATAAAAAGAGGAAGAGGCAGGAGACCTCTCTCTCTCCACTTGCAGACACCCGAGGAAAGGCCCTGTGAGGACATAACCAGGAGGAGGGCCCCCACCAAGGACTTGAGCATGCTGGCATCCTGATTTCAGACTTCCAGTACCATGAGAAATAAATGCTGTTTGCTTAAGCCACCCAGTTTATGGTATTTGTTACAGTGGCTTGAAATAAGACAGACTCTCACCATCCTTATGCTGTTAGTAGTTCTTAAAAATGGTAAGGCTGATGCCATTAATCCCTCTGATTCCCCTAAGAAAGAAAAATTAGATTTATATATATATATTTGTACACCCTGGGGGAAGAGAAAGTACCTTGATCAGGAAGATGAAATAACCTCAAATATCATTAACCTTTCTGTGTTTTCCTAGGGTTAGGAGCCCTATTTGATTCCTGACTTCGAGATAGAGAAAGGGGCTGCTGAGTGTGGTTGTGTCTTCAGAATGATTCTGGGGTATTTTCACGCTATCCCTAAGCTAAGCTCACATTTTGGCATGTTTAATAAAAGGAGAGGCTATTACTTAAAGACAACTTAAATTCACAAATAGAGTGTTTGTTTAATTATGGTATGTTCATGGATGGGAATACCATGCAGCTATCAAAAGGAATGTTGTAGATAAATATTTGATGACAAATAAAGATGTCCATATTATATTAAGCAGTAGGTTACTTAATATTGTACTTTATGAAGAAAGAAATACATGTCTGCATGCAGTGAAGTTACATCACACAAGATTAAGTCATTTGTTAATCAGGAGATTACAGTCAAATTTCTGCTTAGAAGTACTTTAATTCACCCATAAAAAATAATACATATGGTTTTATGTATACACAAACCACTTACGGACTCTTGTACATTTTGAAATTTGGGAACCGTGGGGTTAGACTAAAGGAAAGAACTAAGGGAAAGGCCTATATAAGGATATTTGGGAACTTGAACCACTCTGTCTTTAAAATAATTATCAGATCCCTAGAAATCAATGAAGATGGGTGGATTGAGAATAAGGAAGTGTTTCTGCTAATCTTTAAGCATACCGTTTCCCTCTTTTTATTATTAAAACTCTAAACATTAGTTGGATTAAATAGAACAGTTGGCTGTTCTGTGAGAATTGAATGAAGTAGTAGAGATCCATATTGGAGATGGCAACAGATAGCTAGGCCCTAAAGTCTGTGCACAAGTTAAATATGTGAATGATTCTATTCACAGTATGCTGGGGTGTGTGTGTGTGTTTGTGTGTGTGCGTAAATTCCAGGAAGAAATGTACCAAAAGTCTTAACAATGATTAATTATTTTTAGGTAGTAGTATATTTTGAGTCATTTTTATATCCTTTGCATCTTTTTATAATGTTTTCTAAATTTTCTACACTGAACATTTATTACTATGATGACTTGTTTTGTTTTTCTTATGTGTGTGTGCATATTTAATAAACTTTATTTTTTGGAGCAATTTTAAGTATGCAGCAAAATTGAGTGGAAGGTACAGAGAGTTCTCATATAGCATCTGACTGCACTCAGTGCACTGCTTCCGCCATTGCTGTTGAACTTATGCCGTCACATTGTTATTACTCAAAGTCTATGGTTAATATTAGGATTTAGGGTTAAATCTTGGTGGTGTAAGTTATATATATTTTTAAAAAACAAAGGACTGTGATTTTTTTTTCCTAAGTCAAAGCTTCAGTCCTGAGTGAATCTAGGCAGTCAGCAGGCCTTGCAACAAAAATTACTTTTCTCCTGTTGGGTCCCAAGAAGGATTCAGGGATCACATGTTCACAGGCTGTAGGCAGGCTGCCTTGGGTAGAGGACAGGATAGCTCCACTCTAGTCACCCTGTGGGGCCTCAGCAATGTCACTCCTCACTTGGGGTGGCACTGGAGGTCATGCCATAGGGAAAGGGGAAAGGACTAAACTAGTCAAGGTTAGATACTATGTATCCTAAATTGCTTTCTATGTTATGAACAGTCCTGAAGATGGCGGTGTTTTCTCCTAGTCAAACTAAGTATAAATTCACACCTTCACTGTAACTAAACCAGAATCTTCTGAGTTCAGATTGTGGTTCCCCAAGGAGTGTCCAAATGCAATATATTTGATCAGAATTTCCAAAATTAGCATTCAGTGGTAGTTCTTAAAATAAAAACCTCTGTCTGTGATCCAGGTTGTGGGTTGCCTCCTCACATTAGAGGTCCTTTTTTGTACCCCTGGCCTTATGATTATACTGATTTGCAAGAGATATTTAAATCATATATGTGAATATAAAATCATATGAAGGAGTAAAAAGGCAATTCTTTAATTGGGAATCCTTTCTGTAGATGCTAAGTAAAGCCATACTTAAAACTCAATTTGAGCATGGATTAGATTACAGGTAATTGTCAGAAACAATGACATAAATGACATTTTACTGGGCACCAATTGTGCACCAGGCATTGCATTAGATGCTTCACATCTCCCTTAATCCTGTATGGTGGGCAGTTTTTCTTTTCTTTTTTTTTTTTTTTTAAAGATTTTATTTATTTGACAGAGAGAAACACAGCGAGAGAGGGAACACAAGCAGAGGGAGTGGAAGCGGGAGAAGCAGGCTTCCTGCCGAGCAAGGAGCCCGATGCGGGGCTCCATCCCAGGACTCCGGGATCATGACCTGAGCCGAAGGCAGCCGCTTAACGACTGAGCCACCCAGGCGCCCCGTGGGCAGTTTTTCTTAAAACCGTTTTATAGGTAAGGAAACTGAGGCACAGAGTTTAGAAGACTTGGCCAAGGGCCATTAAACCGATTAATAACAGAGTCAGGACTCCAAAGTTCATATTCTGCCTGTCCTTGAAATACAATCTTCTATTTTCAGAGAACAGTGAAGGCCAGATGTCAGCATCTGGGGAGATATTTTAATAAAGAAGTCAAAAAATGAAAAGGGTCTTTGAATATGCTGTGGCTGAAATGAAAATGGCAAGATGGCAGCAATAAGGAAAGGGGTCAGAAAGTGAAGTGAGAGCAGTATAAACAGAGGATGGCAGCGTGAGCCGGGGGATGGGACGGGACGGTGTAAAGGGGGAATTCAAGAAACATTTAGCAAACAGAAGTGAGGGGCAGCCAGAGAGCTATTTAAGGAGGCCAATGATGGAGAGCAGGGAGAAGCTACATAAAGTCTAAATTGGTGATTGCGAGGGAATTTATTGATGGATGTAAAATCTTAAATTGCATGCTTAATGTCAATCCAGTTTACAGTTTTAGGTAATGTAAACTAAGGGTGACAAATTCAGAACAGATGGCAAGAAGCAAGTTTTACAGAGAGCAAATTGCAAACGCCCTTGGAATGGACATCCTGCAGGGACAGCACGCAAATTTGCTTCCAGGGGACTTCACTCCCCTCATCAGTGATTTACGGGGGACAGTCATGGGCAGAAAGTACCCGCTAACAAAGTTCCCTTCAGTTTCCAGCAAGGAGAGTCTGTTAAGTCATTTGGTGTGATTTGCTGATTGCATTTCAGGGGAAACACAAGAGCCTCCTGATACGAACATTGTGGCAATGACTTTTAAAAACAGATGTACTGTGATCATCTAATGGCAAATTCCTTTCCTCAATTTTCTCTCCAAATGTTTGTGTCTGCTTTGGAGAACCGTTCAGAAGTGTTTGGGCGAGGACCGTGTTGTGCATGCCGCGTTGGGTCCTCACTGTTTGAGTGAAATAGAACTGCAGGGAAATCGGATTTGGAAATGTCGCCTTCTTTTCTTTCCATTCACATCAAAATTGTAACTGTCTGCTTGCAGATTTCAAGATTCTTTTGGAGGTGGGGCACAGCACGGTGACTTTTTTTTTTTTTTAAGATTTATTTATTTACTTACTTGAGAGAGAGAGAGAGAGAGAGAATGAGAGCAGGGGGAGGAGCAGAGGGAAAGGGAGAGAGAATCCTCAGACTCCCCACTGAGTGTGGAGCCCTGCATGGGGCTCAGTCTCAGGACTGTGAGATCATCACCTCAGCTGAAATCAAAGGTCAGATGCTTAACCAACTGAGCCACTCAGGCACCCCAGCACAGTGATATGTAGATGGATGAACCTCTGTGTTGGTTCTATGGTACAGGGCCACATAGAGGGTTGCACCGGGGGAAGGTAGCAGCCAGTTGGAACTGTAGAAGGTGACTGACCTTCAGTTCAGCAACTGCGGTGGGAGTAGCTTGGTTTCTGGGCTTTCTGGGGGTTGGCTAATTTGGATCTTCTGTGGAGCCTGGGGCACAAATACAGTCCTTCCTTGTTTGATACAGCCTGTCCTTGGGGAAGCTGGGGTATTTGCCTACTGGTCCTGGGGAGTGGGAGTCTGTTGAGGAAGTGGTTGGGGTGGTGCTTAGCAAATTGCTTGGGAAAAAGATAAAAGGAAATGGAGGGTTTTTAGCCATGACTTCGATGCCAAGTCACGTCGGCACTTGTGAAATACTGTATTGCGCTGAGACAGTAGTTGACGTGTTGGAGCTTGGACCCACAGGAACTGTCGTTTTTCTACACTCTTTCTGCCTTTGAATTACACATCAGGACCCTTTGTGATAAGGGAGGTATGGCTAATCTCTTCCGTTTCTGAATTCTAAACTTTCTCCAACTGCTCCATTTTTATCAGTAATACTTCACTCTTTCAGTCTAGTGGGGGAGAAGTCCCCGCTTCTGGGACTGCCCGCCTCCTCCTCGAGAACGTGTTCATGCCTTTCCAGTCCTACAGTTGCCCTCTTAGCTCAAGTCCAGATTCTCTCCCATCATTATTTTAGCAGCTCTTTAAGCCACTTTCCCTTCCTCCACTTCCAGCAAAGTATGGCCTGCAGAGGAAACCCAGGCCATTGCCGGTTTTTGTGAATAAAGCTTTCCTGGAATGTGGCCATCCCCATTTATTTATGTATTCTCTCTGGCTGATCCTACAGGGCAGAGTAGAGCAGTTGTAGAATGTAGAATTCTACATTGTAGAATGTAGAATGCTCTGCATTCTACAGTGACCTGCAAACGCTAAAACATTTATTCTCTGCCTTTGCAGAAAAAAATTTGCCAACTCCTGTGTAGACTAGAAGATATATATCCCATCCCAAATTCCGATTATGTCGCTCCAGGAGGTAAGAAGGGGAGAGGAAGGAACTGACATTTGTTGAGCACACCATGCAAACTCCGGACCAGGTACTTTGCATAAGACAAACCCAGGGCTATAAACTCAGAGGAGTAGGAAACATAACTTCCCTCACCTTTTCTGAAATTTTATGTAATTTCTATTATGAAATCCCATCTGGGGCACCTGGGTGGCTCAGTCAGTTAAGCATCTGTCTTTGGCTCAGGTCATGGTCCCAGAGTCCTGGGATTGAGTCCTATGTCCGGCTTCCTGCTTCTTCCTCTGCCCCTCCCCCCACTGATTCTCTCTCTCTCTCTCTCTCTCTCTCTCTCTTTCTCTCTCTCGTTCACTCATTCTCTCTCAAATAAATAAATAAAATCCTAAAAAAGAAAAAGAAATCCCATCCTGTGGATGTCAGGGATTTAATCTCTACACTTCAGTCTTGCCCTCTCTTTATCCGTGCTCCAGGTGGGAATGAGGGTACAGTGCCTGCCAAGGTGTTAGATGGCCTGGGCTGCCTCTCGTCACTGTCATCAATGTCATTGCTGTCACCCCTGCCAGGTAATTGTTGCTCCCTCATGGAGGTCTTGCTACCATTGTTCTTGTTCCCATTAGGAAGGCCACTTTGGATATGCTTCTCTTTGCATCTTTTCTTTCTTTTTTTTTTTTTTTTTAATTTTATTTATTTATTTGACAGAGAAGTCACAAGTAGGCAGAGAGACAGGCAGAGAGAGAGGGGGAAGCAGGCTCCCCACTGAGCAGAGAGCCCGATGTGGGGCTCGATCCCAGGACCCTGAGACCATGACCCGAGCTGAAGGCAGAGGCTTTAACCCACTGAGCCACCCAGGCGCCCCTCTTTGCATCTTTTCTGACACTCTCTGGGATTGACAGACATTGTGATAAATCTCTATGGGGTTCTGGGGTTACGGGACCTCTGAGAGGTTGTGGGAGGCCTCATCTCCTTCCGTGCCCTGGTAGGTACATACGATGACTCTGCTGCTTCTTGGCCACACTGAGTCAGAGAAACTCTTTGACTTTCTCTGACCCGGACACATTTATCCATTTCTCTACAGAGGTCTGGTTTCTTCCTGAGAAATGAGGTATAGGCCTCCTGTGCATTCAAATCCCATAAGCCTATCCAATGATTGCCTCTATTCCCTGGAGTTCACCCTGGACTCGTTTCCTGTAGGAGGTTCTATTTCCCCAGAGCTGCAAAGTTTAGTCAATTTTATGTTCCCTTCGACCTCTCCTTCATTGCCCAATGCAGAATATTTTGTCTAATTCAGAGCTGAGGCATCAGGGGTGGGAAAAAAGAAAGTATCTTCCTACTTATCACGCATTTTTCTAGATTGGTGATAGACACATATCACTTCTTTTCAGTCCTTGCTGAACTTTACATTCCTGAAACTCAAAACCCAAGAGTTGACTCCTGTTTGCCATCTCATGCCTTCCTTGAGGCAATGAACCCCAAGTTGACAAGAATTTACAATAACACAGGGAAAAGCTGTGGGTTAATATGTCATCATAGTCTCTTCCCCAACACTCTTCCCACCCTCACACATTATCTTATTTGGTCCTAACAATAGTGCTGGCCGGCAGAGATTTCTGCCTCCATTATATAGAGGAGAAAATAGATTCAGATGAATTAAGCGGTTGAGTAAAAATATGAATTCGGGTCTAATGGTCCCCAAATGGGTGTTCTCCCTCTTATACTGCACTGCACCATGAATTTTACACTAGAGTTTAGCCCTAACATCTCTATTCTATTCTTCTGCCTTATTTAAAGTCTACTCTGTAGATTACTCATCTTATTACCCCCTTTATTGTAATGATTTTGTAGCTTATTGGATTCTATGTATTATGGAATCTCTAGTCAAAAATATAAACTAAGCCACTGTACATTTTCATATGTTCATTTAGCCGTGGAACAAATATTCATTGGTCCATCAAGTGGAAAGCTGCCAAGCACTGTGACTCTAGGATTTCAATCCTTATTCTAGGGGATATGTAATATAGGAAGGGGTAAAGACATTCAAGTAGTCTTCACTCATACAAGATATATTATTAACAGAGTTAAATCAATGTGCAAAAAATTTGCTCTGGTTCCACAGAATATCTAATTTGCCTGGGGGGATCAAGGAAGGCTTCACGGATGAAGCCATATCTGAATTGGATCTTAGACGATATGTAAAACTTCGAATGTGTAGGCAAATAAGGTATGGAGGAGCTTAGCTACCACCTAAGCAGAGACACAAAGTTGAAGAATGTGGTCTATTCCTGGTATTTGGACTGGCAAACAGATTGGCATGTCAAATTGCACAGTGAACGGATGGATGGAATAGGATACAGGCCTCCAGATATACATTAGGACCCTAGAAGGAAGAACTTTTAATGCCCCATCAAGAAGTAAGAGTATTATTTTCAGGGAATAGGAAGACACTGCTGACTTCTAAAGAGGGGAGTGCGATAATCTCACCTGAAATCTATGTATTTAGTGACTCTGGCATGTAATTCGTAAGGGCAGAGAAAGTGGTGCAAATCTTTGGTTAAAATTCACATTCTAATATTTGTATATTTGAGTCCATTGTCCACATTATTCATCTTCTTAATTAACATGGGCAAAAAACAGTTGACTTGTGGTTCCGTAGAGATCCTGGCTCTTGCCCGTTTAGATGTCCCTTGTAGACTCTGTGCTCATTAGTCCAGAGGTGCTGGTTCTTCAGTTCCTTTTATAAGCATCTTGTTATTTTGTCATTGGATAATAATGGCAGTGTCAGAATAAATATGTCTCAACTGCCTGAGAAATGCTTACCTGTCACAGAATGCAGTGACATAATTTTTGAGGTGATATACAGCTTTCTTGTGAAGTCTATGCTTGTTACCAAAGTCTGACTTTTGACTGTATATAGTTCTTGTAAAGAATGAAATACATCCTGTTAACTCTTAATTTACTCTTCCCAGCTTTCTGAAACCTTCTATCACAGTATGTGTAAAGCTCAGGAATAGTCAGTGTGTTCTGGAGCTTAGTTACAAATAGTCAATCTGTTTTCATTGCGGGAGCAACAGACAGAAAAGGAAAAGATTAATTGCAGAAGGGATCCCTCTCTACCTCTAACTTCACCGTGCGAAGCTAGAAGGAATATGTTTCCTTACTCTGAACTGTGTAAAACATTTGGATTTATTTATTGGTTCATTTGATTGACTGATAGGTCAGAAAATATTTGCCATATATCTTGTGCTGGGTGCTGGATTGGGAGGGATTCTAAGGCTCAATCCAAGGAGCACATAATTGAACCTTAAAATCAAACTTGGATTGTGTGCTACATATATTGGCTAATCAACAACAACACGGTTTTCCATTACATCTAATTAGTGTACATTTCAGTACCAAGTGCTGTGGAAGACACAAAAATATGTCAAACAAGGCATATCCAAGTGAATGAAAAAAAAATACAGTAAATATTCACTACTCACACAAGTGGTAAGAGAAAGTAGACCTACAGTAGTATTTAGGAGGTCAGAAGAGCGAAGCTTTCTATGGACTTAGTCAATCAGGGAATGCCGGGGAAAGAGGTGGTAGGACGTGGCCCATGTTGACACGATGCCTCTGACTTCACTCCCTCATCTTCAGTCATAAATAATGTCCATCCATTGAAACTACCGTTTGAACAGTGGTCTGAGATTGTTAAAAAAATATGAGAAATATTTTATAATTGGTATTGAATTATACTTCAATTAGTTATTAAATGAAGACAATTGCCCATAGTTCCTTCAGAGATGAGAAAATTAGTTATGGGTTAGTGTAGTCCATTAATTATTTCACGTACCTGAAGACCTCCAGGGAATGCTATGGCTTCGCAATGTAGCCCCAGAGTAGTATATTTTGCATTTGATTCCCTGCATTTGTGAAGATGAGTAAAATTGGATGACTCCCTGTCGACTATGCATCTGAAGCAGTTGCTGTGTGTTGTTTATTTCCCGAGAGAGCAAGAATTCTATAACATCCTGCTTTTAGTCAAATTATGCCTCTTTCTCCCCAAAGATCTTCACATGCAAGTAGGTTAGATAAACTGTAGGAGTTCATAGTGACAGGCCTCTGGGAATAGAGCAATAGTCCTATATTGCCTTAAAGATTATTTTAAATTATTGAATATTTCAAACATGCAGAAAAACATAGAAAATAATGTAATAAAGACCATGCACCCTTTACCTAGATTTAATAGATGTTAAACATATCGCTTTTTTTTTTTTTTGCCTCGTATTTCTCTCTCCCTTTAAAGAGAGAGAATAATTATCAACACAGCTAATGCATCCTGCCTGCCTCACTTCATCTTTTCTGGCGTCAGAGGTAGTTGCTCTTCTGAAGGACTGTATCATCTCCATGAATGCTTACATTTTTATGTGTATGTAGCTCTTGAGGAGCAAAGTATACTCTTATTTTTGTGTCTTAGGATTTTACCAAAATGACATCAGAGTGTATGGATCACCACACCTTGCTCTTTGCAGTCAGGGAGGAGCTTCTTGAGACTGTCCCGTACTGATGCACATAAGCCTAGTAGACGCACTAGAACTGTTGAGTCATACTTCATTGTCTAAGTTACCCCTGGCCTATTTAGGCCCTTTCCATTTGTTTTCTATCATTAAGGTTGCTTTTGTACATGAGCATGCTTCTTTGGGAAGAATACCTAAAAGTGAAATTGCTATGTCACGACTTCATGTAGTCTCTGCTGTGGAAAGCCAGCCAGTTTGTGATGGCTCCAAGACAGAAGCTCTTTCACTGGTGAGCTTGGTTGCTGATGGTATTTTCCTCATGGAGCTCTGTAAGGCTCGCCCGGCGGGTAGAGAGCAAGTGAGAGTCCGAAGTGGAAAATTGATCAGAATCCTGAGGCCTGGCTGTGATTGACTCATTGGCTCTTTGCACCTCGAATTGTTCTTTTTTTCTCAAGAGTCATTGCTCACATACATGACAGGGGGCTGTGGTGAGGGGCAGATGTTGGAGAGGGCTTGCTGACAGGGGGGAGGCCCATGCCTGCAAGGGAGGCAGGAGGAGCACGCTGCAGGGAACACAGAAGAGCACTGGGCATACAGACACCTTTTCTACCTCTAAGGCCGGTGCTGGGAAGACTCTCTTGTAGCTCATGGTCCCTGCAGTCCTTCACTCTGGAACAATGCATGTATCTCTCCTCAGAAACTACCCAAACCCCCGTAAACTCCACAGTGCTCTTCAACATTCTCCAGGTGCTGCTGCTATCTTTGCACACATATTTTTTCCCCCACGATGAGGTATGTTTTCTTCTTCATTTTTTAGGCCTGCAATTCTCTCATTTAAAAAAAAAAAAAGGAAAGATCCATTATCGAGGGAACTTGCTTTTTTGTTATTAAGACCCTGAACCACAAGGGTGTCTGATTAAATTAACCACAAGTTTCAGAGCACAAGCAATACCCGGTTTAATCTTCAATTTTCTTATTCATACAGGAGTGATAGAAACACTTTTCTCCCTTCCTATTACATCGGGCTCCCTCGGCATAGGAGACATTTCCTTTGGCTGGCTCTGAAAAGACACGTGTCTCATAAATGGGAATCAGAAGAGATCAGTGTTGTCGATCTTTGAGGACATTTGTTACCAATAAACTAAGATATGAGAGGGAGGAGGAATATATTTTGGGTAGAAGAAAGTATCTCATATTTTCACAATCATATTTTCTCAGAAATATGGTGTATCCAAATATCCTGCGCATGAAAAGGGACCGTTGTGCCTGCTTTTTCTTTTCTTCCCTCCTCACTTGACTGCGTTTTTCCTTCCCTAGCTTACCTTTTCATTTTAGTTCTGCACTCTACGTCGGCCTTCCCTCATATCCCCTTCTCTGAATTTATTAATCAGGTAATCCGTCTTTACCACGTGGGCAGTGCCGCCACAAATCTGCACCTTCTCAGACTGACTATAAAGTAAAGCTCTTCGAGAAACCTCAGAATGGTGACTGGATGCATAAAGTAGATTATGCCTGTCTGGAGTACCCTGGAAATTGTTGTATTCTACTTATTACCTGTCTTTGAAATGAAAATATCAAGATAGTTTATCTTTGGAATGCTCCTCTCCAGACGATGAGGTTGAAAACTTAATAGTATCATGAATTCAGTTTAAAACAACAATCTATTTATTCCGGATACTCTCTCCCTTATACTCTGCGGTGGCGATGTCCTCAATAACACTATATATTTTAGTATTGTTTTTTATTACCCTAATTTATTGAGGCCAAAGGGTACTTGAGATGGGGAGAGGCAGGGAGGGAAAGTGGGAGAGAGAGACAGAGAGAGACAGAGAGAAAATCGGTCTGAGAATAGAAGTGTTTCAGAAGGGTGATTTGCTCTTTGGTTTTTGTCTGTCTTCCTCAAAAACCCTCCACCTTAGTGAAGGAGTCATCCATTACTTTGATGAGTCCACTTTATATCCTCTAACACCAAGACTTGAAGATTGATAGATTTGAAGCTGCTCACTTATTTCTTTCCTCTCAGAGGAGTGGCCAGAAGTGCAAGCAAAAATGGACTCCCTTTTCTTACAGCCGACCCTGTATTTCCACCAGTGGTTCTCAGCTGGGCGCAAGTAAGAGAGCTTACTTGCAATGTCTAGTGACCTTTTTGGTGGTCACAGCTCTGTGTGTGTGTGTTGGGGGCACTGTTCCTGGCACCTAGTTTGTGGAGAAGGAGAGGCTACTAGATATCTTACAGTGCAGACTACAGCCCTCTTAACCAGGAATGATTGAATGCTAATGTCATTAGTGCTGAGGTTGAGAAACCCTGATTTACACTAACCAGACTCAGAAGCAAATGCTGAAGGTGGGTGACATAGAAGAGAAAACAGGAGGGAAATCAAAATAAACTGAGAATTACTGCAGACTCAATAGCTCCATTTGTGTATGTTCTTTCTTTCACCTACTCCTCATAAAACTACCAGAAAAAAAAGTATAATTGTTCTTGCTTTTATATTTTCTTCAGTCATAGGAGGACCCTAAGACTCAGAGAAGTTAAGTGACATGCTTTGAATCACTTGACACAAGTGATTCTGAAGCCCATGATTGTCCTCTTTCCTTTCATTGGGAGCAGGGAGACAATACTCCATTGAGGTCTCTGACCAGAGAGAATGGAGGTTGGCCTGGTATGTTTAGCCGATAGATTTATACATATGGATGCTCATTGTATATCAAATAACCAAATGACTATGTATTTCTAGGATGCTTTTAACTTCAAGTACTTGGAAGACTTTGATTTATATCTTGGTTTTGTTTGGAAAAATATGGTCATTCCTCCTTTCCTATGCTTTCGTTTTTTTGTTTTTGTTTTAAATCATACTTAGGAATATTCACTAATCACACAGACTCTAGGCTATGATATGTGATATATAACGTAAGGGTCTAGAGTCTAGAAAAAGGACAGTGTGCTATTGGTCATGAATTAAGAGCACATAGATAAGAGATGCTCCAGACGGGAGGCTTTAGCTAGGAAAGAATAAGTTCCTGAACCAAAAGTGATTGGCCATGAAATGTCTTAATGAAACGACTGGATCATCTTTTTCTCTGGCTATCTTGAGGAGGAAAATAGATTTTCATTTATTGGAACAAGTTAGTACTTTCTTCTTTGGATATCCCTGTAAAGAATTAGTTTTTCTCTCTATGGCTACATTTTTGGTCAAAAGACAAGAGTGGGATAAAAAACTTCTCATCAAAATTCAACCTCTTTGGGCACAATTAAGCATAAATGTCAAGTGATAGCGAGATGCCATTCCTTCTGCTTGACCTCTGACTTTCTAGAATAGAATACTCAGAAGGGCCTGGTAATTTATTATTTTCTGTAAGGTGCACAGGAGATTTTATTTTAGTAATCCCAGTGCTCTGAATTCAGTACCGTGTCATAATTACTTCCTGTTGATATTGGTTATCTTGGTAGTTACCCAACCCACCTGCGCTTGGGCCAACATGGATCTCAATCCCAATCTACATTTGTTAGATTTTTGAAATGTCCTCAAATGTGATGAGTAGAAAAGGCTCTGAACAACTTTTAAAAGCATCAAGCTATTGCTATAAGAAAAGAGTGTGTTTTGGGGCACCTGGGTGGCTCAGTGGGTTAAGCCTCTGCTTTCAGCTCAGGTCATGATCTCAGGGTCCTAGGATCGAGCTCCCATTGGGCTCTCTGCTCAGCAGGGAACCTGCTTCCCCCTCTCCCTCTGCTTGCCTCTCTTCCTACTTGTGATCTCTCCCCTCTCTGTCAGATAAATAAAATCTTAAAAAAAAAAAAAAGAAAGAAAAGTGTGTTTTGTAATAGGGTTTTACAATTCTGAACATTGAACTTCTCTGAGTCTCAGGCTCTTAATCCGGAAAATGGAGATGACAGTAAAATCCTTACTTCTTTTATGACTTTAAAGATAAAATGAGGTAATATATAAAAGTACTTAGCAAACTGGGAAAAAAAGTAAGATTTGTTGGTATATATTTTACCATTTGACACTTTGGTATACTTAATATTCTTGACAACTTGGGTCTTTGAACTTCATCTTTAGTTTTAGAGAGTCATTTTATATCTACATTTTTTTTTAAACAAAATTCTTTACCTGATGTATGAATTCCTCTACAAAAGAGATTCAAACTCTCAGTATATGGGCTTTAATCAGGCCCATGGACATGTGTTGTTGTTTAGCTCTCCTAGTGTGAGTGTGTGTGTGTGTGTAAAATCAGTTACCAATACTTAAACATCAAGAGACTTCTTATAAAAGTTTGGAATTCTGATTTTCCTTGAGAAGCCAGAACACTTAACCTGTGTACCATCAGAGCAACAATCCATTCCTGCCAAGGAACCTTGTCTAGATCCTGTAGGCTGGGAATTTATCACACATACACTACAATAGAGATGCTCAAAATGTGACCCAGGGTAACAGAGTTTGCATCACCTGGGGATTTGTTAGAAATGTAAATTCTAGGGGCATCTGGGTGGCTCAGTCGTTGGGCATCTGCCTTAGGCTCAGGTCGTGATCCCGGGGTCCTGGAATCGAGCCCTGTGTCAGGCTCCCTGCTCAGGGTGAGCCTGCTTCTCCCTCTCCCTCTGCCTGCTGCTCCCTCTGCTGTGCTCTCTCTCTCTCTCTCACTCTCTCTCTCTCTCTGTCAAATAAATAAATGAAATCTTTAAATAAAAAAATAGACATCTTAAAAAAAAAAAGAAATGTAAATTCTAGGGCCTCCCTTCAGACCTACCCAATCAGAAACTGGAGCTATGGCCCAGCAAATGGCTTTATGGAACCTTCTTGGTGAATCAGATATACTCCAGAGTTTGAGAAGTACTGACCTACGAATGCCAGTCACTTGTCCCAATGACTTGTTTCTGTATTTGCCTAGCATCCCATAACTCACTTTTGCTTCTAATTGTCATATAGAGTTCTTCTCTTTTATTGAGCCACAATTTATTTCCCTGTCACTTTCATCATTGTGGCTTTTCTTTCCTTTGCTCTTTTGGACTTGAGATAACTAAGAAGAACAACATCCTGTAGTCCTTAGCATTTTCAATAAATGACAGCAATTTGTGGTGACAGGCTCTCTTAACCCCAAGCTGATAGAGCTCTTGTCACTCTCTGGAACCATCCTTATTTTCCTCCAGTCTGTTGACATCCTTAAAAAATTTAAATTCCTCCTCTTTCAAAACTAAGCAATTGTAAGCAGCCCAGAAGGAATGCAAATCTGTGCTTTTATTTTGACATTTTTTTCCCCCAACATTGATTAGATAATTTCTGATCTGTTTTATTGTTTTGTAGTAGAGTGTGAAAATTTCTAGAGATTACTCTCCTTTGGCGTTCCCTCCTTGAGGGAAAATTCATAGCATAAGAACTAACTGTTATAATATGAAACCAATATTCCTGTGAGATTTGTAAATTAAATTTTCTTTCCAACTTTTGTTTAATATATTCAGTGTCACCTTGTAAGGCAACTGAGATAATTTTGTGTATCCTATCAATTTGTTTCTTGTTTGACATCTGTGTTTGTTTATATAGCTTTCAGAAGTGGAGAATTCTGTCGCCAATTAATGTTGATGGTTTCGAGTTAGAGAGAAGAGAGTATGTTTATAAATGAAAGTTTTTGTTTTTAAGTTGTATTTTATTGTAGCTGAGTGTTTTCCAAATAAATATTCACCGACTTTATTGAATATTTCAATTGGGTAATGGAATCACAGGCTTTCAGAGAAGTGGGGCTCAATTATAATATTTATTTATGGGAGATTTCTCTGCCATTGAACAGAGAGACAATTGAAAATACATTGAGGGAGTATCTTCAAGTAATTGACCATGTATCTATTTCCTTGTGAGGCTGAAATCTCAGCCTAAAGCAACTGTTCCAACAACTTTAACGAGGACATTGTTAAGGATATTGTCTATCAAACTAGGAATTTCTGATTTCTGACCTTCCAGATTGTCTGAAGACCCATGAGAGACTTTACTAAAAATACTAACTCAGTCATTCTGTAGTGGGGACTGAGAAGATGTATTTCACAAACTGCCCCAGGTGATTTTTAACATGTACCTGGATTGGGGACCCACACATTGTGTTCTCTATGAAGATCCTGAAGAGAAAATTTCTCAGTCTGCAGAATATAGGGAATGTTATGCTTTTCCAAAGCATCTGCTGTGTTTTGATCTCATAGACATTATAAATCTTATAAATGATTGTTCTTCCCTTTTTGATTTGAACTGTCAGTAAGCTCAGAGCCAATTTTGACCCCTATTAGCTTCTGCGTAGGATGTTCTAGAATACATTTTTATATTCTATATACTCTTTCATTCTGGCTTTATTTTAGCATTTTTCTGACTTTTTTTCACTCTGATGTCTCTCTTTTCATTTAATTTCTATTTTATGGCATTTAAAAATGTTTTTTGAAGTCATCATGAATCTCTTTTAGTATAAGACATATATCAGTAAATATCATAACCATTGCAAAAAAGACTGTCATATAGGTCATTAATGGAGATATTTTAGGGAGAGTTACTTGGTAATCCTGAATTAACTGCTGCCAAACTTAGTACTCTATTTTCCATGTGCAATGCTTCTGTGACCATAAACCAGAATAGGAAAAAGAACAGTAAACCAGGTTTGGACAGTAAATCAAGTTAGGAAAAAAACCAGGTTATAAATTATTACGGAGTTATCTATTCTATATCCCACCTTAAGGGGTTTACAGTGCACATTACAGCTTAAAAACTCTGGAGAGGGGTGCCTGGGTGGTTCAGTCGTTAAGCATCTGCCTTCGGCTTGTGTCTTGGGATCGAGCCCCATATGGGGCTCCCTGCTCAGTGGAGAGCCTGCTTCTCCCTCTCCAGCTCCCCCTGCTTGTGTTCTTTCTCTCTCGCTATCTCTCTCTGTCATAAATAAATAAAATCTTTAAGGAGGGAAAAAAAAAATCTCTGGAGAAAACCTGCAATAAAGACATTAAAAGATCTTTAATCCAATGCTTTCCAAACTTTTAAAAACCGAACCGTCTCTCCCTCCCTCCCCCCAGAACACACGTTAACATCTCCGGGAAACAGTATTTAATTGGGAAGAACTGCATTATTGCTCTGTTTGTGTCGAGTGTCGATATGGATGAACTGTTGTGTGGGGTCAACAGACATGGGCAAGCATAGCTGGTGGAAGTGAACTGAGCAGGTGTGAAGGAACAGATAGAGCAAGGGGAAGAAAAAGCCTATAGGACAGTTGTGCTCTTGCAATTGCAAAAGGAAAAGCACTAGAAACATACATTTGAAGTAGAAGCAAACAAAGAATGGAGTTCCCCAGCTACCCTGAACTGGGATTCCATGTGCTAGGTGCTTGTGGCGCTATATTAAGACCTTAGGCAAACTGGGCTTCTGGGTGGTTGAGTTGGTTAAGCGCCAGACTCTTGATTTCAGCTCAGGTCATGATCTCAGGGTGCGGAGATTTTGCTCCAAGAAGGTCTCCAGTGAGGAGTCTGCTTGAGATTTTCTTCCTCTCCTCCCTTGCTCTCTCTCTCTCTAATGGATAAATAAAATCTTAAAAATAAAAATATGTTATACAAAGTACATCGCTGTTTTAAGTGGAAAAACCTCCAATAATAGAGGGAATGTCGAGGGTGAGGTGGGGAGGTCTGGGGAGAAATTTCAGTGAGTTTATGGGTCAGAGGATGAAATCATAAAGAATTTGGGGGTGTATGAAGAATTAAACTCACTTTGAGGGCCCAAGGTCTCCCTAGGTTTTGCAAACATGTCCTACATCCTGATGACCTTCATCAGATTGTGAATTAATGGAATGTTGCATGTGTCCACACTTCCTTGCTTTTCCCATCTGTATTGCCGGCGGGTACAGGGAAAAATGGTTTTATTCTAGGGAAATTTTGCTGTATTGAAGGAAATGTTTTATGTGACATCCTATCAATCGGTCTCTCAGTCACACCCGCCCAGTTCACTTTACATGTTAAATATGAACTTTACTTTTCATTGAATAAAATTAGAGGGAAGTGGTGAGAAACCAACTTAACTATAATTCATTTTGGAAACACCTAATGTGTGAAGGTATCTCCTAAATTATCCATGGAAATAAAGACCGAGTCCAGCATCTACCTCATTCGGGGTGGACCTAATGAGAGACAGGCATGGGCTTAGAAGGCCTGATACGGTCTGTCCACAAGGAAACTGTGTATGGAAGGGACTCATTAGTTCTCGTAAGAAGGTGCTGTCTTCTTGTCGTGTCAACAAGAGCAAAACCAGTCAATGTAAATTCTGTGGCCCAAAGAAGCGAGTGGTCTGAAACAGTTTTAGTAATCATTTGCAAAGCAATTTAAACTACTGACATCTCAAGAAGGTCAAGTGCATGATTTCTGTGTCACCATTACATTGATCACATAAACCCATTCTTTCTGGGTGGCTGTGTTTATTAACTGGGGACCGTCTCTGTCAGCATTTCTTTCCTACTTGAGAAAATCTGCTTCTTCTGAGACCTCTTTGTCAACTTCTCTCTCTTTAGATCAAATTAAATTGGTGGTAAAATTTTACCCAGATTGTATTTTGATAAACACAAACATCTGCCTTTGCTGTTATCGAGCATGGAAATACTTTGTAACAAAGAGTTTGGGATTTATTTTTTTCACTTATTCATTTATTGGGCACATGATTTTTAGGGAATGTAAGAGGAAACTTAACACTATAATTGTCAGCACATTTTTCTCATTTCACATATACTTCTTGCTTTCTTCTACTTTATATTTCAAATATTCCCTGTGCTACTTTAACTTATTTTGGTATTTTTCTCTCATGGCTTGGGAAGAGTAGAGACTTAACATAACATTTAGATAGACCAAACAAAGTATTTTTCTTTTTCTTTTTGGTGACAACATTTAAGTTTTATTCTGTTTGGAAATTTCAATTATGTAGTACAGCGGTATCAGCTGTAGTCACCACATTATACATTAGATATCAAAATTATTTGTCTTTTTTTAAAAAAGATTTTACTTATTTATTTGACACGGGGGGAGGGTGTCGAGAGGGGCTAGAGAGAGCAAGCACAAGCAGGGGGAGCAGCAGGCAGAGGGAGAGGCAGGCTCCCGTTGAGCAGAAAGCCCAATGCAGGGCCCTGAGATCATGACCTGAGCCGAAGGCAGATGCCTAACTGATTGGACCACCCAAGCACCCCAAATTATTTGTCTTATAACTAAGAGTTTGAACCCTGTTACCAGCCTTTCCCTATTTCTCCACTTTTCTATTCTATTTCTATTTTCTTTTCTTTTCTTTTCTTTTCTTTTCTTTTCTTTTCTTTTCTTTTCTTTTCTTTTCTTTTCTTTCTTTCTTCTTTCTTTCTTTCTTTCTTTCTTTCTTTCTTTCTTTCTTTCTTTCTTTCTTTCTTTCTTTCAGATTCTACGTGTAAGAGATACCATGTGACATTTGTCTTTTTCTGTCTGGCTTATTTCACTTAGCATAATACCCTCTGGGTTTTTTCATGTTATTGAAAATAATAGGATTTTATTCTTTTTTTAATTAAAAAAATTTTTTTTCATCATGATAAGTATACTTTTTGATCTCTATTCCCCTATTTTCTCCATTCCCCCTCCCCCCACCTCCCCTCTGGTAACCATTAGTTTGTTCTCTATAGTTAAGAGTTTGTTTCTTGGGAGCACCTGGCTGGCTCAGTTGGTTAAGGGTTTGACTTCGACTCAGGTTGTGACCCCAGGATCCTGGGATCCAGCCCCACATTGGGCTCCCTGCTCAGCAGAGAATCTGCTTCTTCCTCCCCCTCTGCCTGCCCCCTGCCACTCCCTCCCCCACTCTCTCTCTCTCTCCCTCTAAAAAATGAATAAAATCTTTAAAAAAGTTTGTTTCTTGGTCTCTCTCTCTTTTTTTTTTTTTTAAAGATTTTATTTATTTATTTGATAGAGAGAGAGAGAGAGATCACAAGTAGGCAGAGAGGCAGGCAGAGAGAGAGGGGGAAGCAGGCTCCCTGCCAAGCAGAGGGCCTGATTCCGGGCTTGATCCCAGGACCCTGGGATCATGACCTGGGCCGAAGGCAGAGGCTTTAACCCACTGAGCCACTCAGGTGCCCCTCTCTCTCTCTTTTTAATCCTCTGCTCATTTGTTTTGTTTCTTAAAACCACATATGAGAGCATATGGTATTTGTCTTTCTCTGAATTATTTTGCTTAGCCTTCTGCTCTCTAGCTTCATCCATGTTGCTGCAAATGGCAAGTTTCATTCTTTTTTATGGCTGAATAATAATCTATTTTGTACATATACCACATGTTCTTTATCCATTCATCTATCAGTGGGCACTTGGGTTGCTTCCATCGTGTGCGGCTATTGTAAACAATGCTTTTTACAGTTACTTTGTTTACAATTATTGTAAACAATAAATAGGGGTGCATGTGTTTCTTTGAGTTGTGTTTTTGGGTAAATGCCCAATACTGTAATTCCTGGATTGTAGGGTAGTTCTTTTTTTAAATTTTTTGAGGGAACTCCATACTGTTTTCCACAGTGGCTGTACCAGTTTCTATTCCCACCAACATTGCACAAAGGTTCCTTTTTTTCCCACATCCTCACCAACACCTGTTATTTCTTGTGTTTTTGATTTTAGCCATTTAGACAGGTGATATCTCACTGTGATTTTGATTTGCATTTCCCTGATGATGAGGGATGTGTAGCAAATTTTCATGTGTATGTCTTCAGAGAAATGCTTATTCATGTCTTCTGCTCATTTTTAATTAGATTATTTGTTTTTTGCTATGGTTAGTGTTCAATGCATTTTGAGTTGATTTTTATGTCCGTTGTAAGATAGTGGTCCCTTATCATTCTGTTGCATGCAGCCGTCCAGTGTTACCAACACCTTTTATCAAAGACACCGTCTTTTCTCCACTGCATATTCTTACCTCCTTTGTCAAAATTTAATTGACCATACAATGCATGGGCTTATTTCTGGGCTCTCTATTCTGTTCCATTGATCTATGTGTCTGTTTTTATGGCAGTACCATGCTGCTTTTATTTCTAGAGCTCTGTATTATAGTGTGAAATCAGGAGCTGTGGTATCTCCAGGTTTGTTCTTTTTTCCCTCAAGAATGCCTTGGTTATTTAGGGTCTTTTCTCATCCCACATAAACTTGAGGAATTTTTTTTTTCTATTTCAATGAAAAATACTATTGAAATTTCTATAAGGATTGTTTTGAATCTGTAGATTACTTTGGGTAATATGGTCATTTTAACAATATTAATTCTTCTAGTCTATGAACAGGAAATAGTTTTCCATTTATTTGTGTTCTTTTCCATTTCTTACATCAATGCCTTATAATTTTCATTATACAGATCCTTCACCTCCTTGGTTAATTTATATTTTGTTCTTTTTGATGCTATTTTCAATGGCATTGTTCTCTCAATTTATCTTCCTGGTGATTTGATGTTGGTATGTAGAAATGAAATTAATTTTTGATGTTGATTTAGTATCCACAATTTTACTGAAATTGTGTATTAGTTCTATTAATTTTCCCCCCTGAACTCTAGAGATCTCTATATATAATATGTCATCTGCAAATAGAGACAATTTTACTTCTTTCTGATTTGGATATCTTTTACTTCTTTATGTTGCCTAATTGCTCAGGATAGGACTTCCAGTACCATTTTGAATAAAAGTGATAAGACTGGGCATTCTTGTCTTGTTCCCAACCTTAGACTCAGGAGACTTCTATCACCTCACAATCTTCCAACTTGCATTCTTCTATATAAAAGAAAAGTCATTCATTGAGAAAACATTCTCTAAAGAAGTCTTGGTTACCCTATAGCCTACCTCAAGCCGTTAGTAGTAACATATAGTTTGGGGACTTAGGAATTTTTGTGTGTAACCGGAATGACATATAGCTCCAACTCTAAAATGTAAGTAGCTGAGGGAAGAGGAAACTTGAAGATCTGAGTTTACTGGTTGTTGAAAGATTTGTTCAGCATGGAAGCTGGGGCTGTGGTGTGGGTAAACCATCTTAGCACTGTAAGGCCGTGGCTTTCCCATCTGTTAACATACAGGAAGAAAAGCAGGAGCTATGAAAGTAGGGAGTGTGAGGTCAGGTGGTGTCACGGAAGGAGAACTGGCCTGGGTCTCTGAAGAATTTGTTTCTAACAATAATAGTGGGAAAGAGCAGTTAATTGAGCACTTCAAAAATTTTAGGATACCCTGGTATGCTTGTCATATCTTAGCTCATTTAATCTTCATAATGACCCTTTCAAATGATCCTATTATCCCTAGTCTATTGAAAACTTAGGGTTAGACATATAGTAGTGATGGGACTGTAATTCAGACTCAGAATGCTGCATAGCCTCTAACTCTGGACTTTTATTATTGCTGCTGCTTCTTTTCTTTGCAGATAACAGATAAGAAATGAAGTAAATTAACTATGCTGCAGTGGGATGATTATAGTGGTCAGGGTGGGCTAAGTTAGCATGCAATTAACAGAATTCCCCAAATGACAACATTTAAGATAACAAAGGCTTCTTTCTTTTTTATTCTACAGATGCCCCATGAGTCAGCAGAGACTTTCACTCCATGTCTTCATTGTCCTCCTCAGGGACTCATGTTGGTGGGTTACATGTCAGTTCCAACTCAGTGGAAACTCAGTGGAAAGAACAAGTATCATGGCCTATAGTCCTTAGCCCTGGGCCCCAGGTGACAGGCTACCTGTCACTTCCAACTCAATGGGAAGAACCAGTTGCCTGCCCCCCTCCCCTGACCCCATCCCTGACCAAGCACAGGGAAAGCAAGAAGCACAATCCTATAAATGCTTGGAAGGAGAGGAGAAGCAGATAGAGGGGAGTTGTCAAATGGTGGTCAGAGTGCTGCCTGGCTTAGTTTCTTTTGATCAGTATCATGTCACTTTCCTCTTCACTGGGATCAGTCTCCTCTCACATCAGCTATTTAGTGCTCTTAATTTGGGCTGTGTGCAACTTTGTTTCCCCTGCGCAGATGGTCTCTGGCTCCACCTTGCCTCTGCTACCTGTGTGCAGGTAGATGAATTGCCTGACCTCTCCAGGTCTGGTTTTATCGACCATAAGTAAGTAGTCAGATTAGGAAATCTTCAAGAGATCTACCAAATGAAAATTTTTATGTCTTCATGAAAAGCAAAATAAATCCTTCTTTGATTATCTTACACTGACCGGGCAGGTAACATGGGCTATATTTGGCTGTGGAGGCAAACAGCAATAGAGAGATAAGCAGGCTGGTGCCCAGCCAGGAGAGAGATTAAGGATGAACTGCTAAGGTAGACCTTAGGCACCAATCTGAGAATTCAGAGACAGGTAAGAAATAGTGAGGAAATAATCAAATCTAGGATCCTCTGATTTTGTTTTTTTAATTTATTGGTTGCTGTTAAATGGTAAGCCATTTCATTTATGTATGTATAATATATACGCATATATTAATATATGTTGTACACATATACATATTTTATATATATATACACACATACACACACACATTTTTTAAGAAAGACATTAAATGGTTATCTAAAAACTTTAAGCAAAAAGCCTCTTTTTTGAGATGTCAGCAAACTACGCGAAGGCATATGTGTTTTGGTTTGCACCGTATGATCAAGATTGTTACAAATGTCTTTCACCCGGTGCCAAGGTAACCAAACTACAAGCGTGAGGTTTCTGAAAGCTGACTAACCCTCCATCCGTTGACTTAGAAAAACTACAGATAAGTGACAGCAGTTGTTTTTGTAAGACATGTTTTCAAGAATTCACACCATTTCATTGTTCTAACCTGCTTTTGTAACTATATCCATCCTTCTGGAATTATGGCTCGCTAAAATACACCAATTCATGCATCTGGATACATGATTGCAAAGAGAGGAAGGGCGAGAGCAAATGCGTGGGCCGAGCCACCACAACCAGCAGGCGGCGCTCTTAGAGGCGGGTTACCTGCGGTGGGGGCGGAGCAGGAAGCAGTGCGCTGGGCCAGGGAAACCCCCCAGACGCAAGCCGGGCGAAGGCTGCACTTGTAGGTGTTTCCGGGCTCAGATCTCCACGCCGGTCGGCCTCCTCTGCCTTTTGACGCAGTAATTTCACTAATCAGTCTCCACTGGAAAGGAACATGCCTGAAAGTACATCTTGCATGGAGACGGGAGAGGTGAGACCTGGAGAGGGATTCTGGGTGAGAGAGCTCGAGAGTCCGGGCCCGAGACCGTTTTGTACTTTTGCAAAATGGCTCCTCTTTCTGCTTCTCTTCGACCCTTCTTTGCTTAGAAGTCTGAGCAAAATTTTAATTTTTTTTAGAGGGATTGATTATAGCCAGATGTTGGAGGAAAACATATAATCTCTGTAATAGTTTTATGTGTTAACATGAGTGGGCTATAGCATCGCTTTTTTAAAATCCAACACGAATCTGTGACTGTTAGGTATTTTGTAGACCTGGTTATTCGCATCTGCAATCAGTTGACTGTAAGTAAATGAGATACTACGGGTGTGCCTCATGTAATCAGTTGAAAATCCTTAAGAGCAAAGAAGTTAGGTCTCCTGGAAGAAGAAACTCTGTCTTAAGATTGCAGCATCAGCTCGTGTCATAGAATTTTCAGCCTGCTGGTTTGCCCTACAGGTTTGAACTTGCTTTCTGGTAAAACACCTAAGACAATTTCTGTTTATCCATTAATACATTTATCTATTCACCTGTTCATCCACATACCTTCTACTGGTTCGATGTTTCTGACTGATACAAACTCTTTCAAATTATTTGCGTGGTGGTGTAAATGACTAATAAAAAGGCTTAAAAGGGAAGGTGAGGACCATATGTGAAATGGTACCATTTTTTAAAAAAGAAACTTTAAATGTCTTCATGGTGTATCTGGTAGGCAGGTCTGCTTCTTCCCACCTGTTCAAACTGGGTCTCACCTGGCGTGAAATTTGCACAATTAGAATGAATTAGTGGCATCTATTGGTGGAGAAATCCTAAATCGGGTCTAGAGTGTAAATGCCAAAAACTATTGGCTGTCTCTTAAGTGCAGAAAAAAACTTTTCCAGGTCGAACGCAGAACATTTTCAATCTTAGAATGAAAAGGGATCCCAACCATCATTCAGTCCAACTTCCTGAGTTCAAAGGTGATGAAACAGAGACCCAGGGAAAATGAGCTTTGCCGAGCCACAATTGTAAAGATAACGTATTCTTAAACATTTGTTTTATCACTTAAAAATGTTTTTGTGTTTTCGGCATTGCTAAATATTTTGCTAAAGCACATTGTTTTGGCTAAACAGAGTATTCCATCAGGGATGTGCTGCAGTAAACTAAGTACCTATTTGGTGCATTGAATTTATATTCATATTTTCACTTCTATAAATACTATGAGACCCTGATATGTAAGTCTTTCTACACATGCTTGTCACTCCTGAGGATGAGTTTCAAGAAAAGGGATTTCTGGATCAAAGGTGTGTGTCCTCAACTCCTTAATTGCACTTGCCAGATTGTTATCAGGAGAGGCCTTACCAGGTTTCAACACTCAACAGTGGATGAAGGTGCCTGTGGTTCGGCACCCTTACCCGTACGGGTATTTTTGTTAACAAACAAATACAATGGACGTGGAGTCTTGTCTTAATTCACATTATTTATTAGCAGGGTTGAACTTTTTTTTCCCAATTTTACTGGCAGTTGCATTTTCTTTATGCACTTTGTGCCTTTTTTTTTATGCACCTCTACTTGTTTTGGAGTTTATATTTTATTAATCTGTAGAGATTTTTAAAAATAGTGAGATCGAGTCCACAAAACAATGCCCTTGGTGAACGGTGGGTGGTATTATTATAACTGGCATTGTCCTCATTTCACTGTGGTTGTTGGTATTATTGCATCTGCTTCTGGCTGCTGGCTCGTACTTAGAAACTAGGAAGGAGGCACTGCCTGGGGTCAGTTAGGTAAACCATCTCTCTGTTTCACTGGGAAAAATTTGCCAAAACATATCCCAGTTATGCTGTTGGTTTTAAAGCCTTTCATCTGCCTCCGTTAGCCAGGGCCTTTTCTCCCTGGAATAAAGTAAAATGTGGTTTATGCTTCAGGCACCTACATAATGGCATGCACACCACTCCACCTCCTTCGTTTTCCCTCTAACTAGGCACTGAGATTCTTTCTTTTTTGGGAAATTATGGCAATTGACCTCAGAGAATACATAAATTCCAAAGTGCCTCCCCGTTTTATATAGCATTTTACATTCCTCCTATTTTCTCCCCTTTAGAGAGTGTAAAATAACCTACCTTAAAATGGAATCTGTGTAGCAGTTTTTTATCTTTTTAAATATTTAGCAGTACCCACTGTTTACTTTTTATATTTTGTTCTTGAATATTGTGTTTTATAGAGGACTGTCAGGGAGTTTTGTTTTTCATTTGTATAGTAGGCATCAAATTCTTGTGGGCTTGCGTTCATTCATTTCCCTCTGTGTTTGGACTCTTTCTCCAGGGCAGAGGTGGTGCGTGTGATGGGTCACCACATCACACAGCATTAATGAGGGAGGCTGGGTGATGATTTAGGGATGTTTGGAATAATTCATTGTGAGTGATAGCTGAAAAAAAAAAAAAATATATATATATATATATATCAGTCTTTTAATGGTTGCTTATAGGTTTTGCCCCTACAGATGATGCTCCAAAGATGTTTGTTGTCTTCTGGATCAGTCAGAATTCTCTAGAAAAAGAGAACCTATAGGATACACACACAGATGCACAGATGTAGAGAGACTTATTTTAAGGAACTGGGAATTGGTTCACGTCATTGTGGGGCTGGTACGTTTGAAATCTGAGGGGCAGGTCAGCAGAAGAAACCTAGGGAGGAGTTGATGTTGTAGTCTTGAGTCCAAAATCTGTAGGGTGAGCCTCAGGTTGGAAGGTCAGGCAGGATTTCTGGGTTCAAGTCTTGAGACAGAGTTTCTGCTTCCCCAGGACACCCCGGTTTGTATGTGTAAGGCACTCAGCTCATCAGCTGAGACTCATCCATATTATTCAAGGTAATTTCTTTTGCCTATAGTCAACTGATTATAGATGTTAATCACATCTACAAAATATCTTCACAGTGACATCTAGACTAGTGTTTGAACAATTGAGCACCATAGCCCACAAGTTGGCACATGAAATTAACCATCACACCTCCTCTTCCCCTCCTCCTTTCCTATGCATAAAAGGGAATGGGTCTCTGTCAGGAGACCAAGGGTCTTTTCCTATCTATCTCAATTTCATGAAGTCACCGAGTCCATTTATTAAACATGGATAGCAGAAAGCTTCGGGAATACGATAGGGTAAGAGAAAGAAGGAGGAGTTTGTGTTGGTCGGGAGAGTAAGGACAGCAGAGGAGAGGTAAGACCATCCCAAGGAGGAGGCCATTGCTTTCTTGGTATGGCCTAGTTGTGTTTCTGACTTTCCAGTACTAATGGAGATAGTGGGTCAGAGGGAGAGCAGGAAAAGGATGGGCTGCCTCAAAGCATAATGTTAAGGGACTTCCCTGCTACAAAATGGCAGGTGTCATGGACTGAGTGAGGTAAGGCATTCTGGAATCTCTAGAAGCATCCTCTGTGAGTTCTCAAGAAATGTCCAGATCCTTCTTCAGTATAGCAGTGTAGACGCGGACCAGGGTCCTCTGTGAGTCCAGGTTGAGGAGGGGCATGGGAGACACAGTCGCTGCATAGAAGAGAATGACATTCATTCTCCAGGTGCAGAAGGAGCATGGGCTTGAATGAAACAAAAGAGTTCATCATGTGTTGCTGGTGAAGTTACTTAACCTTTCAGCTGCACTAAGTATTTAGACATGTAGGAGGATAATAATATCAACCCACAAACCCATTTAATAGGGCAAATGAGTTAAAACTGTGATATGATTTTAAATTTATGTCAATCAGTTAATTCAAAGCACAGCACTATAATTAGAAACTCACGATTGCCTGCAGAATATCCGTGTGGGCATAATTAATGCATATTGAAAATTTTTAGCAGTTATTTTAATCCCAAATAGAGCTTGGTTCAAATGAGTTGATTTCTCTATTATGAGTATAAAGGGCTACCTACATATAAGGTAAACTTCCTTTTTTTTTTTTCTTTTTGGTAAACTCTCTTTAGCGATGGACTTCTCTGCTATTTCAGAAACTTGGTGCCATTCTTTCTTAGGTGACCCGTCAACAGATTAAATCAGAAAACTTGGAAGTGACTGATAGAGGTTTTCTAGGTGCAGTTTGTTAATAGAGAACCCAGATGACTTTTCTAGGTGACTGACTTGGCCACTAGCTTTGTTAGATCATGCCACTTTATTGTATGCTTATTTTATTATATACTTTTGCAAGGCCCGTTTTGGTATCATGAAAAAAAAATATGTGGGCAGATTAACTATTTTGAGACAGATAAACAGAAAGAAATCTAATAGCTGATTTTGAAGAAGGATTCTCTTAGAATTTGAATTTGGGTGGGAAATACAGTTGCTAACACATTTGATTCATTGCTTTTTGAAATACTTTCTTTTTAATGCTTATTTATTTCAGCAATAGAGAACAAATGCACAGTAATCCCCTTCTTTTCAATGGAGGCTTTTCTGTTTTTAGACCAAGAATCCCAAGACACCCCTAAGGTTTCCCGTGTTGGTGTTTACAAACAACGGTATAAAAGACTTAAATATTTCTTGGATCGTTTACATAAGAGGCAAAGAAACAGTTTGGTAATAATGAGGGCAGTGAATTTTGGAAGCTAGAAAGTCAGCTATGTAAGTCATCTGTGGAAGGCCGAGCTCTACATCTTTGCTTTGTTAGGCTGGTATTTGTTTAATATGATTTTTCAGAAAAAGTTATCAAAGAAGTTTCCCCTGTAAGCAGCCATATGACCTCCAGGAGGCAGATAAGAGAAATGGAATGGCACCACTTGATATAGTTTAGGTTATATCTTTGGCAGTGATCCAATTTTTTTCTAGCCTTTATTCACTAGGGAGTAAAATTATTGCCTCATAAAACAAGAGAAATGTCCAGTTATTTCTTAAGTAGGGCCCTATTTAACACTGTCACCAGATCCTTCCACAACATTAAAATCTTTCAGCGCTATGGCAGGGAGGATGTTCCATACCCAGATTTAGTGATCCGAGGACAATTATTTTGAAAACATACATTTCCTTGAAAGACCCAATTTTGAAAGAACGAATTTTTAGACTGATGTTCCAATGAATCACTGGATTCATAACAGCATTTTTCTTTGGAAACCTTTTGCCTACGTCAAAAGTATCAGCCAGGACCTAAAAAAAGTGAATCTTAATGCAAAGGAAGATTGATTGTTGAGAAAGGGAGTTTGATTATCAGAATGTATTACAGTGTTTCACTATAAAGTTGTTGAACTAAAGTTTCATTTATTTGAAAAACCTGGATAATTGTCTTCAGTTTCTATCTGATTATTGCTATTGTGTAGAATATCCTTTTAGTCCATACCGAGAGTCAGAGAGCCATTTCTGCTTGGTATAAAATTAAAGATGTTGTTCTTGCCCATGTTGTCTGGGTGAGAATAAATTGGACCCATTTGAGGAGATACAATGGTTTCTACAGAAGAGAGAGAGGCTCATTCAGACTTTGCTTTAATCTGCCTTGGTTATATATTGTTAAGGATCTGGCGAGAGACAAAGATGAGACCTAATCAAGGATGATGTTAGTTTCTGATACACATCTATTCCCCTTAGTTCTTAGGTTGAGCCTCTGATAAGTAAACATTTGTATTCATTTGGAAATTTCTTTGCACCCTTTTCTAATTGTTCCTTTCCTGGGATTCTTGGGTTCAGCCAAGTTGGGTCTGCTGTTTGTACAGCAGTATCTGAGCTGTTCTTGGCCAAGTGGTAATCAGCTGACTGTAGTGAAGCCAAATCATCTGTGGTGTGACTTCATAGGATGCTAGCTAGGTTCCTCTAAGAGTAGACCCGGAGACCAGGATTTTGGTGATTCTAGGAAGCACACCTGGGACTCCTGTCCCCTCTCAGACACTGGCGATGTCTGAGAAACTGAGAGGAATGAACAGTCTCAGAGTTGTCTTCTGGAAGGACAGGGACTATTCCTCATTAGTGGAGGATAACCTGAAAGAGTGCCAACCACCCCCTTGTACTGAGTTGTGCCTGTGGTCTGCCGAGCAAGTTCCCGTGGGGCCAGAGAAAGGCCTCAGTCAAAACAGCTGAGAGACACAGGCTTTTGGGTGGGAAAAAACCAAAATTGTAGATGAACTCAGAGATGAGATGGGAAAAATGGGGAGGGGTGCCGGAAGTGTCTGCTACCAACAGTAAACTCAACTGTACCAGTGCTTTGGAAGAGTTTAGGGCTCCTTCTTTTACATTAAAGAAATACAGAAGTAGACTTATTTTGGATTCTTCACAATCCTCGGATGCCCCAGTTCTTCCCCGGCCACTGTCTTGTTGTCTAGGGTGATTTGTCTTCAGAATCCAAAATGACAAATCTAATCATCATATCCCAGGTAGTAGAATTTAGGATGGGACAAAAAAGGCCTGTCTTTCCCTTTTAAGGAGATACTCTGGAAATACAATGCATTATTTTTCTTTATCCCTCATAACCCAGGACTTAGTTATAGGGCTGCATCCTGCCATAAAATCTTCTGAGAAATACGACCTTGATTGCATGTGACCATATGTCTAACTGAAAACCATGGTCCCGTTACTGTGAATGGAGAGAATAGGGCATTAGCAACTAACCATCTCCGCACTGCAGGAACTCTGTCAGTCAGGCTTGCATGGCCCTTGCAGTGGGAGAAATGATAGAAGTAAGTAGAGTGGAATTATATTGACCCTGAAATTACTGTGTTGTATTCCTTTGGTAAGACTGATCATCTTCACAAAACTTTAGATACCTGACTTGGTTAAAAAAAAAAAAAAAAGTTGGGGCGCCTGGGTGGCTCTGTTGTTAAGTGTCTGCCTTCGGCTCAGGTCATGATCCCAGGGTCCTGGTATTGAGCCCCGCATCGGGCTCCCTGCTCGGTGGGAAGCCTGTTTCTCCCGCTACCATTCCCTCTGCTTGTGTTCCCTCTCTCGCTGTGTTTCTGTCAAATAAATAAAATTTAAAAAAAAGTTATAATGGATGATTTTATTTAAATGAAAAAATTCATCTACCTGTATTTTGCCTAGTTGTTTTGATAGTGAATCAGAAGTGTAATCCTGTCAGTGGCACTAGTGATCGTCTTAGTCTGCTCAGGGCACCATAACAAAATGCCACTGCCTGGTTGGCTTAAATGACAGATACTTACTTCTCCTGGTTCTGGAAGCTGAAGTCCAGGATGAAAGTGGCGGTGGGTTCGGTTTGTCCGCAGAACCCCCTTCTTGGCTTGCAGTTGGTCACTTTCCCACTGTGTCCTCACCTCACCTTTCCTTTCTGTGAGCACCTCACTCCCATCTTCTACTCTTCTTATGAGGAAACCAGTCCTAATAGATGAGAGCCCCACCTGGTGATCTCATTAAACCTCAGTTACCTCTTTAAAGGATCTGCCTCCAAATAGTCGTGTTGGGGGTTGAGGCTTCCACATGGGAATTTGGCAAGGGCACAGTTCTGATAATAATAATAATATCATAAAAATATTTAATACTTTTATGTATTGGGCTTGATGCTAAGTGTTTTACATAGATTTATTTAACCTTCATAATAACACTGAGTAAGAGATTATAGTACTCATTTTTAGAGAAGGCAGCAGATTTAGGGAAACTGAGACCTGCCTAAATTTGCACAGGAACAAGTGAGGGCAGCAGGCTGCCATCAGAGCTGGGTTCACAAACCACTGTGAGACAGCGTTTGTGGTATGAAGCAGAAGACAGAGAGTCCTCCACTTGAGAGATGGACAGGCGTTGTTGGTCCCAGACAGAGAAGCAGTTACAAGCCATAGGTGACGTTGGCAGAGCTCTTTGAAGGGGCCCTTATGAAGTAGAATACCCCTCTTCCCATGAATAACTGGAGATGTGCATCTAAGAGTGCCAAGTAGGAGCTACGAGATCACTTTATTATTGGTAGAGGCTGGAGGGTGCGGTTCTGGGTCCGTGAGCCAAATGAATCATGAGTGAGGTTAGGCAGACCCACTGGGACGGCACTCTGACCCAGGCCAGGCCTCCAGTCCTTCCGTGGGACAGAGCCTTGGGAGGAGAGGTGGAAAGTCTGCCTGGGTTAGTTGGAAGCTCCCCAAAGGAAGAACTTTGGTAGAACCACACTCAGCAAGACTTAGTTTTTCCAGGTCTAACGGTACCCCACTCCCCATCTCCTCAGCTGGTGCAGAGGGTTAAAAGGGCAGATATCTTAGGAGAAATCCTCTCCTTGGAAACCAGGGGTGAGAAAAAAGGTGTTCCCAAGCGACAGGATATGGGGAAGCATTTTTGGACTTCCTGGGCAGGTGAGTCGTGTTTTCCCACGTGTCAACTTTGAGGCCGAGGCAATGGAGATGAAGTCTTTCCCTTCATTATTTGTGAAAACTTGTTTATGGGATTAATTTTATATTGCTTGGAAGCAATACAAATCATTCAAATACTGTTATGAGGCAACCAGGCCTGGGATCGCTTGTCAAGGAGTGGCTACAGTTTGGAAACAAATGGATGCCTTGGTAATACATGTAAGACATTATATTGTGAGGAATAGAAAAGACCGGTATGTAAATATGTAAATCTCCCCCAAAAGAATCCAAGAAATTTCTCTCGGAAAAACAACACTGCTTTCAGTAAGAAAACCAGTAGATTTAATCAAAGCAGTACGTCTAAACAAAGGCAACCGAGCCAAATAAGAGAGTGGGATTTTAATCATTCTGCTTGGTATGCTCAGCCTATGATGAATATTCATTAACAACTGATCAATACGCTATTTTTCTATTGCTTCAAATAGAGCTGAAACATAAAAATAAAGGAAAGTAAACATTTTCTCACTCTCCAGAAGAATAAATCCCACTGCCAACAAATTCCGCCATCTTCAAAAATAATAGGTTTCAGCGGAATAATTTCATACACTTTTATTATCCGGCTGCTTCCCCACCCTCGCAATATTGGCCACCACAAAGGCAAGCCTGAGTGGAGACTTGAGGCATTTATCCAGAAAAATGAGGCCAAAAAATCCCATCCCGCGGCCCACCCCTTCCAATTAGTTATGTGAAACCACATTATATTGTTGGCATCACCCGAGAGAGTGGACTGATTGAGGATTTACTTCGTGGATATTAGAGTTGCCTCTGGTTTCTCCTGCAGAATAGAACGTTTTCATCGCCATGCTCGGGCACGTGCAGAAGTGGAGTTTTAAATTTGTTGTGTGTCAAATTGAGTTTCTCAAAAATTTTTTTCAATTAGTTTCCTCTCCTCAAGCACATTTTGCAAATGGAATTGCGATGATGAGGTTTAGTCATTTTGTTATTTGGTAGTTCTAAATAGCTAATCTGAATAATTCTGCTTCAGATAAATTTTGAGGACTTTTTAATTTTGTAATTGAAATATTTGGTTGGCTGTTAAATAAATTAGGTAGCTAACAAGCTTCTCCTTTTTCCTCTGTTGTATATATATGCAATGTTGCAGATAGTGGATGAGCCAGACCTTCAAACAGAGTTTTATTTGCTCTGCTTTGCTTTTCATTTACCTGTGTAATTTGAGGGAAATAAAATACTCCCCTTTTTTTCTTTTATTCTTTCTTTCTTTTTTTTATTTATTTTTGCAAAAAGGGTCATCTGGATTACACTGGTGTGTAGGGTTGAAAATATGCATCAGACTTTGAGATGTTACCAGAAAATCATTCAAAAATCAGGATACTGGGCAACTACTTTTTTTTTTTTTTATTTATTCTTTGTTTCTTTTCAGATTCCTTAATAAATATCTATTGTTTTTTTCCTTGCAGTAGGTTTCCCTTAGAACTGTAACATTAGAAAAACTCTTGAAATTATGGTTTTATGGTTATTTTGTTACTCGTTCATTTATAGAAGTTTGAGGTATTTTATTACATGTTTTTTGCTAAATAAAAGTAGTCTTTTTCTTCAACATGTGGAAATGGAAATGGTGAATTCTTTGGCAGGAATAGTACCAAAATAATCTTTATAGAACTGCTTTTCTGTTTACTCTCAGTATTATCAAAACTGGTATCCACAGGGCTTAGTAAATTTTGCACTTCACGATTTAAATCCAGTCTTTTTTTACTCAGGACCAATTTCTCTATTCTTTGGATTACCAGTTTTTGGAGACTTGGAGAGAAAAATATCCTTAAAAGTAGGGCTCTTTCAACTGAAAATGGTGGTTTTATGTATGCTATCACTTAGCCTTTCCTAATGATTTTCAGCAGAAGGGTTTAAAAGCAAGTGAAAAGATTGAAGTGACTTTCACTTTCTTAGTTTGGGGTGGAGTGTCTTCCAAACACAAGTATCTTTCTCCCTCTGAATGTGGTGCTGAATTTGGTGCTGCTGATGAAAGGGATCATGACCCTGTAAAGAGTTTTCCGGAAAATAGACGGTTTATGGGTAAGCATTCCACCTCTTACCTGGTGATTTACCCTTGACTTAAAGCTTTCCCATTTTGTAGCCCAAAGGAGCAGTTCCCTGCAAGTAACTGGAGATTCTTGAAAAACCTCAGCCACAGCTTTCAGAAACATGTACAGTGCTTGAAGGAGGTGGCTGAAAGCAATGGCCTTCTGAAGTTCAGGAGCTCAACATCCTCAGAATTTTCTTATATGTGTGAATAAGTGTATTTCCTTTAAAATGCATGCTAGGGGCACCTGCATGCTCATTCGGTTAATTGTCTGTCTGCCTTCGGCTCAGGTCATGATCTCGGGGTCCTGGGATCCAGCCACAGGTCTGGCTCCCTGCTCAGCAGGGAGTCTGCTTCTCCCTCCCTCTCTGCCCCTCCCTCCTCCTCATTCTCTCTCTCTCTCTCTCAAATGAATAAATAAAATCTTTAAAAATATATAAATGCATGCTAAATGTATTCAAAGTATACTTACATTAACATCTTTTTTTTTAAAAAATTAATTTTGAATGAGCATGGAGTTAGGCAAATATCTCTGATGAAGAATTTTGGTTTAAAGTGTTTTCTTGTTTGTACAAAAATCTGAAAATCAGGATGACTAGCTTAGAGACATTAAAAAACAGTCAAGAGTGCTTATCTTCCCATATTGAAAATGCTTATAGTTAAGTTGGTCTGAGTACTTCAGTTTTATGTTCCTAGCATTTCCAATGGTCTTTCTAATCCCATGCACATTAAAATTTTTTTTTCTGTGCATTCTTTTGTCTTATGTACTGACAAAGGAGCCAGTGCTCCCAAATTGTTCACTGTGTTCTTCTGTTGGGATTTGTATGACAACCAATTATTTGTTTCTGAAAACAAAGGGACATTTGCATCTGGATTGTGGGGGCCTGGTAAAATCCCTAGGATATATATTTTCATTCTGTGTCTGATTGAGTATGTAGCTATTATTCTTTGTGAGCTACTCATGGCTAGATGGGTGGTTCAAAATCCCCAAATGGAAGTAGGGAGACTAGAGGTTTGGCCTGGAATATAAAGCAAGAAGTTTAAGTGTTGTTCAAAATGGTTTCTGCCTAGTATTTTCTCCAATACTAAAGTAGCCATACAGACATTGGAATAGGTGAAATCCACAATATTAAGAACTAAGAGTGACAACTGCCAAAATCTTGGAGGAAATGTTGCTAATGGCCAAACTGGTAGAACTCTACTGAAAACCATATTCAGTGACAAAACAGCTGAGTGGTTAAGATCCTAGGACTTGGTTCAAAACCTGGCTCTGGTGTTGTCCTGCCATGTGACTCAGGGAGTTTACTTAGCCTCTTGGTGCGTCAGTTCCTTCACTCATGAATGGAGGTCATCGTGGACTCCTCTTCATGAAGTTACTGTGAGGCTTCGCTGAACTAACACACGAGAGGACAATGCCTGGCATGTGGGAAGCCACAAAAAAAATGTCAGCTATTAATATTCTATGGCCCACCCATACCGTGTCTTTTGCTATTAGATCAGAATACCTTTTATCACTTTCTGTCTGCTTATTTAGTAGAAAAAGGCCAAATCTACCAGAAAACCCACTAGTCATTTATGTGCCCCATTGTCATCCTGAAGCAGTCAGGACTTCTGTTGCCTTCTCCCAAAAGTGTACAATTCTCCAAAGCTCTTAATTGCCACAAGACAAAATGTACCTCTCTTGACTGCATTGATTTCTGTTGTTTTACTACTGACTTATGCCCCCCGGGGACTCTTAGAAATGTCTCCATTCCTGTTGTCTCTTCATTAAACAGGCATCTTTTCTAATAATTCCATATCCGAGCTGTGGCAACTCCTCATTTTACCCGAGGGGAGCTGAAGCTCAATGGGGAGAGTGAGTCAGTGTCAGGATCGGGAAAGGACTGACTCAGTTCGGAAATCCCCTCAGTATGTTGACCTTAAAGGAATGTCCATCTTCACCCTCCCGCTCTTCTGATTATTTTTGGTGCCTTTTGCTACAATCAGGTTGAACATCTTTTAGGTGAGCTACTAATATTTCCTTTTAAATCTCTCTCTCTCTCTCTCTACCTGTCTAAACTATCGTTTCACTTTTGTGAAATGGGAAATTTTAAGAGTGCAAAAGGGAAAAGGCAGTCTACTTATGTAAGTGATATAAGTCATAAAGAAAAAGAGAACTCATTAAGAAATACAAATTCTGCCTCAGTGTTTTGACGGTCTTGAGCATCAGTTGTTTCTCTCATGAGTCCAAACACCTGCATGCTTACTTGTATCTTCTTGACATTAATTATGCACATAAGTTTTTATTTATTCCCTTGACGTAAAATACCTGCTTTCGTTTAGGTGCAGATTAGTTAGAAGGTTAAAGTTAAGATGGCGGAAGCCTGGGTGGCTCAGATGGTTAAGCGTCTGCCTTCGGCTCAGGTCATGATCTCGGGGTCCTGAGATCTAGTCCCGCAACGGGTTCCCTGCCTGGCAGGGAGCCTATTCTCCCTCTGCCCCCCCCCCCATCTCTGTCTCTCTGTCTCTCATGAATAAATAAATCTTTAAAAAAAAATAAAGTTAAGATGACCGTCGTTACGTATGCTTAGATATCTATGCATTATCACACATTAGTGGCTTGGCACCATTTCTGCTGCTCCTCTGTGCTCTGCTCTTTTTGTAGGCATTGAAATCCTGTGAGCTCTTTTTCTTAGAATCTCTTTCCAATAGGGTTCTAGGTTAGATTTTGCCAATAAAAGGCACTAATGAAAGATTTTGAAAAGTGGGAGAGAGGCAGGAAACCTCCTGTCGTTCCTCTGGTAGCAGAGGACTGAGGGTAGGATCTCGAACATTCCTCTGGCCATTTCCCTAGGAATCACCTACCTTTTTGCTGCAAGCCTCTCTTACTCTGGCTGGTAGTTTCCCACTTTCCTGAAGACTGGAAGCAGTTTCTCCAGACCTTCACTCTTTTCAGCCTTCATTTCCTTTTATTGAATCTCTTCTTTCTTGAAAAACTTAATTATGTGGCGCTTTTCTGAACAAAATCGCATGGCTACGCTGAAATTAACCAAAATTAATTCTCTGTGACCTTTGTCAAGACACCTTAGCTATCTGGCTTCTTGTTCTTAAAATGAGACAGTGGGATCACATGATCTTTTCTAGAGAATTATTGATTCTAGCTGGAATGTGCTGTAGAAAGATGTGTCCTCGGAAGTAAGAGATGAGAGAGAGGTCTGTGCCAGTGGATGGGAACTGTCCAAATATGCTAATAAGTGAATTTTGCTCTGCCTACTCAGTCCCAACAGATACTGGTGCAGCATTTAGAGTTTTCATTTTATATAAATATGTGACATTCTGGTCTCTCTCTAAAACTCGGAAGGTCCTCCATGCCAGCCATTGGCTGGAGCCCTTGTCTGGCCTCCTTATTCCTGCCAGGCGTGCTTTCTCCGTGTCTCCACATCCTCTTGTCGTCTCTCTGCCTTCCGCAGCTCTGCCCATTGCCATGCACCTGCATGCAGGTGTGTACTCTCCCAAAGTAGAGAGTCATTGCTTTGAACTCCCGTTTTGAACAAAAGTGGCAGAATTAAAGATGGGGCAGGAGGGCAGTGCTTTCGTTTGTTTGTTTTTGTTTTTTAATGAGGAAGAGCGTGGCATTTTGTGTGGAATTTCTTTGACAGTCCCCCACCCACTTCTCCCTTCTGCTACATTTGGCTGCTTCCTGTAAGTATTTCAGTTGATGAGCCCTGGTTTAGCTTCTAGCACTGTGTTTTTTTGTTTCTTTTTTAACCTGATTTGGGTCACAGAGCCTTTGAAGAGTATCGTGAAAACTCTTGGACACTGCCCAGATAAAAGGAAAGAACACAAACATATAATATTCTGATCACAGGTTTCTTTGAAGTCTTGCATGTAACTAAATTTAATAAGATCCTTGGCTCTAGAGCAGTACTTCCTGTGAAAATGAAGGTTCAGATGCAGTAGGTCTGGGCAGTGTCTGAGTCTGCATTTCTTTTTTTTTTTTTTTTTTAAAGATTTTTTTATTTATTTGACAGAGAGAAACACAGCGAGAGAGGGAACACAAGCAGGGGGAGTGGCAGCGGGAGAAGCAGGCCTCCCGCCGAGCAAGGAGCCCGATGCGGGGCTCGATCCCAGGACCCCGGGACCACGACCCGGGCCGAAGGCAGACACTCAACGACTGAGCCACCCAGGTGCCCCTGAGTCTGCATTTCTAACAAGCTCTCATGATAGTGTTTTGGTCTGGGGCTATACTTTGAGTAGCAAGGTTCCAGTGGTTCTTAAATTTTCTTTGGACATTAGAATCCCCTGGAGACATCTTTAAAAAAAAAGACTGATGCTCAGGCACTGGTATTTTTAAGAAGCTTCCATCTGTAGGGTTTGGGAACGTTGTTCTCCATCAGAAATCATTTACTGAAATAAGCAGAGGCACAGAAGGCTGTGAGAGAGGTCTAGGCATCAGGTGGATGGAGAAATGGAGGTCAGTGGTGCCAACCAGGAAGGCAGGGCATTGCCAATGACTAACAATTTTGTTTTTCCAGCTCCTTTTTTCTGCAGTGAAAGCAAGAGTGGTCATTTCGTGCCTCAAAGAAATTTTGAAATAGCCTGCTCTGTTGGAATCATACCGGTGGCTTTGCAGAGCCTACCCATCTTGGGCTCACCTGTTGGTTTCACAGCTGACTATGAATTGGGAGAAAAAAAGGAGTGTTTGGTAGAGCTGAATTTTCTAGTCGCCGTTTATAATTTCCAAGGCAGTATTTTCCTCTTTGGATATGGCCTTGTCCAAAGCTACCAAAAAGCCACAGAAGTTGTCGCTGTAGACTTTACATCAAATGAGAAATTAGTTTGGAGTGGTGTCCGTTGCCATTGTCGGAGCGGATGCCTTCTTGCACAGGGAGTCCATAGCAATTTAGGAAAAAAAAACCCATGAGTGTGTAACACAAAAGACATGTGTCCACGACACTACTTGATCTGGGCTTCAAAGAAGGAATTGAAAGCTGAACTTCAATGAGTGTCAGATCAGTGGAAAGAAGTTCTCACAAATGATATCACAGCCTGGGTCATTAATGTTCCTCTCCCTTCACCTCACATTGCAACCTCCATGTGCATGCCTCTAATTAGTGCAGCTCGAACAGAGGAGACTTCTGATGCCAAATGTGTGGAAAATTTCCAAAGAAGCATTTCCATTTTAAAGAGAGCTGAAAACATTATCTGAATCAGCTCCCCCTTTAAAAATTCTATTCCTGCGGGGAAAAAGGTAATTATATGCATTTAGATATGGATGGCTTTTACAAAAAAAATTTTTTTAAATTTTAGTTGACATTGCCTAATCACAAGGAATTATTTCTTAATCATGAAGTAATAGCCTTGACGCTCTTAGATTCAAAGAAACCCTTGAGTACAATGTAGTTCCTGATGCTTAGATGTACTTAGAAAAGATATTTTAAAATCTCTTTGGTGCTGTTTTTGTTAACTTCACAATGACCCCTCCCTGCCAGGCGGCCATTATCTTTTGTTCTGTGGTTCCAGACCATCCGATAGAGTTATATACAATGAGCATGATATTTAAAACGCATTTAAAATGATATTTAAAGCGCATCTCAAAAAACTTTCGGGATATCGCCCTTCTCTGTCTGATTCACATCTCAGAGGTGAGGGAGCAGGAGATGGAATCCCTCAGAGCAATAACAAATTGGGCTTCTGGGTGACAAGTGGTGAGGTCCTGAGGAGCCAGCAGCTGCCAGTGATCCTCTTTATCTGCGAGGCCATCATCTCGGAGACACACCATTTTCTTCACATAATAGACTTGCACCTGTCATTCAGTTGGGAATGACAAAGAAAATACTTTTCTGCTCTCATCTTCGCCATTTTCTTGTGATTTTTCTCTTTTCTCCTGCCCTGGAGAACAGATGTTCTGTGCCCACTCAGGTCGCTTTTACATTGTTTTGGTTTTCAAGGAGTGTTTTTAACATTCCTGCTGATGATTTAGCATAAATTGTTCTTGTAATTAGCGTGGTTAATGAACTCCCCACCTATCTTTTAGTAGGTAATTACAAAGCCGCTGTATAGTAGCTGGTACTGTATCAAGAGGAGAGAAGGGCTGGTGATTATGGATTCCGTCCTCATGTCTCTAAGACCAGATCCCAAACGGTTTAATCATCATCAATGTCAACCTTTGCCATATCTTCATTCTACATGCCATATATTATAATGTTGCATTTATATTCCATCTTGACTTTGATATTTGTTCCTTCAGAATAGAGGTAACCTGATTAGACAAGGCGACTGGCAGTTGAAAGAAATGTTTTTAAAATATGCATGTACCATCACCAATTTCCCACTAGCAGTTCTCCCTGTGTCCGACCGTCTGCATTTACCAGGGGCTTGTTTTGTTTTGCTTTGCTTTGTTTTTAGATATAATTATGACCAGGGAAGATTGGGTCTGTGGCAAAAATGACAATTACCAGCAACTTCTTTGTGTATGAGTTCTGTTCTTTTAGGCAGGGGCAGGGAGATGAGGAGGAAAGGATCTCTTCATACAACATGTGAAGGCATTATTTCAGATGTGTAAGTACTCTGTGTGTGTGTGTGTGTGTTTGTGTGTGTGTGTGTGTGTGTGTGTATTTAATATAATCCTATTATTAGGATCCCTATCCAGCCTATAATTATTGCCATCCTTTTTCTAGAGTCCTTCTCTCTGGCTGCTTCATGTCAACTGCTGCCTCGGTAATCTTGGGCAGTCCTTGATGGCAGAGATCTTTCCTGAGCCAATTGACCATGATTTTCATCTACTATGTATGTTACTGCACTAGCAGATGAGAAAATATAGAAAGAGGTTGCAAGGTATAGAAGGAAACATAGACTAATCGGTTAGTCTCAAATTAGAAAAAACATTTTTGCATCAAATTTACAGGGGAGTTGGTACCTTTTATAGGCACAGGCTATAAATTTAGTATCTAGTCCTTGCCTTCTTCCAATTTGACATAATTCTAATTGTAAAAAAATGGACAGTAGTATATGAAATATTTAAGAGCCAAATTTAAGGATATATTTAAGATATGATACTACTGCAGGAATTATTAGAAGATTATATATAGGAGGTTGCTTGCCAAATGATGCTATCCACAGTAAGTCTTAGGAGTTCCAGGGAGGAGGCACTTACTGTAATGTTGTAGGGGTCTTGGACAGTTGTAGCAAAAAAAAGGCAGTAACTAGTCCTTCTAGCCTCTTTTTAGATTAACCCTGTATTATGTAATGCCAAAGGACAAAAAATTAATGTATACAGACTTCAGGTTAGACGCCTCAATATGAGACATTAGTTTTTCTGATTTTTAGGAAAGAGTGTATTAGGTATTTAGAGCCTTATTGAGTATTTTTTTTTTTTAAAGATTTTATTTATTTGACAGAAACACAGTGAGAGAGGGAACACAAGCAGAGGGAATGGTAGCGGGAGAAGCAGGCTTCCTGCAGAGCAGGGAGCCCGATGCGGGGCTCGATCCCAGGACCCTGGGATCATGACCTGAGCCGAAGGCAGATGCTTAACGACTGAGCCACCCAGGTGCCCTAGAGCCTTATTGAATATTAAAGTTAATTACTATAAGAGGCTGGGGATATTGGAAAAACCGCTGATAATTAAAATTGGGCAGTTGGGTGTGTCACACAGGGTTCTTCATTGCAATCAGCAGAAACTGACCGTGGCTAACTTAGCAGACGGGATAATCGCAGGGCCGCTGGGAAACTCACGCAATGAACAGTAGCCGGGGGAACCTGGGCTCAGGCAGCTGGGTGGTTTCATCTCTGTGCTCCGAGGTTTCCCCACCTAATCCTCGCCACCACTGTGCTGGGCCAGAGCTTTCCACTTGCTCTGGGGGCCACCAGATTTCCCCTTTGCCTTTCACTGCCCCCTTCCATCTTCGGGACCAGAGGAGGAGCCTGTGATTGACAACGTCTGTGTCTGGGGCTTGCACCCCAATCCCAGAGAGCTGGGAGAAGGAGATCAACCCCTTTCTGCTTCTTTGATGTCTATGACTATAGGCATTTACTTAACCAATTGTGAGACATAGGGCTTTGACTAGAGAGAAATAGTGCGGGAGGGAAATGGCAGTAGTTAGAGGTGATGGCTGACTGGGTAAGGGATTGCTTATAAGCTTTGCAAAGGGCATTTATGGCACAACTGTACATATATAATGTCCAGTGACTTAACTGTGGTGCACAAAGATGGGGCATTGGGCCATGCCTTCTATCAAGAAACACCTAAGGGTGAACCCCGGTAGTGCTGATGAGCAAACGCAGCAAAAGTCCATTGCGTGTGGCTTCAACTGTGTCTCTTTTTTCCCAGTTTTAGGAGCTGTGGCAGGCCAATTAAATTTTATGAATCTCAGTATCTTCTGTAAAATTGACAGTTTCTGGGACACCTGGCTGGCTCAGTCCATGGAGCATGGGACTCTTGATCTTGGGGTTTAAGTTCAAGCCTAAGTTGGGTGTAGAGATTACTTGAAAACTAAACCTTTAAAACTTTTTGGTAGTTTGTGATGTTGTGAAGATTAAATAAAGTGACGCATGTAAAAACTCTTTGCACACTGGAAAGTGCCACAAAAATGTAGAAATAATGACTACCCTCAATGAAATATTTCTGGAATCTTCCACTGCCATGAGCTTAGACGTTCACAAGGTCTGAAAATAGTAGCTGCAACTGACCATGTCAGGATTCGATCGCATGCTTTTAGGTGTGTCCAAATATGAGAGGTTAGGGCAGTGTCACTAGGGATGGCCTTTGAATGACTTTGTGTGCTGACTAAAAGAAGGAATTTGTTGGGGCGTCTGGGTGGCGCAGTTGGTTGAATGTCACGATCAGGGTGGTGGGAATCCGCACTCAGCGGGGAGCCTGCTTGTTCCTCTCCCTCTGCTCCTCCCCTGGCTTGTGTGCGCTCTTTCCATCTCTAAAATAAATAAATAAAATCTTAAAAAAAAAAAAAAAAAGGAATTTTTTTTTTTCTGCCTTTCCCGCTTATTCAGTGGAAGGCAGCTGGAGAAGTTCTCTGTCACCCTCCTGTTCCCTGGAGCCGCAAGAGGAACTCGTTGAAGCAGATGCAGCATAGAAATAAAGTAAGGCATTTGGGGACTGGCCGGTCCACTTTAAATACTGCTCCCGGAAAACGGAGTTTCCACGGGAGCTTTCTCAGGACCCTTCTGTTGGCATGGCCCCTGTGGGATCTGCACGGATGATCTCCCTGCGTCCTTTACTACTGTGTACGTCCCGTTCCCAGCTTCACGCTTTTCACTGGGCTCAGGGTATGGGAAGAAAACAGGAAGGAGCGGTATCACCCGTTGGGTTTATTCTCGGGATTGACATGGTGGTTCTCATTGGCAGCAGGTTTCTCTTATCCCCAAGACGGTGCTTCTAGGAAGGGGTGCCTCGTACGAGGAGCAGATGGAGAAGACGTGCCTCAGGTGACAGCTTCAGAGCGTGGACGTCTCTGTGTCGTGTAGCTTGGTACAGAGATGGCAGTCAAGTGACACAGTCGCACCCATCAGCTTACTGAGCATGAGATGAGGGGCGTTCAGCCCACCGGTGCCTGCTTCATTTGTTTGCAGTGTTTCCTTCCGGTGGCTGGGTAATTGCACTCTTTGTAGGGGGCCTGCACGTGATGAAATGCGGCCCAGGACCGGCTCCCTCACTGAATAGACTGATGCCTATTCAGTGGACTTTGTCCCTAATAAAAAGGTGAAGAGATAGTGAGCTCCCCTTTTGCGAAGCCCTGAAAAGCTCTGGGAACTGGCAGGCTCACAATTTTGATTTGTATTCTAATTATACAGTGAAAACAATTCACAGAGTTTAGTGTCCAATTTGAGGTATTTTAATCTCGGTCTCATTCATTAATTTGTTAAGACCATGTGGAGAGGGAAACTGGAAAGCAAGTTCGCCCTGGTAGGAAAGCCTTTTCAGGGCCTAGATGGAAAAGCTATCTTAATCACATATTCATTTTTCCTGGAGCTCCTGAGCAAAGAGAGCCACAGCGCAGGCATGAGTCTGAGCACAATTCCTATTTCACAAGGTGAAAGGTCACGCCGGGTGTAATGTCCACCCCTTTCTATGACTAATCATGTCTGCGTCCCGCAGCAGTTACTTGGGCACTGTTAGGAATCCTGACTCCCGTGGGTCTCTCATTTGCCCATCAATAAAATGATGGTGTTGCACTAGTTGGATCTCTAAGGATCCTGTCAGATATTTAGAAATTTATGTTTTAAAATTTTATTTTATTAAAGGTGATGTCAGAATAAAAATAATGCATCGTCATTTATTCAAGTTTGTCTAACATTGAAGTCTTAGTACTCCAAGCTCAGAGTCCTTTATTCTCAGACTTTATTATGAAGACTTACAAACACTGACTCATGCATAAAGTGAAATATAAACCCCCCCTTATTTGGGGATAAACCAGAAATAAAGTGCATCTCTGTTGAGCCAAAAAAAAAAAAAAAAAAAAAATCTAAACATCCTTTTGTCTTTTAGATTTTAAATGCTTGTCTACACTCTCCCTCGCTTCCCCCAAACCAGGCAGGCCTGTTCTTTGTGTCAGTAATACTAGACGCAAGTGTGTGTGTGTGTGTGTGTGTGTGTGTGTGTGTATGTGTGTGTGTATGTGAGGGGGGGTGTTCAGCATATAGTGCGTGAATTAAATAACGAGTGAATATTCAAACAATGTGTTTCCATGTTACAGATGGTCTTTGATAGAGTCAAAGAAGAGCCAACTGAGCAAGGCAGTTCTTGTGATAATAAACCATTATCGGTTCTATTATACATTCCCTTTTTATTCACGGGCAAAATATATCTCAGTGCAACAATATAATTCTTCTCTGCCATTACTGTTGGTCTTCACCCACACCCTCAAAGGGCACTAAGTATCTTTTAAAGTTGGAAAAACATGAAATGTATAAACCTGATATCTGAATTTTTATAACTCCCTGCTCCTCTCGCCAGCACTGCCAAAACCTACACAAGTCTTTGTGCTCTCGCTTTTCGAAACAGCAGCTTGTGATGTGATGTGGGATCTGAGGTGTGAGAGATGGGCTGTATTAGTGGATAAGCTCATGTTTTTATATAGAAACAGGTCAGGTATTGGTAGGAAATCTTACTTGCTGAAGAATCCAAGCAGAGTTGAAGGGCAGACGACAAAAATCAACACAGAACTCTCTGTTGTTTTCTTTCCCCTTGTCGTTTTAGGAAATTTCTCTTATCACTTTGATCATGCTACTTTGTGGAGCTGTTTGGGCAAATCCCCACCTTCAGTCAGGCCCACTGACTTCCACCTAATAGGGTCATATTTATGTGGCTGGAAGGGCTGCCGACTGGCTTCATTCCCCAGGAAGTAACTCTTGGCTTGTTCTGGCAGGGACATTATAAGCTCACAGGCTTTATCAAATCTGTGAAACCAAGTGTGATTTACAGCTCGAGCTGGGGCAGAGAAACATGCAGCAGTTGGGTTCTAAAATCAGTAGCTTCCTCCCTGAAGAGGTAGAGGGAATTTGAGTCAGAAGCCAACAAATAAGACCAATTTCAGCTTATCTTGAAAATTTCCAGACTTATTCATAAATTTGACAGGAGTGTTATCAGAGAGAAACACTTTGAAATGATAAAAAGTAAACACTCGATGTAAGACCCAGAGATGTGGATCTCTTTCAAGGATGGCTGGGCTCAGTGCGGAGGGCCACGGTGACAATGGACTCTGATGTCACATCCTCTCCCTTTTATGTTCCATTAAACTGCCTGTGGCAGTGTGGGTAGGGTGGGAACCAGTCAGTCAAAAATATACTTTGAGTTTTTAAAATTAAGAAATAGGAGAGTTTGAATGCGAAGTAATGATTTTCTTCCTTTTTTTTTTTTTGACAAAAATGTTCAGGAGGACATAATGGACAGACGTTCCATTTTTAGTATTTATCTGAGTAGTAAATGTTTAGAAAATAGGGATTTCTTTTTCCTTTGACAACTGGTCTATTGGCAAAATTAAGTCGAGATGGAAGACGAGACAGAACTCTCCCTGATTATCCCATTTGATAGTTTGACAGTATTACCAAGAAATTGTTTAAATTACCTTGGGATACAATATTCATATCATATCTCCAGAGAAAATGATAGATTTATCTTAACTTTAAGCATCAAGGAATGTAATTATTGCCCACTGTCTGGAAGGCCCACTATCTTTAAAAAAAAAAAACACATCTACCAAAAGTAAACCTTATTCAGTAACAATTTATCCTTTCTCATGCTTTTATTAATAAAAACTTGGTCAGAGCCAAGTTTCTGATTGGTTAAATTTCTGACCAGCTTGTAAAAAGTAACCAGCTTTGCCATGTGAGTTAAGATTCCAACATAAAACAAAGTGCTTTGTCGTGTCTGCTGACCCATTGAGTCTCATCAAGAGTAAATGTGTGCACGCGTGTGTGTGTGCATGTGGACACGACACATGTTGGCTCCATTTTGAAATGCTAGATGTTGTTGGAGAAGCCTGTTTATCACTTTCAAGGATACCTAAGTCACTTAAAATACATCATGGGAGCTGCTGAACAACTTCAACTAAGGTGGGAATGAGCAATCTGCTTTAAAGTAGTCCTGAGCAAAGCACTGAAAAATATTAAGTGAATAATTATGGTAGCGAGCAATTTCCCAGAGTAATCTTTATCTTTTAAAATAGGGGATCATTTCTGTCTTAAAGGAGGCAGGGCAAAGGAAAATTTAGCCTTCCACCAGGGACCTGTCGACCATTCAGACAAAAAGAAGAGTTAATAAGTTTGCTCTACGGGGAAAAACAAAGGAACCTTGACCTGAGAATCTTGGTCCCCTTTTTCGTTCTTGCAGTGTTCAATGTAACACTGGGAAAAGGAGAGGTGAACTCTGTGCTTGACCGTTTCCCTGACGCATGAGCGTCCTCGGTGTCCGGCATATACAGACTTCTGTGCCGAGAGTAAGTGTGTGTGTCAGGAGGGGTGGCCTAGGAGAAGCGCCAGATTTTGTCACCGCACTTGGCCTGGCAGCCAACTCCTCTCCCCAAACTGACGTTCATCCCATGGTGCACCTTTGAGGCTGAGATGGCAAAAGCCTTTTTCTTTCTGACATTTTAATTTTCACTTCTCCCAGGGAATCCTGCCGTATTTCTAAGTGGGTGCAACACATAGTACTTAATTTATGCATTTAAGTAAGCAGATCTGACAAAACAATAAAAGCTGCATAAGGTTTATGTGAGTAAATTGCCACTTCTTGAACTTTGAAATTTGCATGCACAGTAAGTTGGGAGTTTGCTAATTAACTCTATGCACATGCCCAGAAATAAACTCACAAATATTGTTTCTTGTCACTGAGAATGTGTTTAAAGTATGCCAAACAAAATACACCTTCAGACGATATATCTAGGTCAAAAAATACTGTGTATCATAATATTTTTAGCTTTGTGGTCTCACCATTTTTCACTACTTGGCACAGTTGTCCTGAGAACATTGTCTATGTGTGGTTGTCATCTGTGGAGAATAACCAAGTACAGTACTTGCTTTAATGCATACAGTCCCTCTCGAGGGAAAACTTACAACTCGTATACCCACTGTAGACAAACCATACAGTGTTTTGCCTATTGGATATAAATGAAATCCCAGAACTTAGAATAAAGAGTATAAAATTTAGACATTAGCTGAGTTTCTGAAAGAAAGAAATCACAAATAAAGGGACTCAAGGAAGAAATTTATTGCCTTTCACACAGTAGTCCACAGGTGAGCTGTTTAGGCTTATGGGGCAGGCTTTGCTTACGACAGTCATTCTGGGATCCAGGTTCCTTCCGTCTTGTGGCTCCACCATCATTCAGGGTGGCGTCCGTGTCTGGGTCACTGCCACCTCCGCATGCCACCCAGAGGAAAGGGAAAATAGAGTAAGGTATGGAAAGGCAGTTTCATTCCTAAGATGATAATGTGTAAGTTGGCCATGGCGCTTCTGCTCACAGCTGGCATGTGACCCCGGGGGGTGGGGAGTAGGGGGTGGGAGGGGAGGGCCACAGGTAGTGAAGGCTATCAGAAATTCCGAGATTTGATTCTGCCTCCACTCTGGTTGGCAAATCCACAGAAACGGGTGAATCCTGGTGGATATGATGGTGGATATTTTAATTGACTTAAAATAGCTCTCTTTTGATCTAAGAATCATGTAAATTAATGACATTCATATAGCTTAGATATAATTATAGTTTCTCTTTAGTGTGTTTGTATTTTGAAGATAAATGGAAGAGGTTCCCCCCAGTTTTCCTCATAACTGCTGAATCTGACTTCTAATGACCCTCAGGAAAGATACGTTGATTTGTTGAACAACTGTTATTTATTATACATTTGTTGTACACTTCCTGTGAACCCATCATTGGGATAAGCACAAGATACAAAGAAATGATCACAAAGGTCTCAAAGGTCAAGGTGGGGAAGATTCCTGGGTCCAGTTGCTCTGAGATTATAAAACTTGGGTATGAAGTGCCCTCCGCTCTGATCTTTGCAATACCACTGGATATAGTAAATCTTCACTCTTACCTGAAAGGGAGACAGTAATTTGGAGGCCTTCTGATTCCCTAATTAGTTGGGTGTTTCATGATCACCCATTACCTATCAGGCACGGAGTTAGGGTCTGGGAGATAGTACCTGCCCCCATGAAGCTCACGCTCCTGATCAGTGATTCCCAGCCACTGACCTCAGAGCCTCCATGCATATGTGCCTGCTGAATTTCTCATTGGCAGGAGTAGCAGACTCTACAGCTACAAACACAGTGATCTTCCAAATGTTTTGTCATTAAAATGGAAGGCCCATACTTTGTACTTAGCCGTTGGTCTAAAAACATGCTGACTCAGCTGAAAAGCAGCAGAGGTTCTGAACGCTAGGAAATATCCTGGGGTCCAGTCGGTGTTTCTGATTCCGGGAGTGTCAAGAGAATCCTGGAATCTCTTCTCTCGGAAGCTTCCCATGTGATTTTCACGAGTCGTCAGTTTGGAGAATTATATTGATGCACGTAATCGGATTCTGCTTCAACACTTCTTCAGCCTCTTTCTGGTGCATGACATCCGGTAGGTCTCCTGGGTTTTGTTGGTGAGAACTCCAGAACTCGCATAGTGGTTTGTGGCTGTGATGACCGACCCATTACCAACTCTCCCTCCACCACCCCATGTTTAGCCACCGCCTTTGGCTTTGCCCTCTGCCATCATCTTTAGGTTTAGCTTCCCAGTGAATTCCAATATTTAGAGCTTTTTTTTTCTTTACACTAAATACATAGAATCCCTAGTTTTCTGCCATCAGCCTATCCCTTGGTTTTGGATTAATTGTAAAAGCACTTTTAAGTTTCTACTCTATGCAAAGCATAGACTACATTACAAATGCGTTTTTATATTCTCTTAAAAAAGTGACTCCAATTAATCTCCTCACTGTGGTTCAACTCATATCTAAAAGAAAAACCATCATGCATCCATCAATCATCTGAAGCCTTCTCCCAGCTGGAGAGCTGATCAATTTAAGGACATTCACTTATTTTTCTGTGCACGGAGAATATGAACTTTTCATTGCATTTTAATTCATGTTTCTCCCCCTTTTATTGTCACATTACCTGTCAAATATGAACTTTGTATCCAAAGGTTCTTTTCCCTTATAAAGCAATGTGAATATTTAGTTAGCGATTTTTTTTCTTCTAACATTATTTCCCCCCCAAAGATACGGTGTAAAATGTCATTTTGACTTCCTTTATTTGTTTTATAACAGATACAGTGTCAAATTGAGAGGAAATAAGAGTTGTCTTCCTGACACTTCTTTTAGAGACCAATGAAAATATATAGAATCTGTTTGCTTGATTTTTAAACCCCCAAATTTGAACATCGATCTCAAGTTAAAGCTGTCCCTGAGGACGGATGACATTTGATCTGAGTAACAGCTGTGGTACTCAGGTGAGGCTGTCCTTTCTATATGGTTTCAAAGCTAGAAGCTCAGAAAATCCATTAAAGCCAGAGTCAGAGCAGAAATAAAGGTGATGACATAGCCATTTGAGGTGAGAAAGGTGAGCGTCTTCAGAGGGTTTCAAGAAAGTGTGTAATGAAAACAATTTTGGAGCCCTGCCTCTTTGGTCTTCCCAGCTGCCTAACTCAGAGCTCCCACGGATGAAATGCAGTGCGACCCGATTAAACCCTCACGACATTCTTCCGGGCCCTCCTCTGTCTCTCAGATAAACACCCCTCTTTTGATGGTAACTTCATTTCCCAGGTCTGATGGAGCTCTGCTAACACGAGGGCTGCTTTACGATGCCATTGTGAGAGAGGGGTGCTGGGCATCCACATGCCCGGGGTGTGCTCTCCAGAGCACATCACAGAATGAGGGAAAATCATCATCTCTGTTGCCACGAAACAGGGAGGGATTCAGTGCGCTTGTAGTATTGCTGCAGAAGTTACCTATAAACTTACATTTGAGATGGTTAAGAAATACCCTTTTTCTTTTCTTTGCCCTTGGCTCCCAGCCTCCTTGACCGCTTTTAGCTGAACGAGATCTTCGTCCATCCTCAACAGCCTACCTGCTCCAGCAGCCCAGGTGTTTAGACTCTTCTCTGCCAAGCACAGGAGAAACAGAGAACCCGAATTAGCCATCTTTGGGGCTTAGTCACTCAGATTCAGCAACAGACGTGAAGGCTCCTTTGATTATATTTCAGTTCCTTCCTTAACAAGGCCTGTTCTGTTACCTCATCTGACTGCTAAAAACCCATAGAGGTTCTTGTCTTGTTAAATGTAATTCTGTTGCAATTACTGTCAAACATTGAATTAAAAGTGGTTAGCTCATTAACAGCTCCCCCCAACAATCGATTAAAAAAGTTTTATTTTTTTAATATGAAGATGGTTGGCATTTACTTATGAAGTCCCTTCTCCTCTTTGGAATCTAATTATAGTGGCGAGGAATGCTCATTTTCCACTTGGCTTGTGGATTCCTGGGGTGTGGAAGGGGGCCATGCAGTGGGAACAGATGGGCGTGGCCAGGTCTGGCGGAGAGCCAGCTGAGGGTGTGGGGTGTGGGAACAAGGGCAGGGCTGTCTCCAGCCTTCGAGGGGTTCATCATGCTGATGTGATGGGCAGAGCTGAGATCTGGGGCACGCAGGAACGGGTGGCACTTGAAAACACAAGGCGGGGACAGTGGCGCTGAGCAGTGCCTATGCAGAGGGCTGGGCAGTAGCCACTGGGCTGGACTTGAGGTGGAAAACGGCCAGATTACAGCAGGACCCTGCCTTGGAAGGAGAAGGCACGGTACACTAGGCAGGTGACTCCTAAAGTAATCATAAATAGCAGTAAAAATACGCTCCTTTCCCCTAATCCATGTTCACCGTAGTGTCCGGAATGAATCTTTTAAAAAATACAAAGCACATCACACCACTGTGCCGCCTAAAATTCTCAGAGGCTTCCTGGACCAGTGTTCTTAATCTCAGAACGGGCAAAGGCATCGTCCGGGGAACTTGTTGTGCTGCGGATTCTGGCTGGCTGGTCTGGGGGTGGTTCCCGAGTTTCTGCCTTTCCGACGAATGCCCGGTCACGCCAGGACCACACTTGGAGGAGCAGGAACTTGAAGCACAAGCAGAATTGTTCTGCCTCCCTTCCCCCTGTTTTCTCCCGTGGATGTCCTCATTTCAGCCACTCTCCTCTCTTTGCCGCCTTGTCGGTTTTGTGGTTTCTGTTCCCGGTGTTTGGACTGCCCTGTGTCCGGCTCTTCTGGCTTCTCCTTGTCTGGTCGCAGCTTAAATATCCCCTCCTCACAGTGGCTCCCCCTGACCACCCTATCCAAAGCCGCACCCTTGTTCCTGATTATTCTCTATCGGAGTCACTGTTTCTTCCGTCATTGCTAGCCCTCACTCAATCTATAACCGTTTGTTTGTTTGTCCCATAATTGTACGTGTCCCCAGTTAGGTGTAAACTCCCAGGGAGAGAGAACCCATTATTGATATGTTTTCCACTGTATCATTTATTAAATTCAACATACGTGGGAGACGCTGTGCTGAATGCTTTACATTTATCTCATTTATTGTCAGCATCAGTTCTGTAAGTTAGGTCTTTTTGATCACTAGTTTACAGACAAAATAATTGACACCTCTTAAAAGCAGCAGACAGAGGCTTCAGACACTTGAGCCTCACGGAGATCCGGACAAAGGGTTTTATAGCGTGTGCTGCTTCTGACTGCCCGCCTTTCACCTGCAGGTGGAGATACGTAAATTGTACGACCTCCTCCATCCCCATGGGTCCCCATGGGCGCACTGCTTAGAAGGGGACCGCAATTCCATCCTTGATCCTTCCTTGCATAGCCGAGCTAGTCTGATGCTAAAGTCAACTGCTAAATACTGCAGCAGAGTGAAAAGAAATTCAGTAAGGCAAGAAACTAGACTTTATCAGCCTTACTTACTACTGTCGGCTGCTGTGTATTGTGCTCCCGCCCCGGGCCTCCTACTTGAAAAATAAGATCAGTCAAAATGACTCGGGGGAGAGATTTCTGTTCCCGGGGCAGAGGTGTAGCTTACCTTGGATGGGCCTGTGTTCCTTAGAACCACCTCGGCCATCAGTAACCAGGGACAGGAAGGCTCTGGCAGTTCCTGTTTTCACCTTTCTGTAAATAGAAATTCCAGTAGGAGAGCATCTTGACAGTATTTGGCTCCTGGGGTACAAATATAGCTTTTCTGTGCAAGACAGAGCATTTGTAGCCCTTGCTTTAATGGGGAGGACATTTCAGGGTTGAAAATTTGAGGATTCTGTCTTTGTTGCCCTGGATGACCTGGAAAGGGGGCAGATGAGGTCTCCCACATAATTCTATGTATAAGCCAACATTTCATTTCTTATTGTGGAGGGAAGAAAAGAGGAGTGGGAGATTTGGGGCTCTGATTCTAAAGCTCCTTCAAAGACCGGCTTAGCGGCTGACCCTCCTCGAAGGCAGGAGTGCACAGGGGCCTTCCGTGTGCTTGTTATTTTTGATGGATTGCAGTCTAGCTGCAGGGCAGGAAGCTCAAACCCCCGGGGTCGCATCACTGTAGCTGGCAACGAAGTGGAGGCTTGGAACGGTTTGTTGTAGCTGGACCGATGAGAGTTTCCGGTACCGTCTTTAGGATCCCCTACTCTTCCTTCTTCATACTCACCCCAGATGTAAAGAATCCAGCCAAATTGCCCTCCTCTCCCCCACCCCTTCCACCTATACACTCGCGCTGAATATGAAAATCGGTCTCTAATTGTTGGATACAAGCTTGACTAGCTTTGAATTAACAGCTAAAGCTGTATTCATTAATCTGAGCAGGGAAGAGCAGGCAGACTGTCACAACATGGGCTCAGTTCGGTAGTCATGCAGAGCAGGTGGGGGAACGGGAGACGCTTTGAAAGTGCGGCAGCGATCTCCATCAGTCCCGTCAACCGCTGATGAAGAGGGGAAGGCGGCCAGCCACAGGACCGTCAGGAGATGGATGGCATACCTCAAAGTCCACTGTCCCGGGGGCATCCCAGCAATGATCGATGGTTATCCACAGCAATTAAACTTCAGAGCTTTTAAATGTCACTCTGGAATGGAATGCCATCTCATAAAGGTGTTGTTTAACATTTATCAAACATGGGGACCAGCTGGGGTTGGGGGCCGTGCAGTAACTCTGGGGAAATGGGAACGACTGTTACGGCTTTTGAAGGGAGACAGCCATGAGAGTGAAATTTGATGTTATTCTAATGTGTTGTCTTCAACACTGAAATAAGCTGGAGCAGAACCTCTTTCGGGCACTGGGAGATGGTTTATAATGTTGGGATTTAGCGAGGGTGTGGTGGAAAGAATGTGTTCAGGAGAAGCAGTTGTCAGCCGTTGCTTTTTCACTTGGGGTGGTGCGTCTTGGATAAATGACAGCTCACCTGTGTGACTGGGGGAGGGTCTCCGCCTCCAATGTGTTGGGATCACCTGGGGAGCTTTTCAGGCATCATCAGTGATGGGGACTTACCTAATCCTCTAGTCTGGGGTAGAATGGATTTCAGACGTAGCTGTGAAATCTCCCCAGGTGACTAGTTTGTACAGTCAAGCTTGAAAACCACCGGATTAGATAAACTTCAAGTTTTTTCAGCCCTACATTTCCTTGATTTTTCTGTTTTATGGGGATATTCTGAAAGTAGATGGCACTTGCTAGTTTAAAAAAACAACCAACTTTCCATTGGAACAGCCTCCGGTGTTAAAAGGACAATGAGATGGTGGTTAATGTTTTTTCTATTCCCAGTTTGTGTTTATTCATTCATTTAATCGTAGATTGAGTAACTCTTACGAGGGCGCTTGTACATCGAGCAGTGGGGAGAATGAGGCGGTGTGGAGCTGTGTTGTGTGGATTCCAACCTCTATCAAAGGTAGTTGGAGCAGAATTCTTGGAATATCGGAAAATTACCGATAAAATTACCGACACTCCGTCCTCCTTTTTGGCCTTCTCTTCTGTTTATTTCTCTCTTCTATTTCTAGCTAGATGCTGGCATGATATGACTGAGATATTACCAGATGCTTTTAAATGTCTTCTCACGTTTCCTTGCTCCCTCTTCCCTTCCAGCCTTGGAGCAGTTAGCTGGCTATGTAATTCTCTCGCCTCAGGGGAAGGCTAGAGGGGGGAAAATGTCATACTCTGGGGAATATGTTACCCAAAAGGGCCCTTTTAGGAGATTGTTCTAATGGAGGCAGTGCCCTCCAGAGTATGGATTCCTCAAGGTGGAATGAAGAGGATTCCCTCAAGGGGAAAGGAGAATAGAGACCTCAGTGTGCCCTGGAGATGGCGAGGGACCTGGCTTGGTTGTAGTTGGAGCAGTGTGGAGGCAGAGCACATAGAGGGTAGCGGACCTGAGGGCAGAGCCCAGTGAGGGGAGGGCTGTGGGGCCCATCTGATAGCTGAAGAGGCCACCGCGACAGGGTCATCTTGGTGGCATAGCCGATTGCAGAGCACCCAGATGGACGATGGACGATGGACAGCCATTGGGTGCTTGTAAGGATGAGCCACGGGAGACCAGCTAGGCCAGCCCTTTGCCTTGAAACCATGTAAGCCCCAAAGAACAAACAAAACTGGGATGATGTGGTGGAATAGGGTACTCGAATACAAATTAAGTTGCCTTCAAAACTCTTTGGAGACATAAACCTTTATAGGATCTCCTTTTGATAGAAGTAAGGGATAAAAATGAATCATGTAGTGTAGTTTGACAAATAAATATAGCCGTGTGTGATTGGCACGACAGTCAAGATTCCGCGGGATATTAAAACGGATTCCCACTTAGAGTAAGGCCTCGCTCTGCTCAGAGAATTCTGTTGCTTTAAATGAAAGGCAGACAGGTAGAGAAGCAGATCCATAAGAGATAATTCCATTTGCAAAAGAAGAAGTCTAATCTATTTTCATGCCAAAGTGTAAAGGACTCTTCACTTTATTCATCACTTCATTAATCTCATTTCAAAAGGGAAGGCCAGGGCTGAAAACAGGTTATGCACATTTCAAACAAATTCCTTAGGCATAATGAATGAGCAAAGCATTCAAGTGTTAGACTTTGTTGCTTTTCGACCAGCTGGAGACAAGTGCAACCAAGGTCATGCTATTTAATCTTACGTACCGATGATAGATGTATACAGTTGGGGTTGGAGAAGAATTATTTTGAAAAATGGCAAATTATAGATCTGTGACGCACTGAGGAGCAGGGCAGAGTTTGGAAGAGCCTAGTAAATGCAGTGGTATCTTTTTCTGTCTTGTTTTAGTCAACAGAATGACCGAACGAAAAATACCGTGGTAAACCATGAAAAATAGCTAAAGTCACAAAGACCAAACACTGTTCTGCAGCGAAACGGAGGGGTTTGGAAAGACTGAAAATACTTCCACCCCAGGAATTTCCAGGACATCTGGTAAGTCAACAACATTATCACAAACATTATGGCCAACAATGTGAGTTCTTGCAACAATGTATTCATTTTCCAAATGTTCCAGCTGAGAAAGCCACACAGAACATTCCCACCATCTAGCAGATGGCTAATGGGGAAGCCAATATTTTCTGTGGAAAGCAAAGTTTCTTCTTCTAACATTAGACAATTTCAGCAGAGAGAACAAATAAGCATTTGTTTTTGTATTCTATTCTCTTACACTCATAAAGAGAATGCATTATAGACTATTAATTTTAAAAGTGCATAAGAAAATGAGTTTTTCCTTGAGATTACAAACTAAGACACTTTTCGATCCAGAAATGTCTGGTGGTGGGGACAAGGGCTACTGCTTCCTCATCTAGCATGAGATGCAGGTGTTGGGGGAAAACCTTAAACATTATTTATTATTATTGCAGATTGGTGGGCAAAAAAAGCGCCCAAACAAACACAAACCCTCAAACTATGTTGGTGGAAATGATTTTGTGCCTACCTACCCCAAATTTACAAGCGGCTCGTAGGATGTGGAGATTATGAATGAGATTTTACTTTCATAGAAAATGAGACGAAATCAGCAAGGTGTGGTTGCCAAGTTTGTTTTAGGAAAGAGTGGGAGCAGGTGGGAAACAAAAGATAAAACATGTTATTTGAATAACACTGAGTTTTACTACATCTAGTTTCACAGACCATATTTACTGTGCCAGGAAAGTGGACTGATTTGCCTTAAAATGTTTTACCTTCACTTATTATCAAGCATTCAAGTCAATGTATACATAACACCCATAGCAAATGTGACAGGTACTGTCAAGAGTGGGAGCTTGTTGTAAATAGAGGGTTTTGCTTGTTTGTTTTGTTTACTGAGCTATTTGGAGAACTAAACTGAATTTCTGCTTTTCCAATTTTGTGTGTCTTTATGTCCCTCCTGTCTGACTAGATCTATTTTTAAATTAATTTTGATCCTGCCATGCAAAAATACTGGCATATCGAATTACATACCTGTTTTTATAACAGGCTGGTTAACTCTTTCAATAAAGATTAAGGTTACTATATGCCCACCCCGCAGGAGGAAATATGCTATGCTCTGCTGGAGCTATAAGAAACTTACATAGATGCCAATGTGCAAAGGCATGCGAGCTTTCAGCACCTTATCAATCTTATCAGCCTCCTTCCTCCGAAGACATGGGTATCTTAGCTGAAACACTCACTTGGTCGTTGCTAAGAGTCTGACTTTCTAAAACCTGTACAGACTGGAGCCTAAGATGTTGTCCAGGGTTGGCTAAAAGATGTGCTCTTTCTGGAGTTGAGTTTGGTTCATGAAGCAAGTGAGCCAAAACCTTTCGAGCAGATCCTTCCTCAGTGTGGTAAACAAATAACGCCCCCCGCCTTTGTCAGTGGTGTCCATGCCTCATTCCCCTTAAGCTATGAGTGTGGCATGGCAGAAGGACTTTGCTGACATGACCACGTTAATGATCTTGGGTTGCTAAGATGATCCTAGGTCATCTGGGTGAGCTTGTTGCAATCACAAGGACCCCTGGCGGAAGGAAGCATAAGGGTCAGAATCAGCAAAGATGTGACAATGGAAGCAGAGGTTGGCGTGATGTGCTCTGAACATGAAAGAAGGGGCCAGGGGCACCTGGGTGGCTCAGTCGTTAAGCGTCTGCCTTCGGCCCAGGTCAGATCCCAGGGGCCTGGGATCGAGCCCCGCATCGGGCTCTCTGCTCTGCAGGAGGCCTGCTTCTCCCGCTACTGTTCCCTCTGCTTGTGTTCCCTCTCTCGCTGTGTTTCTCTCTGTCAAATAAATAAAACCTTTAAAAAAAAAAAAAA
>CM053605.1:123321630-123343072 GCA_028646535.1 Procyon lotor
GGCACCTGGGTGGCTCAGTCGTTAAGCGTCTGCCTTCGGCCCAGGTCAGATCCCAGGGGCCTGGGATCGAGCCCCGCATCGGGCTCTCTGCTCTGCAGGAGGCCTGCTTCTCCCGCTACTGTTCCCTCTGCTTGTGTTCCCTCTCTCGCTGTGTTTCTCTCTGTCAAATAAATAAAACCTTTAAAAAAAAAAAAAAAAAGGGCCACACACCAAGGTAGGTGGGCAGTGTCCAGAAGCTAGAAAAAGCAAGGATACATATTATTACTGGGAATCTCCAGAAAGGAACCAGCAGCCCTGTAAATTAACCTTGATTTAGCCCAGGGTGACCTGTGTTCTGTTTCTCACAACAGAACTGTGCACTAAGTTTGCATTGTTGTAAATGACTAAGTTTGTTACCATTTGTTACAGCAGCAATAGGAGACTAAAACGGCCAGAGATTCATAAATAATTGCTGTGAATTCTTTTTTGGAAGGAGGGAAGATGTAAGCCTAAGTATAAAGAATGTGTGGCACAGCAAGGATTGGTCATCTTCCCGCGCTCTGGCAGAGATTAGAACATGACCTGTCTCTGAGTCAAAAATACTCTCCCGGGGGACAGGAGGTGGTGACGACTTGGGCGAGATCATCCTGGAGTTCTTTGATTTCTTTGAGCTCGATGATGTTTGTTTCTTTACAGAAAGTTAAGTTCCTCCCTGATATTGGCTAGCTTAGTGGGCAGATATTAGAGAAAACAGAAACTGGGAAAAGGGGAAACACTTATAAAAGGAATGAATCCTCAGAAAACACATAATCCCCTGACCCTGGATATTTTCTGCACCTTGTGCACACATCTGTATAAGCAGGAACAAGAACCATAGTCCTGGATGTGGGTCCTGTTTGTACCAGGATTGAATGTTGGTCCCACCTCTGATGCACTTTTTTTAAATTATGTTCAGTTAGCCACTGTATAGTAGCTCATTAGTTTTTGATGTGATTTCATTGATTCATTAGTTGCTTGTAACACCTAGTACTCATCACAACATGTGCCTTCCTTAATACCCATCACTCTGGTACCCCCTCCCCCCCGCCCAAAACCTCAGTTTGTTTCCTGGGGTCCATAGTCTCTCATGGTTCATCTCCCCCTTTCTGATGAACCCTTCAGATTTCCCTGCCTTCCCCTATGGTCTTTAGTGCTGTTGCCTATGTTCCACATAGGAGTGAAACCATGTGATAATTGTCTTTCTCTGCTTGACTTACTTCACTTAGCATAATCCCTTCCAGTTCTCTCCATGTTGATGCAAATGGTAGGTATTCATCCTTTCTGATGGAGGCATAATATTCCATTGTATATATGGACCACATCTTCTTTATCCATTCATCTGTTGAAGGGCATCTCAGCTCCTTCCACAGTTTGGCGATTGTGGCCATTGCTGCTATGAACATTGGAGTGCATGTGCCTCTTCTTTTCACTACATCTGTATCTTTGAGGTAACTACTTAGTAGTGCAGTTGCTGGATTGTAGGGTAGCTCTATTTTTAACATCTTGAAGAAACTCCATACTGTTTTCCAGAGAAGCTGTATAAACTTGCATTCCAACCAACAGTGTAAGAGGGTTTCTCCAAATCCTCGCCAACATTTGTTGTTTCCTTTTTTGTTAATTTTTGCTATTCTAACTGGTGTAAGGTGCTATCTCATTGTGGTTTTGAGTTTTATTTCCATGATGGCTAGTGATGTTGAGCCTTTTTCATGTGTCTGTTAGCCATTTGTATGTCTTCTTTGGAGAAGTGTCTGTTCATGTCTTCTCATTTTTTGACTGGGTTATTTGTTTATTGAACGTTGAGTTTGAGAAGTTCTCTGTAGATCTAGGGTATCAGCCCTTTATCCATAATGTCATTTGCAAATATCTTCTCCCACTCTGTGGGTTGCTTCTTAGTTTTGCTGACTGTTTCCTTTGCTGTGCAGAAGCTTTTTATCTTGATGAAGTCCCAAAAATTCATTTTTGCTTTTATTTGCCTTGCCTTTGGAGACGTGTCTTGAAAGAAGTTGCTCTGGCCGATGTTGAAGATCTCCTTTAGGATTTTGATGGATTCCTGTCTCACATTGAGGTCTTTGATCCATTTAGAGTTTATCTTTTTGTATGGTGTAAGGGAATGGTCCAGTTTCATTCTCTATATATAGCTGTCCAATTTTCCCAGCACCACTTATTGAAGAGACTATCTTTTTTCCATTATATTTTTTCCTGACCTGTCAAAGATTAGTTGACCATGGAGTTGAGGGTCCATTTCTAGAGTCTCTATTCTGTTCCGTTGGTTTATTTGTCTGTTTTTGTGCCAATTCCATGATTGTCTTGGTAATTACAGCTATGTAATATGGCTTGAAGTTAGGCAATGTGACACCCTCAGCTTTCTCTTTTTCATCATTCCCTTCGGGGTCTTTTTTGGTTCTATACAAGTTTTAGGATTGTTTGTTCCAGTTCCTTGAAAAAAGCCAATGGTATTTTGATTGGGATGGCATGGCATTGAAAGTGTAGATTGCTCTGCGCAGGATAGACATTTTAACAATGTTTATTCTTCTGATCCATAAGCATGGAACGCTTTTCCATCTTTTTGTGCCTTCCTCTTCCTCAATTTCTTTCATAAGGGTTCTGTAGTTTCTAGAGAATAGATCCTTTACCTCTTTGGTTAGGTTTATTCCTAGGTATCTTATGGTTGTTGTTGCTATTGTAGATGGAACCGATTCCTTAATTTTTCTTTCTACAGTTACATCGTTAGTGTATAGAAAAGCAACTGATTTCTGTGCGTTGTTTTTGTATCCTGCCACATTGCTGAATTGCTATATGAGTTCTAGTAGTTTGGGGGTGGAGTCTTTTGGGTTTTCCACATAAAGTATCATGTCATTTGTGAAGTTCCTCTTCCCAAACTCTGATGCACTTTTATTTTATAGGACAAGATGTCTAGAGATGGTTTTTTTTTTTTCCCTTTCTGAGCGTTCCTGAGTCCCTAAGCCTGAAATCACTTCTCAGTGGCACCAAAGGAGCCCACTGTGTTTCCCTGGATTCTTCCCATAGATCTTGCTCATCTGAATTATTGCTCTTATCAAATTATATCATCGTTGTTTGTCTATTTTCTGCCCAACAGAGCTGAGCTCCTTGGGATGAGGTATGGAGTGTCACCCACCTTTCTGTTTCTGGTACCTGGTGTGGTGCCTTGCCTGAGTGACCACTTTATACATGTTGCTTTTCATTGTTGAAAGCAGAAAAATCACTTTCTCCCTTTGGAATCATTCAACTTTGTCATCAGTCTTGATGACAGGTTTGAATCCTAAAGCCATATTGGATTTCCCTCTTTACATTTCCATTCACTGAAATACTCACTGTCTGGTTCATGCACTCATTCTCCACAGTTGTACCTCCCTTTGCATTGCTAAGATTTTCACTAAAATTGGTTTCTTAGCTCCTCACGCCTGAATGATTGCAAGCAGAGCATTCCAACTGCTCATAAAATCTGCGACGGAAGAAACTCTTCATATCATCTCCTTGGCTTAGAGTGGCTATTTCCAGGTACAAATCCATGGACCAGTCACAGGATAGCTGGGTCATAATTAGGAAATTTATGGCAAAGCAGGCATCATACCTGGAGGTTCTAAATGAACATAGAACATCCTTATTTTTAGGAGCTTTCCAAGTATTGTGAGTTGACTTGTGTCCTCCTAAATTCATATAATAATGTCCTAATCTCTGGAAGCTTGGAATATGACCATATTTGGAAACAGGGTCCTTGCAGATGTAAAAGTTGAATTTAGATGAGGCCATACTGGAGTGGGATGTCCCCAATCCAGTTTCCCAGGGTCCTTATAAAAAGGGGAGATTTGGCCTGCATACAGGGAGAACCTTGTGTGAAGATAAAGGGAGGGACTACGGTGATGCTTCTACAAGTCAAGGAAGGCCAGAGAGTTCCAGCAACTAGCAGAAGCTGGGGAGGCTGTGGCACAGATTTTCCTCACAGACCTCACAGAAGGAACCAGTCCTGCTGATAACTTGATTCCGGATGTCTAGGTTCCAGAACTGTGAGACAGTAAATTAGCACGAAGTCATCTTGTGCATGGCACTTGGTTACAGGAGCCCTAAGAAAATAATATACCAGGTTGTTCTTGTATGTGGCCATAGTTCTTTTGAACTGGACCCTTATCACTCCCATGTATTAAAACGGGCAATCGCTTCAACAGTGATTATAAGGATTAAATGAATTAATATTTGTAAAATGCCCAAAGCAAGACTTGGCCCACAGTAGATAACTATGTGCATATTAAACTCGTAGGAAACCCTTCTAACCAGAAGCACCGATGTTGCTGTGTGTGTGCACCAGGAGATGATTTTAGACGGCATGAATGTGAAAAGAGATTCTTAATAATAATAAAACTGGCATATCAGTTCCATCATTTCTCAAATTTAGGTTGAGGCCCGGATCAGTAGTTCAGTGGTAATCCATCTTGGGAAGACCCTGCATCTTCAGGATCTATGCATGCTCATGAATCTTCAAACCCTGAGTTACCGGAGCTTGTAGGATATATCGTTTGGATAAAGGGGGAGTCCCTGTGGTGTGGGTCACCAGGATGGGGCCTTGCTAACTGACTCTCCCTAGGTGTCAGGCCTTTTCAGGAATAACATGGTTATTAATTAGATAACAGGTTATTAATTAGATAACAACCTAACCAAAGAGGTAAAGGATCTATTCTCTAATAGGAAAAACCTGCTTCTGTTTATCAACACACAATACAGGGAAGACGCAACCCAGTCGAATGCAATTTGACACACAAAGGCCAATGGAATTAATGTGAACAGATACCAGCTATGGGTGTTTACTTTCTTCCAGGCAGCCTTTTAAATGGTATACCTGTATTCTTTCATTTCGTTCTCATGACAGCGCATGAAGTTGGTTGTAAATTATCCCTGTTCTTACCAAGGGGAGAACTGGGCTCTGAGGAAGGAGGGAACATGCTGTAGGAAACACAAGTGGTCGGTGGCAAAGCTGGGATGGAAGCCCTGCCATCCAAACATAGTGCCTACCCTCCTAACTTCCTTGTTTTACTCCTTTTTTAAAAAATGTGTGTTTGGGGCACCTGAGTGGCTCAGTCAGTTAAGCATCTGCCTTCTGCTCAAGTCATGATGCCAGGGTCCTGGAATGGAGCCCCAAGTCATGCTTCCTGCTCAGTGGGGAGTGTGCTTGTCCTTCTGCCTGCCACTCCCCCTGCTTGTGTTCTCTCTTTGTCAAATAAATAAATAAAATCTTAAAAAAAAAAAAGCATATGCATATATATACACACACACACAATTAAAAGAATATCTGCCAAGCAGGTACTTGTATAAGCACCAGCCCCATCAATAAACAGAACATTGCCAGTGTTCTAGAAGGTTCTCTGGCAGCCTTCTATGACTATGTGGCAGACTTCTGTGACTTTTGATAACACCTCGTTACCTAGAGGTAACACTTTCTGATCATTGTGATGACCATTTTCTTGCTCTTTTATAATTTATCAAAGCTTTTCATCCTGTGCTGTTACTACTCTACTTGTCTTGTTTTTCTGTAATTTTATCATCAATGCTTATAATCCTGTACTGCCTTTTTTTTTAACCTAGTATTCAAAGCCTTCCACGAGAGGCTCTGTCCTCATTTCCTATTGTTTTCCTGCTTGAACCTCTCCTGTATCTTGTGATAGATTTATATGCCCCCTAATATATGTATTGCTTCTTCCTTTACATTTGTTATAGCAAATCCCTTCCTCCAAGCCTCCTGTCCCCCAATTCACCCTTTTCTAATGGCCCGGCTGCCTTGGGGACCCCTTCTATTGGTTTTATTCCATAAGGATTCCTTTTCCCCTAAACTGCTCTGGTCCTTGTATCTATTCCACCCATTTTATACTTTCCTTGCAGTGCTGTGTGATGTTGTTGCTTTATTAATATAAAGCCTTAAAGTGTTTGTCACTACTAATGTTTTATTCATCATTAATTTATTCATCTAATACCTCTCTATTAAGCATACTGTGTGGCAGACGTAGGGCATATACACACAACAGAAAAGATATTTTCTGCCCTCTTGGAGATTACTTCTGGGAGTGGAAAGGCAAATTAAAAACAAATAAACAATAAATAAGATAATTTTGGTAAATAAGAGATCATCGTGAGAAGGCCTGAAGGAAATGAAACGGGTGGGGTGTTGGGGGCAGGGGTCTCCTCGGAGCTGAGATGTTTTCTATTCATTTGAGTAGTAAGCATCAGGTCAGAAAGCTAACTCAAAGGCCCTGAGACAGAAACAAGCCGTCCTGGGAGGAGATGAGGAATGAGCAAGAGGGTAAGAGGGGTTAGAAGTGATCACGGGTGGGCGCCTGGGTGACGGGTAAGTGCTTGCCTTCGGCTCAGGTCACGATCCCAGGGTCCTGGGATTGCGACTTGCATCAGGCTCCGTGCTCAGCTAGGAGTCTGCTTCTCTCTCTTTCCCTCTGCCCCTCCCCCCGCTTGTACTCTTTTCTGCTCTCTCAAAAAATTAATAAAATCTTTAAAAAAAAGTGATCATGGGTAAATCATGTAGAGTTATTTAGTTTTGAATGGCAAGTAGTAATGGCAACTGGTAACTAGTTTTAAAGTTTTCTAGATGCAGTAGGATAGCACCGCACAGTTTAAAGAATGGAAGGGAGATACTTGTCCTCACTTATGAGCTCTTACTTCATATTGTCGTTTTGCTTTTTGTATACATGTTTTTTTCCTGTAACTAGAGCATTCACTCTTTGTAGTTCCTTGGAAATTGTTACCATCGATACTGCTAGTCATGTTACAAAGCCCATGTGGGTGCCCTTTCAGGACTGTAATTATCCTAACACTTCCAGTTTTGAGCAATGTCAAACTTTTCGGAAAGTGCTGAGTATATTCAAAAACCCATCAACTCCATAAGGTTTCAATTGGACAACTGAGGTCCCTTTGTGTGGTGATTACACTATCAACAAACGTGACTCACCGTGCGGACAACTCAAGACGTGCCAAAATAGTTGTGAATTGTCTAAGACATAACATGTGCCCTTTTATGATGAGGGCTCACTTGATTGGGCTGCGTTCCAGTTGACCTTTTGTGCATTCCTCAAAGCAAGATGTGCGGAGCGAGGGAGAGGAGCTGTGCTTTCCAATAAACCTGGCAGACCTAGCCATTGCCTTTCTGCTTAAATTTCCCAGGGACTCCATGCATTTCATCTCCATACGGCCTGTGCCGTGCTTCTGAGAATTTTAAACAAGCCGAGCGAGCCACTGTTAAGAAGTGAAAATGAACCCTCACCAAATATATCCAATTACGCAAAACTGAGACATGCATACATAAGGTGGGGGGTGGGGGGTGAGCGTTAATAATAAAGAACTGAGAGCACGTGTCTGGTACCGGACATTGCAGGTGATCGATACTCGGATCACTCTTTACTATTTAAAGAAGCGAAAATGAGCTTCAGAATTGGAAAGAAAGGTCTGTAATTCTGTGAAACGAGACAGGCCTGGAGCAAGGCATATGGCTGTTGGCCTCAGGCAGGTTTCTCAGGACTAAGAGGAGGCTCCTTTGCTAGCAAGTTGAGATTAGTTATTAGACAGTGGCCTCAAGGCTCCGCTGCCCTGGAGGGAAGCACTGATGTTCTGATCACACTCCATTACTCCTCAGTGTTGCTAATGAGCCAGATTTCCAAAAGGGATGGCTCCCTTTAAATACAAGTAATTTTATACTCACCAAAATGACCTGAAATTATACCTACAAAAGGATCATATTTAAATGGCTCAACTGTCCAAGTAGCTGATCACCTGATCCTCATACTAGAGATGTAATGCCTCATTTCTCCAAGGATGGCCTGAAAAACCTGGGTCAGAGGTGCTTTAAAACAACTATCCTTAAAAGTGTTTACCAGAGATGTGCTGTTAGAGGAAATAGTAGAGTTCCAGTTGCCTGGTACCTAACTCTTCAATTTTAAAATCAGTAAATATTTATTGAACTTGTACCATTTTGCAGGCACTGTGGTAGATGCTAGGGATATAGTGGTGAACAAGACAGAAAGGGGCCCTGCCTTCATGGGACAGACTTCCTCATGCAGAGACAGAAACACACAAGCATGTACATATGATAAAGACTTACATAAATAAATGATTGGAAAGTTGTGTTTAAGGCCTATAGAGGAAACAGAAAATAGCTGAGGTTGAAAAGTTGACAAATAATAATAATAAAAAAATGTTTGGCCTGATTTAGGTAATAAGAAAAGGTCTCAGTGAAGCAGTGACTCAGTGTTGAGATCTAAAACAAAAGAAAGACTTACTCTTAAAAATATTGGAATGGGGCAGGTGAGAGTCCTCCAAGCAAGGTAACAGCTACATGTGTTGTGAGAAATGAAATGTACCAGCGCATGCAAAGTGTGTAGGAGGAGAAGGAAAGAACTATGAATGATGGACAGGGGGTCTGAGCAGGCAGAATTTTTAGCCACGGGAGGATGCTTGGATTTAACCTAAATGCACTGCCAAGCCGTTGAAAGTCTTTAAGTAGGATGAGGTATGCTCAGACTTGTATTTTGCAAAGCATGAGTATTTTTCTGTGAATTTGCCAAGACGCCTGGCATGTTGATGTGAGTTGGGGAGTCTTGACAAAACCATACTTTTTTTTTTTTTTTTTTTAAGATTTATTTATTTTAGAGGGTGCGCACGAGGTAGGAGGAGAAGCAGAGGGAGAGGGAGAGAGAATCTCGAGCAGACTCCTCACTGAACACTGAGCCTGATTTGGGGCTTGATCTCCGAGCCCTGAGATCATGACCTGAGCTGAAACCAAGAGTATGACTCTTAACCAACTGAGACACTGAGACACTCTTAACCAACTGAGACATGGGAGTGCCTCCCAAAACCATACTGTTCTAAGTTCACAAATTTCAAATATTTCTTTCTTTCCTATTATTAATTTTTAAATATTTTTTGAGTGTCTATGATATGCTACATCCGTTGTGTGGATACACAGGGAATATAGAAGAAAGGTCATTATTTAGGGTAGAAGACCACACAAGAAGGGAATCTTCACCCCTGTGATAGATAACTCCGGCAGCCTGAAGTTCAGAGACTAGGAGTGGGAAGAGGAGTGAATCCTTGAACCTGTGGGTCATGAGAGCTGCCCTTGGGGAGGTTGCTATACCCCTCCCCCCCACCCTGCCCCAGGATTTTGTCAGTATATATATATATTTTTAAAGATTTTATTTATTTGACACGGAGAGACAGATCACAAGGAGGCAGAGAGGGAGGCAGAGAGAGAGAGGGGGAAGCAGGCTCCCCACTGAGCAGAGAGCACAATGAGGGGCTTGATCCCAGGACCCTGAGATCACAACCTGAGCCAAAGGCAGAGGCCTTAACCCACTGAGCCACTCAGGTGCCCCGTGTCAGTGTATGTTAATACTTTTGTGCTTTGGATACATGGTTACAAAAGCCGGGATAAATAACATGGAAGTTATTATGTATTTTACTTGCTGTGTGTGTGTGATGAAAGGCAAGGTAGGTTCAGAGTAACAAAGATCAGATGATTGCACGGAGGCCAGCCCTAGCTTTGCGGCTTGATCAAGCTATGAGTCTTTGTAACAGAGCGGTGCTGAACTTCACCAATGATGTTTAGAAATATTATTGCATTAGTGTTATCATCATAGGTAGTCCTAGATACAGCAAATCAAAACTGTCTACAGTAAAAATATTGAATTAGGTAGCATTAAAGAGTGAAACTACTAGCAGATTTTAAAAGGAAACCGAGAGGGAACACCGGTCTTATGGGGATTTTTGGTGTTACTTCTGATGACTTAAAATCTCTTTCTGTTACGTCAACTAGAAAACAGCTTTCTAAAAAGCTAACGGATGGGCTTCCTGCTATCATAGAGCAAAACCTATGTGGCTAGAGCATAAAGACTTATTTTCACCTTTATTCTTATCTTGGTAAAGCAGCCCACTGACTGTATCAGCCTTCGTCTGGCTGAGGTTTAGAACTGCTGTAGTTGGCATTAAAGCCAGAGAAAGAGAGAGGGACACCAGATACTCGGACCGCCACAGGCACAAGCCATTATCTTCACCCTGTGAAAAATTGCCCGATTTCCTCTCTTGATAAAACTAGACATGCGTTTAAAAACATCACTTAGAAACACAAACCTCAAATACCTAAGTCCTTACTTCTCCTTTATCACTCGCCAGAGCCTTGGAGAATTAGGGTGGGGGGGAGGGAACTACTTGTAACGAAATGCGCTTAAAGAGGGGAAAATGTAAGGTTTCATTTTTTGACGCACAGCTGATAGAACCATTATCTCTGGAGGGCTTATTCAATCAAGAGCCGGAGATGCTTAAGCAAGTAGAGAGTAAGAGGTGTGAAAAAGCTTTCACTGAGGCATTAGAGCAAACCCTGCCAGCCAGGTCCTCCGTTGGCTCCCCTTGACTCTGGCCCCCTTGGGGCGCACAGGAGCCCTGTTAGGGCTCGCACTTCTGTGGGGACCACACGGCATTCTCTCTGCCGAGGGGACCATTCTCTGAGCGTTCCCGAAGCTTGGTCTGAATACCTTGGCAGAGCACTGATGCTGTCTGCTCTGTCCCCAAGCCACCTTTCCTGCACTATTCCGGTGTCACTTCCTTTCACCCACCCGCTGCCGTGTCATCCCAAACTCTCCATCCTTCTGCACAGCCTCCTGTACTTGTCTCCTCTGTGCCTTTGTTCCCGAGATTCTTACCACACTTTCAGGTTTCACCTTTTTTCACTAAATCTCCACAACTCTCTTCCAATCATTACTGCCTATGTCTCCATCCCTTGGTTTTGCATTATGCTTCCATGCACTGTTTTAGCATTTTCACCTTCCTTTCCTATTCTAGTTGTGTTTCTGTCTTCTCCCCTTCAGTCTGTGAATTCTTGGAGAACAGTGAATCATGTCTTCACTGTGTCTCCCTCTGAAACTTGCACATCCAGAGGAAATTTATTAAGCCCATTCTAATCTTGTTGTTCTAGGTGCCAGGGAGACAAATAGAACAAAACAACATAGTCCCCGTTCTCGTGGAAGTTGTTGGGAGAATGACAATAAACAGGAAACACAAACAAAATAATTACAGATTGTGATTCAAGTTATAAAGCAGACCGGATAACAGGATAAAAAAGAATCTTTGAGGAAGGGAGCTATTTCATTAGTTGAGGATAAGAGGAGGGTCCCTTGTAGTGGTGACCTGAAGGCTAAAAAATTGCCATTCTGGGGAGTGGCAGTGGGTAGGCCAAGTAGAACATTCCAGAGAGTAGGACTGACAAAATCCTGAGGCAAGAAAACCTTGGCATATTCTAGGAATGGTCTGAAGTCATTTTGTGGTGAGGGGGAAAGAGGAGATGGGCAGGAGCTACTTCACTCAGGACAGAAGTTTGGATTCTATTGTAATACAATGGGAAGCCATTGGAGGGTTTTAAGCAGGAATGTTATAGATATATATTTGAAGATTTTATTTATTTGAGAGAGAGAAAGTGAGAGAGAGCATGAGAGGAGAGAAGGTCAGAGGGAGAAGCAGACTTCGCACGGACCTGGGAGCCCGATATAGGACTCGATCCTGAAACTCCAGGATCATGACCTGAGCCGAAGGCAGTTACCCAACCAACTGAGCCACCCAGGCACCCAATTTATATTTTTCAAAGCTAATACAGATAGTCGTTGAATTCAGCTGTCTCTCTTAAGACCATGGCTTATTTTATCTAAATTAGTATTGGTGGTTTTTGTTTTTTTCACTGGAAGCATTTGTAAGAACTCCATATATAAGACGAGAAGACCAATAAAAAGAATACTAATTCATATTTTTCATGTTCATTGTCTGGGCCAGGTAGTTTTAACTGTCTCATTTCTACTGAACTATGAAAAAGGTTTTGCTAAACACACTTCTAATATAAATAGGACGTTGGGGAATGGGGTGGGATGTGTTTCTGTGAGTATGGTACCCCTTTAATTGAGTTCTGAGAGCAGATATTTAAAAATCAGCACAGTAACTTGTCCTTATTATTAAAATTTCTTCCCTTCACTTTATTTCTCTCTGCATCTAGGATTGCCCTTCATAAAGGTGAGAAACCCTCTTGTTGTAATCAAGAATCCGCACATTTTGGGGAGTGATTAATGACTTCTTTGTGGTGGGTGAATCTTCACTGGTCTTCCTTCGGGGCAGAATGAATAAGCCAAGTGGTCTGGGGTTTCTGAAGAGCAGTTACAAAGAGGGGACGAGATATGTGATGGGCACGGCAACTTTTAGACCCAAGTGGTAGAGAGGCTGAAGAACAGACTTTATGTTTTGAGAGACTCAGTTCGAACATTCGTATAAAACTTTCCTGGTAATAATTCAACTTGGAATCATGCAGCAGGATTTTATTGGTAGCCACCTATTTGTAGCTGAAAAGACTGGAAATAGTTTCACACAATGAAACCCAGCTATAAGGCAAGCTGACATAAACCAAATGTTCCTGATAGATCTGCCTACTCTTCGTAAACAGAATGGGGTCTGCAACAGTGGGAGGCTGGTCCATCTCTAATTTTATTTTCTTATTGGTGCTGATCCCCCCTAGATTGGAGGTGGAGTACATGTTTCAATTAACTTAAACATATAACCACTCCGGTGTGGGTTTCTATGTTCCAGGTCCACTGGGCGAAAGCATACAGTTTCATTTAACAACTGCGATGGGTAGCATACTTGATCATGCGGTTTCTAACAGTTTTGAAAATAGTTTTTGGAATGATAATAGTTGTAAGAGGTGAAACTATTATATACATATGAATAGGCTTTAAGTTTTTTTATGAAGTAATCCGATAAAATTGACTTCTACTCAGTCCCCAGTATCCTCACTTTATTGGCAACATTTCATCTGTGGGTTGTTGTTGAGACATTTTTACTGTTTACCAGATGGGGTAAGATTTTACATAACTTAAAACATCTGCTCCCATTGCGGTCCAATATGATCATCTATTTATATTTTTGAATTATATTATTCATTTCCTTTTAAATGATCATAAAACTGTTTTCAGAAGGATAAGTTTGCATGATATTTGCCACAGACATTTAACTTTTCTTTCCTTTTTTTTCATCTGATATTAGGATAAGCCATATTGTGAGCTATGAATATAGTAAAATATTTAGATGTAGCTTCACTTTGGAAATACTTGATTTCATAATTAACTGTTGTTAACGTCATCTCTGCTTTCCTGCCTGTATAAACCTGCATATAGTCATTCCAATATAAATATAAAATAAAGAAAGCTATTTTAGGTTGTGCCAAGGGTCTGACATAAAAGTTTTCAAAAGATACTGTGGGAATAATTCTGATGCTGAAAGAATGGAAGAAAGAAAAGCTATGCAAAAAAAATGGAAATGGAATTATTTACTGGGACTTTGAACTAGCTAGTGAAATTACGATTGTACAATATAAAAATAACTTTGGATATAAGAGTCAAAATTGGATGTAGATGTTGCTATTGTCCCCCATTTTATAGACAAGGAAACCACAGCTTAAGGACATTCAGGCACTTAACCCAGGGTTGCAGAGTTGAAGCTGCAGGGGCTCAGACCACAGTCCCTATTGAATCCTTGAGAAGCCCAGCTAACAGCACATACATCCATGATTCTGAGAGATGAGATGACAGCTCCCCCCTTGCTTATCATTGGAGCACGGTTTGTAGGGCCTGTTGCTCTCACAGGCATAGATATCGCTTTGGGGGTCACAGTGCATTTGCTGGGATAGTGAGTTGAATTGTGTCCCCCCGCCTAAAAAAAAAGATATGATAGATTCTGACCCCTATTACCTGTGAATGTGACCTTATTTGGAAATAGAGTCTTTGCAGTTGTAATTCAGTTAAGGATTTCCAGATGAAATCATCCTGGACTTAGATTGGGCCCTAAATGCAATGACAAGTATCCCTATAAGAGGGAGAAAAAGAATACACAGAGACAGAGAGTCCGGGTAAAGATGGAGACAAAGATTCGAGTTACTCAGCTATAAGTCGAGGGAAACCAGGAATTGCTGACCACCACAGGAAACCAGGAGAGAAGCAGAAGGGTTCTGTCCCAGAGCTTCCAGAAGGTAACAACTGTGTCAACATCTTAGAGTTTTTTTCCTTCTGTGCTCCAGAACTGCAAAAGAATGAATTTCCGTTGCTTTAAGCCACTAAGTTGGTGTGACTTTTTTTCTTGACAGCCCTAGGCAACTAAAATAGCTGGTTCTTGTCTACAATCTACATAAAGATTGCTATTAAAATGTCATAATTTTGGCTACTTTTTTTCGGATATAGAAAGCAAGATAAAATGGCAAGGTGACTAGAAATGCCAGTAGGAAAGGCATTAGGGGATGGCAATTCTGGGATATCCACTAACTAATTATGTAGCTCTGGAAGAGTCATGTAACTTCTCAGAGCCTCATCTCTAAATTGCTGCAGTAGAACCACCAGCCATCTTGAAATTGGATGATTCCTGCCTTCACTTGGAGGTCCGCTAGCTTGGCACTGCCATTTCTCCGGAGCGGAACATGGCTTGGCAGAACCAAGGCACTTGTGTGCAGATCCTACCCCTACCACTTGTTTGCTCACCCTCAACTTCTTTTCTGTACAATACTGGTCATTATGTTTACTTTAGAGGGTTATCAGTGGTTAAATGGGAAAATGTATGTAAAACATATCTTTGGCACATAGTAGGTGCTCAACAATTACTTGTCTTCCATCATTAAACTGTAGCTTTTGTTTCAGATATTTCAGGGCCAGTTTATCATCATGTTGACTCAGTCCTGAAGGCCTTTCTAGTTTTTGACAAGCAAATGTCTTATCTTTTTTAAAAAAAATTTCCATAATTTTTTTTTTCCAGTTTTCATTCTTGGCCCTGCCTTCTCTATATCACCAACAGACAAAGACATGCCATGCATATTGAATACTCTTCAGTTTGTTTTGAAAGAATAGGTTGAAAATACATTTTTTTTTTTTTTGTTTCAAACTATGCTCTCATCACACCCCATAAATCCACACCCTGAGAATTTACAAATCTCTGAACTAATATTCTAACTGTGACTCACTGGAAATAGTGCTCTGCCATTGTCTGACAAATACAGATGATTGACATTTCTAACTGATGTTAGGAGGAGGGCTTTTTAAATGAGACAATCTTCACTATATGACTTAAAGGACCTAGAGCCACCACTTGCGTAAATGCAGGCCTACGGACGGATGAGACTCTATGATGAAGCAGGGACTCAATGATAATGCAGAACAATCCCTTCAAAAGCCTAGATGAACTGGGGCACCTGGGTGGCTCAGTTGATTAAGCATTTAACTTCTGATTTTGGCTCAGGTCATGATCTCAGGGTCCTGGGATCAAGCACCACGTCGGGCTCTGCACCCAGCAGGGAGTCCTCTTGAGGATTTTTCTCCCTCTGCCCCTCTACCTGCTCACGCTCTTTCTTTCTTTCAAATAAATAAATTAAAAAAAGAAATAAAAGAAGCCTGGGTGAGCCATTGGCCTTTTCCAGTTAAAAGAAATTAATTTCAGAAACCTCTGAATTTTTTGTTTTAAGATTTTATTTATTTATTTGACAGAGAGGAGAGAGATCACAAGTAGGCAGAGAGGCAGGCAGAGAGAGAGAGGGGGAAGCAGGCTCCCTGCTGAGCAGAGAGCCCCATTCGGGGCTTGATCCCAGGATCCTGAGATCATGACCTGAGCCGAAGGCAGAGGCTTTAACCCACTGAGCCACCCAGGTGCCCCAAAACCTCTGAATTTTGGAATAGCAAGTATTTGTTACATTTTTCAGACTAGGATGGAGAGTCAAGTGCATGGTCCTGACCAGCATTTATTAAAACCTTAATTTCTCTCCTTTCTGTTTTTCTTACACACTAGAAGCTGCTCTACAGCTCCCAGACTGACTTTAGCTCCCAAGCCCTGCATTCTACCCCCATTTCTCTGGTTCCCTGACATCCCTTTACAATGTGACCTGTGCTAGCTCTGGCTGTGTGAGCTCCATCCCTCCATTTGCAAGCAGGGATAGTGGACAGGATTGGCCTGGATGATGCCAGGAGGATACACTTTCTTTTCCTTTTCCTTTCTCTTGATTCTTTTAAATTTAAATTCAGTTTAGTTAACATATAGTGTAGTAATAGTTTCAGGGGTAGAATTCAGTGATTCATCAGTTACATATAACACCCAGTACTCATCACAAGTACCCTCCCTAATGCCCATCACCCAGTTACCCCTTCCGCCCATCCATCTCCTCTCCAGCAAACCTCAATTTATTCCCTATAGTTAAGAGTCTCTTATGGTTTGCCTCCCTCTCTGTTTTTATCTTATTTTATTTTTCCTTCCCCTCCCCTTTGTTCATTTCTTCTGTTTCTTAAGCTCCACATAGGAGTGAAATTGTATAGTCTTTGTCTTTCTCTGACTGACTTATTTCGCTTAGCATAATACCCTCCAGTTCCATCCATGCCATTGCAAATGGCCAGATTTCATTCTTTCTGACAGCTGAGTAATAGCCCATTGTATATAGATACCACATCTTTATCCGTTCATCTGTCGATGGACATCTGGGCTCTTTCTGTAGTTTGCCTATTGTGGACATTGCTGCTGTGAACATTGGGGTGCAGGTGCCCCTTCGGATCACTACATTTGTATCTTTGGGGTAGATACCCAGTAGTGTAATTGCTGGGTCATAGGGTAGCTCTATTTTCAACTTTTTGAGGAACCTCCATACTGTTTTCCAGGGTGGCCGCACCAGCCTGAATTCCCACCAACAGTGTAAAGAGGGTTCCCCTTTCTCTGCAGAGGATTCTCTTTCTTGAGCTGAGGAAAATGCTATGAACTTTACATAAAAAGTAATTTTTAGACCTGTCACAATAAGTTTATAATTACAAACTTTTCCTTTAAATGTACTTTCAGATATATTATCACATTTCCTCTTTAAAATATTTTATGACATTCTCATAATATATTACTATTTTTAGGAGACTAGCTGACTTGGCTGAGTTAAGTGTGGAGGCAAAACTTGAATCTGGGTCTTTTAACTCCTGGTCCTGTGTCTGTCTGTCTGTCTGTCTGTCTATCAATCATCTGTCTCCCTGTCTCACCATCTAATCATCTGTATTCCTTTATCCACCCATCTAGTCTCATTGCTTTGCTGTAATCGTACTCAGATGGGTGCATGTAACTCATGTTCTAAGAGTAGACTGTGGGAGGTGGTGGTCATAAATGCTTGGCACCCTCCCAGCCACATGGTGCTGCGTGGTGCGTGCCAGTCCTCACGGTCAACCACCACTGAAGCTGCCAACACGTCCTAAAGGGTCGTAACAATTGAAGGTAAACTGTCAGAATGGAGGACCAAAAGGGAGAGAGACAGGCAATGAGACAATTTTATGGGGTGGATATGCTATAAAATTTTACTGTCACTTATTCCTGACTCCACCTTTCCTGAGTAATGTGTCTGATCAAAATGTAATGCAATAAAAATAAAATGAAATAATTGCTTTCCTACTCCATAAGTGGAAATCAAAAGTCAGTGGGGAGGCAGGTTTTCCAAGTTAAAAGCCATTCAAACTATGAATAAATTATATCAGATTATGGCCATTAATTAATCTAATCAAAGGATTTTTGGGGTAGAAGTAGCAGAGGTTTAAGATTAGAAAGTTTTTTTGAAAGGCCAGCTGGGTCTGATTTCTCTTCTAGGCTCATTGTAATCCTCATCCCAGTTTTGCCACTAAAAATGATTTTCAACACACATGCTTTTTAAAACATGAATTAAATAAAATCAATAAGGCTCCTTTTCCCGATTTAGGGATCATAAGCCTTTTCCCATAAAGGACCGGAGAATGAATTTTAGGCTTTGTGGATTGCGTGGTCTCTGTCACAATTGCTCCCATCATCCTTTGCGGCTCAAAAGCAGCAATGGACAGAAATGAGTTACGTGTGACTGTTCCAAACAACTTTATTCACGAAGACAGGGAGTGGATGGATTTAGTTTGTAGGCTGTGGTTCGCAGACCCCTTTCCTAGTCAAACTGAGAAGCCAGGAGGTGGGCGGTGATGCTAGGAAAACCTGTGTTTTTGCTGAATATAAAATGCAAGACAAACATCTGTGCACATTGCCAGACATAGCTGCATTAGCCTATCCTGATTTATTAATATATGCAAACACTGTCCGCTCACCTTCCCTCCCGTGATTCAAGAATCTCTTTACTTTTCTACAGCAGAGAAACAAAAGGTCCAGTTCTCTTCAAGGCTAGGCCTGCTCTCCAGGGAATGGAAACAATTGCAATTGGAAAAGCAAATATTCTCCCTTACCAAAGTTTTAAAATAGAAAGTGGAAAAATAAAAACTTCATTAGTAGCCAGAACTGGGCTTTGGATGCTCATTGGTTTTGAAAGCGCCAAATAGGCGAAAAAAATGAAAGCATCAATCTTTCAGAATCAATGCATCTCTCTGCAAATAGAGCTAACTTTCTATTTCAACCCCATTCTCCCTTCATCCACCATAGAGACACTAGAAATCAGATCATCCCAGAGTTAAACTACATTACAGTGCCAAGCAAAGATTCTTGGTATATAGATTCTTAGCAAAATGACAACCACACGGCAAACTTTAGAAAATGTAACATAATGTAACATACATTGAGGAGCCTCCTAAATAGATGGGAAGCCAGCAGCTGCGAGCTGTCGCTTTCAGCATCTGACCTCCCCGAGATGCTTAATAAAATAGCCTACAAAGTATTACTCTCTCATCAGTGCCAAGAGGCATTTGTGAGGAGATAAATAAAGCTATTTTCCAAAACGGGGAATATTCTGGTGTGCCGGTATTGAAATGACAGTTTCTTTATGGGATAGGAGATGGGCAGGAGAACACCAGCCAAGTAGTTGCCCCCGTGCCCACCACCAGTCTAAGGTCTATAATGAGATTCCAAATTAGATCGCTGAACCTCAGAGACGAGGTGCTTCACATCTGTGAGATGTTCAGCTTGACTTCATAATGAGTTCACCGAGCAGAATGAACCACACTTGAAATCAAATACTTTGCATTCAGGATGAAATAAGTGGGGATCAATCATAGTCAGGGAAGTGGCATTTGCTCAGAATGTAATGCTGTACTGAGCTGAAGTGGGAAAAAAAAAAAGGGACAGTGGGATGTGGAGTGTGCAAGAGAGCAGTTCATGAGTGACACAAATTTGTACCGTTTGTGCTGGGGCCGCGCTGCTGTGTAAAGAAGGTGGGATGGTGAGGAGGAAAGGGTCAAGCTATCTACTGATGCAAACCAGCATGCGCTGGAAGCACCCCCCCAAACACCACCATCTTGGGAACGTTTTCAGAGTATACCCTTCCCTGAGGTTTTTGTCTGGGACAGCTTTGGGGAGCCCAACAAAGCAGTCTTGGTAACCAGTGTGTCTTGTTGCATGCCATGAGATTCTGGCTGGAGGCACGCAGAGCCCACCTACGGGTGGCCAGAGTGGCGTCCGCACGCCGGGACACGCACCTTGCACTGGTCGGGCTGCTTGCTTGCAAAGTCCCTGACGTGAGTTTCGGGGAAAAGCTGTAGGCTGGCATGGCCAACACCCCAATAATCCAGGGCTTTTTATCCCAGCCAGCCTGCCATGATTAGTATACCTGCCAGGGCCAGGGGCCCTCCCTGGTAGGGGTTGGCTGCTGGAAATAATCAGGGGTGCCCCCAGGTGCAACCCACATCTCCTTTCTCAGAACTGAGATCGTTACTTGTTCACCGAGTAGTGGGGAAATGTCACTGGAGGCCTCATTAACGGTAGGCAGGACACAGAGTCATAGTAGAACTTCTGGCCTTTCTGAAGGATTTGAAGCTTATATTACAGGAGGAAGGAAAAGAACAGGTGTCGTGACTTGTCTTTTTCTTTTTTCATCCTGCAACTGTCACTCACAGGGTTCCAAACAGAATGAAAAGCACCAACAGGAAGCTCAGTGAGTTGCCTAGCTTGGGAGGTCATGCTGGTTCGTTGCACTCATTGATTTTACCAAAAAGGACAGTGACCCAGTGTCCCTCTCCTACTTTCTCTTTCAAGATTCTCTTTTGACTTGACCCAGCCTCTTGGCTGCCAAGCTCCATCCGGAGCCCAGCAGCCACCTGCTTGGATTGGTCCCGGACGTGGTCCTGCTGCTGGCCTTAGGCTATCTTCTGGAATCCTCCAAAAGTCACAGGGGAGCAAGTAAGTGCATTTCATTCTCTCTGTTCCTCATTGTGTCTGCTAATGAAAGCTTTCTGCTATGGAGGAGAGAGACTAGCCCGTCTGGTGCTCCTTTGCTCCCTAGTAGGATTATTAGATAGATGGGAGGTATTTGGGACAGCAGCCTCTGGCTGCTACTGGAGTTCTTCCTCTGGACTCACCCCTGCAACACCAAGCTGTGATTTTCAGCGTGACAGTGGACTGGAAAGGAGTAAGGGATGTGCCGGAAGGCTTTCAGGGTCAAAGAAAAACATGGCAGGGCATGCAGTACATAACAAAGTTAAGCAATGCTAGTGTGTACAATGCCTCTTTAGGAAGAGGTGTTTCCCAGTCTGCTCTACCAATTAACTTACTCCGGAGCATTTCCGAAGACTGTTACTCTGAGGGGAGCTTGAAGGGTTAAATGGTGAGAATGATCACTGCTGTTCATTATACCTACATATCGAGGTAGTATCCTTAAAGCACGCGTCGACAGCCATTGCTCTCAAGGAGACAAGAAGACTATGGTCTCTCATTAAGACAAGTACAAATTGATCCAGGGTGTTCAAGGTCAACCCATTAAAAGAAGTGCTATTGTTCCGCCATTTGTCTCCCTCTCTTTCTTTTAAATTTACTCCTCTCCGAGTCACTGAAGTCCACCCTCTTCCCCAACCCCCGCCATTCTTAGACTCTCTTAGGGAAAATTCTGTGTACTTTTCTGAGTTGAATCTCATCTTGCTATTCTTGTCCATATTCTTGTTCCTAAGGGAAAAGACATGGCTAGAATTCTTGTGTGTATATGACTGATTAAGCCTTTAGAAAAAGAGATAATGAGGCAGAGACCACCAGAGACTCAGAGACTCTCCAGCATAGCTAGAAAACAACTATGTCATCTCAAAAGAAATCTTGTCATTAATATGCCGGGGATGGGAGTCCTTGTCTGAACGGTCATGCAGGCAGGCTGCGTTTACCGAGTACCTGCCGCGCTGCAGACTACTGTCCCAGTCACAGTGGGGAATTATGTAGGAGCAAGGCACTCTGATAAAAATAAGAGGGACAGAACAAAACCGCACTGAAGAATACAGAGAGTAAAAAAACAATGGACTCTCAGAAGTACTTGTGTAATCTGGTATATCATTCCCTGAGTGCTAACGGTGTGGGTACAGGGCCACAGCTAGAGCCTGGAGGAGGTTTGGGGAGGCCTCTGGGGGTGGGGAGAGGCAGCTCCGAATACTGAGGCAGATCAGCGTGC
>CM053605.1:123343572-123374050 GCA_028646535.1 Procyon lotor
AAGCTCTTTAACAATCTTTGTCATTATATACACTGATATTTTCAAGGAAGTACCATTCTAAATGGTGAACATTTTAGAAGCATCCTTACTATATTTGCAAACAACACCCTAATGCTTGCTCTCTCTGCTATGAAACACTCCAGTGGAGGTCCTAGCAAGTGCAATAAGACAAGAAAAAAAGAAATTATCTACTTGCTAGCTTAGTTTATCTTCTAGGTTTTATCTTCTACTAGTTTATCTTCTTCTACTCATCTCTAAAGGGGTACATTTTCAGGCTTATTTCAGTACTTCAATTTCTTATTGCATATGCTCCCCATAGGTGGACTCATTGTCTCCCATGGCTTTCGTTGCAGTATATAAATTAAATGTCCAGATCTGTATTGGAAATTCAGACTTCTCTCCTGAATCATACTCTTAACATCTAATTCTTTGTTAGACAGCACCACCTGTATACCCCAGAGGCATCCGAAAGTTGACATATCCAATATATTCAATACTGAACTCATCGTCTTCCCCTGTAAGTCTGCTCTTTCTCTATATACAGAGGTTGTTCATGCCAAAATGTCACTAGTATCTAGATTGGGAAACCTCCATTTTTTCCATATTTCCTGTGTTGGGAACAGTGCCAGCTTTCCCTCATCCCACAGTCATCATTTCTGGGAGTTATTCCAAGCTCATCCCCAGACAACTGTACACAAAGATTCGGTTTCCTCACTATTTTGTCATTTCTGTCTTCACTTTTCCTTTTCCACCACTAGTGCCTTAGATTGGGCTTCTTGGGCTTCCATGATATTTCTCCATAACTTTTGTAATAATACGTTAATTGGCCTCCCTGTTAATTCTTACACTCTTCCATAATATTACAGTTACAGGGACCTGTTGAAAATGAAAGTCTAATTATCACTATTTCCTGACTTCAACCTTTTCTGGAAAACCTTTACAGGTAAAGCAGAAACTATTTAGCATATACACAAGGTCTTCCAATTTCCGGTCCTGTAGTATTAACAGTCAGTATTCATTTATTCCTTGGATTTATTACAACATTTACTTAACCTTACATGCTAAACATATGCATTTACATATATTTAATTTAATCTCAAAACAGCCCTAAAATGAAGGTATTGTTTTTATTCCCTCCTTTTAGAGTTCAGGAAACTAAGGCATAAAGTCTCTAAAGAATTTATCCAAGGTCACACACCTAGAAAATGACATGTTTGGAATTTGAGCCCAGATGCCTTTTGATTCCAGAGCATAGACTACCCCTGCCCCCATTTGCACTCCCAGGAGTGCAGGAACACCCTTTTGCTTCCTTTTCCTTCTTTTGGGTCTTGGTTGCACAGAATCAGCTTCATATTTGTTTTATGACACATTCTCAGTATTTTCATGCATGGATAGTTCATTGTTTTTAATAACGTTATAACACCCCAAAATGCCACTCAAAACAAGACCTTGACCGTAATCTAAACCAAAAAATGTGACTCATATTTTTATTTCCCTTCCCTGTTTCACTGAAGTTACTGTCATTCTGGATCTACTTTTGTTTTTATATACACTTATTACTATTATATGTATTCCCCCGAAGTATATATTTTTATTTTAGATGATTTTTACTTCAAAAAGCTTTCATAATGCATATAATTCTTTGTGACATGTTGTTATGAAGACTGACCTATATCATCGTGCTTTGACCACTATGTAACAAACCATTTTGTGAATATACTACCTTTGATTGATCCGCTCTGTAGTGGATGACTATTGGCTCGTATCCAGGACTTGGTTGTTCTGAATAGTGCTGCCATACACATTCTTAGACATGTTTCCTTGTATGCGTGCACAAGTTTTCTTTGGACACAGCTCATGTCCTTCATCCCTATGCTCTACCACCTTTCCTCCTGGATATACTTAGAGTCATTCCATTGTTCAACAAATATTTATTGAGCACCAACTATGTGTTCTAGGTGCTGAGGAAATAAAGACAGAAAATTCTTCCTGTTATAGAGCTAACGGGGAAGACAGCAAAAACACAGAGAAGTAACTAAACACATAAGTAAGCTATAATGTATCTTTTTCCATTTCTCACTTTACAGTTAATGCTACAGCAGTTCTAAAGTACTGGCAATAAGGTTTGATTCCTCCAAATTTTAGCTCATATTGTTTGATTTGCATGAAGTGTCCTTTAAGCCCTGGTGTTTCTGAGATTCAACTCAGATAATACCTCTGTTATGAAGCTTTCAGTGGTACCTCCCTCCTAAGGTAAGGTTCCCTCCTTTATACTCAAACAGCTCCTTATCATATCTTTATCACATCTCTTCCACTTTCTCCCTTCCCTAGAGTACAAAATCAAATCTTACTATCTTTCAGTAGCTCTAATGACCAGTGTGATAGCAGCAGATAAAAGGTGTTCAGTAGATGATTATGGGAAAAAAGGCTGAAATCCTTCTCAAAATTCTAGGATGACATATTCTGAAGGAATTCACGCTTGTGATTTTAAGAAAGAGGCTTAGTTCTGTAGATGAGGATTGTAAGAAGTAGTTACGATGAGTGCATCTCTTCACCCATGAAAAACCAATGTAATCTGGTTATGCCCTTACTCAAGGAAGCAAGACAACCTTATCATTAATTAATTTAAGAGACATGTTGTCAAAACTGCTCCTGTTCCTTTTGCACAAGAGATCAAAAATGGATTTGGAAAAGAAACTCCAATGAAGTGGTTTGGAAAGCAATGTAATTTAGCAGAAAAAGCAATGCCCTAGAAATGAGAAGAACTTGGTAGTGGTATAGGTAGAGGGCTTGAGCTTATGGAATGGAAAAGAGAATAAGAAATCATAATCCTGGAGAATGTGATCTGAAGGTCTGGAGAATAGATATTCTATAACTACCCTTTTCAGTCATAGTGATTTTTTCTTACCTGGAAGAAAGTCCTCCTTAGATATTTAAACTTCAATCTGGCTTAAAGTTGAGACAGATTGATACTTCTAATTGTTTAGTATCTGTTCATAAGTGAAGACATACCGGTTATATCTCTCATGTCTATATTTGTTGTTCTCTTTGTCAGTGAAACTTTTGATTGTGAAAGTACTTACAGGCCCTCCCCCCACCTCCTTCCATCCTAAATTCCTCACTGGTAATAGAGGATTATGTCAATGAAGGCTACATTGATTTGCAAACAAAGTAATAGGAATGAAAGACAGTCTTTTGAGAGTTCTAAAACAAGTTCTCCCAGGACCAGGAAGATGAGGAAAAGACAAGAAATGTTATGTCTGGATCGAGACCCTCCCAAAAGAACCCACAAAAGGCAGGCTGGATGCAAGAGGAAGAGGGTTTCTTTCCAGCTAGCTGGGGCTCCCACTGGCATACTGGACGCAGGGCAGTGCTAGGGCAAGAAGCCCCGCCTCTCTCCTTCGAAGCATCTTTATGCATTCAAGTAAACAAGCACTTATGTCACTACACACGTAGGTGAGTTCCTTATTCTTTATATGGCAATTACCTAAATCTATGCATTTCATTGGTGCATTTGAACAACTCGGGCTAGGCATCACACAGGGAAGATAAATTCCAGGTATAGTTTCACGCCCATACCCTTAGGCCTATCTTTTTCTGGCACGCCCCTACCTTGTACCCTTAGGCCTGTCTTGGAGGAACTTAAAACTGAACTCCACAGAAACATAGGAGAATTCTACAGAAGAAGGGGCCAGAATGAAAAAGATGGGCTGTAAGAAATTTCTATAGTGTTTATGATCAGAAATTGGACATGAAACACACAGAAGAGCCATGTCTGTCAATGGAAGCAAAATTAATGACCCAGTAATTCTACCACTGGTTATTTACCCAAAGAAAATAAAAAATACTTACTCAAAAAGATATATACACCCTTTATTTATTGAAGCATAATTTATAAAAGTCAAGATATGGAGGTAACCTAAGTGTCCATCGCTAGATAAATGGGTAAAGAAGGCGTGGTCTGTGTACACAGTGGAATACCACCCAGCCATGGAAAGGATGAGGTCTTGCCATTTCTGATAACATGAATCGACCTAGAAGGTGTTAACGCTAAGTGAAATAAGTCACGCTGAGAAAGACAAATACCATGTGATTTCACTCATACCTGGAATTTAAAAACCAAATGAATAAATAAACAAAACCCAGAATCAGACCTATAAATACAAAGAGCAATCTGATGGTTATCAGAGGGAAGGAGGATTGGGAGATGGGCAAGATGAATGAAGCCCAGTAGGAAATACAGGCTTCCAGTTGTGGAATGAATAAGCCTCAGGGATGAAAGGCACAGCATAGGGAATATAGTGTGGTACTGTGATAGCGTTGTTTGGTGACGGATAGTGACTACACTTATGGTGAGCATTGCATAAGGGAGAGAGATCGAATCTCTGTGATATACACCTGAAACTATGCAACATTGTGTGTCAACTGTGATTAGGTAAAAAATTAAAAAAAAAAACAACAACAGGAAACAGAAAACTAAGGAAAAATTTTAAATGTGGAAAAAAAGGAAGAAACTGATGAGAGTTAAGTGACGAAGAATGCAAGCAACTCAGGGACTCCTCAGATCTCTCTTTTCATGGGGCCTCATAGGACTGGAGCTGGTTTATGGACACATTAAAAGAGAAGGTCTTCAGGATGACTAGCATTCGAGAAGGCATGGGATTACATTTAGAATTGGAATAGGCATTTGTGACTGCATATACATAATGAATTGAGGGTTGCTCATAATACTAAATAATACTGGGATGTTTCCATGTAGCTTTGAAAGTATGAGCATATAGGTTTAGAGCTATCAGCTTCATACAGATTTCCTTCTCTTTTAAAAAAATGTACAGTTTTTTTTGGTTTTTGATTATTTTAGGAACATATTTTAAGGAATTAAATAGAGGTCCCAGGAGGTGGCAATTGACCAGGAAAGATCATTTAATCGAATGCTTGTGTATGATGGAATCTGTGTTCTTTTTTAAAAAGTACTCATCATATCTCTCTGATAGGAAGAATTTGAGAGGCAGGGTAGGGGATCATGGGGGATTGGGGGAGAGAAATGAAACAAGATGGGATGGGGAAGGAGACAGACCATGAGACTCAAAACTCATGAAATGAACTAAGGGTGGCTGGGAGGTAGGGGGCATAGGGATGGGGTGGCTGGGTTGTGGACATTGGGGAGGGTATGTGCTATGGTGAGTGCTGTGATATGTGTAAGCCTGATGATTCACAGACCTGTACCCTTGAGCAAATAACACATTATATGTTAATAAAAAATAAATTAATTTAAAAAAGTATTCATCATACATATCCAGATGAAAGAAAGATATCCATTGAACTTTAATGTTTGTATCAGTTAGGATAATTTGGCTGAATGTGACTGACACCTTCAAAGAACAATGGTTTAATCAGTGTAGAGATGACTTTTCTCTCACAGATAGGAGGGCAAGAATAAGCAACCAAGGAATGGTGTAGTGCTCCAATTGATTCATCAGAGATTAGTTTCACTCCATGCACTTGCCTCATTATCACCAATATATGTCTCTGCTTCGTGATTCAGCTGCTAACAGTCTAGCTGCTGTGTTCTCATTTTAGGGTATATGAAGAAAAAATAGGAAAAGGGGCATTTCCTTTAAGAACACTCCTGGAATTTTTACCTTTTACTTTTGCTTACTTCTACTTAATAGGATATAGGCTGGGAAGTGCTTCTTTGTTCTGGGAAGCCATATGTCCAGCTTAAAATCAGAGACTGGGGGAAAATGTATATCTGCCATTGTGTTTCATACAGCCTCGATTCTGGGGCTGTCTTACCCAGTGGAGATACCAAGGACAAGGACCAACCAATGGTGGGCATAATCAACAGAGCTTTAGAAACTGGGTAGTATCCAGTGAATGGTTTAAAAAGAGTAGCCAAAGAGATGTTAGTTGTCACTATGTTTTAGAAAGGACATTACCAGGTCTTGGCATTTGAAACTATATCACCCTGGGGAAAATTTTTTGGCCATTGAAAGGGGAGAGAGGGAGAGATAGAGAGAGGGAGATGGGGAGAGAGGAAAAATATTAAAGAGCAAGACACATTTCTTTCTCTAAAATATTGATTTTCCATTTTAAGTTAGAGCCAACTATCAATATAGATAAAATTGGTAGTTCACAGAACTGATGAGAATTCACAGAGCTTAACAAATGAATGCATGGCTTGATCTTACTGCAACATATTTAGAGAGAAAAGAGTGTATTGATCAACTTGCTCTAGGACACCATCTATGAATTACTATTGTTTGAAATGGCCTTATTGCCAGAAGTTTATATATGCTATATTTTGTTCATTATAAGGGAATTCAAACTTTGCTGGTTTTGAGAAATGGTCTAATATTAGGTGTGTCATGAGGATATGTTTTAATATGTAATATATGAGTTGTGGGTTCTTGTGTTGCTTTAGTTGCTACATCATATTTTAATCTTGTATGAAAAAATATTGTGTCCCTGCCTCAGTTACACTCTTAGGAACATTGAAAGTAATTATGGATTATTCATTTCTAACCACAATGGAAGAGGGTGTTGTTGTAAAAAGTCACCTCATGGGGCACCTGGGTGGCTCAGTGGGTTAAAGCCTCTGCCTTCAGCTCAGGTCATGGTCTCAGGGTCCTGGGATCGAGCCCCACATTGGGCTCTCTGCTCAGCAGGGAGCCTGCTTCCCCCCTCTCTCTCTGCCTGCCTCTCTGTCTACTTGTGATATCTCTCTCTCTCTGTCAAATAAATAAAATCTTTAAAAAAAAAAAAAGTCACCTCATGTTATACCCTTGATTACCAAAGGGTAAAATCCAACCTTCCTAAAAGTAGAATGTTTGTGAGAGTATCTTCACCTTTGTTCCTCCTTTGACTTGCTTTTAAGGCAGCTTTTATTATTTTGAGTCACAATTCAGAAAAAAACAAACCAAACCAGCCTGTAGCTACAACAGTGTCTAAAGGCATTCATGCTTTAATTGCTTCACATATAACATTTAGTAATTACTGAGTTGATACACTTCATTTATCTAAATTTATCCAGCTATAATGAAAGCTGCCCACATAATTTTCTATTGTGAATGACAAATACACAGTTATATCATAACTCTACTTATTTTGGAGTGGGTCCCAAAGAAATCTACATGTATGCTATAAATATACCTTGAAACTTCTTACCATAAGGAGGCTCCTATATCTATTTGGAGGTATTGAAGAGTAGAAAAAAAATAGCTTGCCTTATTAAGTTAAATTCTGTGGGAAAGAATTTAGCAGAAAACCTATAATAATGTTTATAAGTGGATAGTGTCTAAAGTTATTTTGTTTTTGTTTAATCAGTTTTTCAGAATTGTAAAATGTTAAGATTCAGACATTAAGTTACAGATTCTAAATGCTTAAAAGGGGAGTTCAAGAGAACACAGACAGGAATCCAACATTCTAGAGCTCTTCCAGATGTGCAGAATGTAATCTAAAAGAATCAGTTAACATTTGACTCCATTAGGTTTGAATGATGTTAGTAATAATCTTTTATTATACATTTATAGAATTAATTATGATTAGTAAGGTAAGAGCCAAGTGTTACAGACTAAAGACACAAGTAGTATGGGAATTGAGCATGTTTGAGGATAGAAAGATGGGAGAAGCCATGACCTTCTGCTGGATCATGATGGGTAGATGAATCAGATAGAGATTAAAGGAAAAAAAACCCAGAGAATTACATTCCTGGGGGGTGCAATGAAGGAGTAAGAGCTTGAAGGTTGGAATGAGTCAAATGTGTTCTGATGTTCAAGAAAAGTAGAGCATTCATCGTGGGGGATGATAAGCATGGGAGTGATTCATTTGGTTGAAATGTGATAGATGTTGAACTTGATCAAGTAGAATGTGGATGAAATTCCAAGCATTTGATCTACAAAAGACATAAATGGTGTTTGGGTTGATCAGTCTTCAAGTATTGCATGAAATGGTAATAGGGACATCAGTAGTAAGACCATGGCAGCTTTCAAACTCGCTAGTGCTAAAATCATCTGTGCCAGTTGTTAAATTTGTAGCACTTAGAACAGCACCTGGCACATAGCAGGTACTCAATAAGTATTTGTTGGACTGAATTGAATTTTGACCAGCCTTGAGTCTATCCTACTCCAAGTGTTATTTGTTTATGGGTTATGAACGTTCTCATAGATTTTGTGTTTTCATGTGAGAGGCCAGAGAACTACCAAATCTTTCAGGTTTCAAAAGAGAAAGTTGTAATGGTAGAATTGATTCATCCTTATGCCATATGTTTATTAATTCATTTAGTTAATAAATATGGAGCATCTACCATATGATTAGAACTCTTCTGGTTGGTAGGGGTACAGAGGTTAATGAGACAGATGAGGTCTCTGGCTTCATGGAACTTATGTGGGGGACAAAACCAAACAGAAAATACTGTGACATGGTAAAGTAATATATTTGGGTTTTGTCCTCAGCTCCTACCACAGAGCATCAAAATTGGAATTTCCTTGGAATTTCCCAAGTGTTAGGAGTATCTTTGTTACCTTCATGAGATGACAGTAGTGGGTCCCTCAGTAGTTTCTGGATAGGGTCACCAGAAAAAACAATTATGTGAGTAGAGGGGTGGAACTTTCAGGCAAACTGACTTCTGGGGAAGGGACCGGGACTAGAGATTGATCGAGCTCAATCTTATAGCCAATGATTGAATCAATGCATCATACCTACATAATGAAATCTCAATAAAAGCTTTGGACCACAGAGGTCAGTGAAGCTTCCTGGTTGGTGACCACGCTGGTGGGCAGGGAGGGAGATGCATCCTGACTCCACAGGGAAAGGGAATGAATGCTCTGTGCTCTCCCCCAGACTTAGCCGATGTGTAGCCTTTATAACAAAACTATAATCATAAGCATTGAACCTCCCAGACTTCTGTGAGCTGTTCTAGCAAGTTATTGAACCTGAGGGGGTTGTGGGAACCCTGAATTTGTGCTCATTCAGTTAGAAGTATGGATGGCTTGGGATTCCTCAGAGTGTGACTGTCATCTGAAGAAGAGTGGCCTTGTGGAGGACCGAAACTTTGACATGTGAGGTCTGCATTAACTCTGGGTAGTTAGTGTTAGAATTGAATTGTGGTACACCCAGTTGAGGTGGAAACAGTGTGTGTATGTGTTTAATGTGTGTGAGTCTGTATTAAAAGTGTTAAATGCTTGTAAATTTTTAGTGTCTCATTTTAAGATAGATGCCAAGTGGTGAGGATGGTGTTTAATGATAGTGGAAACTAACCTGTTTCCCTCTCAAATTGTATCATGCAATTTACATTGTTTCACTCTCAAATATCATGCAAAGGGGCACCTAGTACACCTTCTTTTATTACTGGGACTTTGGGATTATTGCTTTAGGGAGAGAATAAAACACAAGTTAGACCTTGAGGGACTGGTGATACTTGGGTTAGCAGAGAAGGGAGGAAAGAAAGGAAGGACTGAAGTAGTGTGAAACCCTGGCAAGGGCTAGAGCCAGCCCTCTGGACATCTAATATTTACAGTCTTCAGCTCTTTCCCCTTATAGACCAAATAGGGCTGAGCATCTCATTGATGCGAAGCCGTAAGGAGGATTATCATTGTTTGCCGATATTATTATTATGAATAATGGTAACTCTCATGTTCCTCGCTGACTGCAGTTTGCCAGTGTGTTTTATATGTATCTCATGATTCTTTCAATGACATTCTGAGGTGGATTATTATTTTCTGCATTTACACATGTGAAAAAATTGATGTCTCAAGAGGTTAATAGGTTTGCCAGTGGTTTTAAAAGAAAGAGACAGACTAAGATTCCAATTCTTGTCCTTACACAAGAGATGCAGGCTCTCTACACTAGACCAAAGCTTCCCTTTAAAATTCAGGGCCATAATTTTCCTGTTTGTTGTTTTTCCCACCCTGATTTACTTGAATTACAACAAAACTCCACGCCATTATTGAGTAGAATAATTAATGGATCCTGAAGGAGGATGGAGATAGAATCTGTAATTCCACCTCTGGAGCAGTGTCCCGTTTCTCATTGAACGTTCTAGTCTATTCCATAAGGGTCTGGAGTAAGAAGCAGCCTGTGACTTGAACACCAAGGGAAAAAGAAATGAAATAGGATTTTTTTTTTAACAATGGATTAATTTTTTTTTTTTTTTTTTTATATCAGATATGTGTACCAGGAAGCAATGTCTGCAAACTGTAAACGGGTATTTAAGAACCGGGCATAATTAGGGCCCTTTTGAAAGGATGATTTTTTTAGAAAGTTGTGTGTGTATATATATATATATATATATATATATACATACTAGAATTGAATTCAATACTTATATTGAATATATATATATAATTTTTTTTAATCTTGTGAAATGTCCTTCAGTGAACATCTAAGTAAATATCCATGCACTGAACCTATGAATTTCTATTAGACATTTTGAAACAGAGTGGAATTTTGCTGAGTGTTAGGGGCTCCGCAGACTCACGTTGGTCATTATCATGAATGACTCCTCTTTGTAACAAGATGGCAGCTCCTGTAATGTCCTCAGCCATTTCTATTAAAAGGTATAACAATGTCCCTTTGAATAATATCACTTATGAAAATGTCTTGATGGTGAACTTTTCTTATCTTTCAAGCTTTTTAGTGCTGAGTTGAGGAACTTGGAAATAGTTTTCTTATAGCGAAAATTTACTTAATGTTAAACGTACATAGGAAACCAGACTTTCTGCTTTTCTCTAGAAATAGACACAGAAGCAAATGAAAAGTGCTAATGTGCTCCCAATTAGCACATTCATTAAGGACTGTGTTGAACGCAGTAATGAACTTTTTGCTTCTGATTGAAGATAGAATTCACAATGATAAATTAGTGAGTATACCTGCTGAAAGTTGCCAAATTATAGGGCTGAATGAATACTACTAATAAAATTGCTCACCACCCACATGAAAATGATAAATAAGAATCCAAAAAACCTGTAAAATACCCTTCATAAGAAGAATGTAGATCTTTCTTTGAGGAAATGCCAGGTAAAAATTAATTTTGAACACTAATGTGGCTTCATTTTGTTGATTTGTCTGTCCAAGAGTTTGGGTTTGAGGCATTAACTTTCCTGTGTGCAGACAAGGGTGACTCCTATTAAACATAGAGTGAAATGAGAGAATCTCTTATTTCAAGTTTATCAGGTACTGCTAACACCACAGGAATCACTACGCTTGAGGCATGTTAACCAGCATGAGTGCGAGCTGGCTAGAGGAAACAATTTCAGTGCAGATCACGGTAGGAGTGGAACACCAGAAATGCTAAGTATTGAATTCAATTCTGTTACTGGTGATGGGGACATAGGCCATTGAAGTGGGTGATGAAGATGTGACAATGATGATCATTATTAACCATTGTTTCCATTTGTTCTACTCTGTCAGATAATGTGTTATGTATATTACTTGACATATCTTTATATGAAGAAATTATTACTATTCTCTTTCTTCAGAGGAGGAAACAGAAATCATCAATATTGATTTTTTTAAAAAATTCAATACTTTCATGATAATTTAGACTCTCTCTATACCCCCCACAAGATCCCCTGTGCCTGGGAGGCCCTGTTTTCTCTCCATCAATCTGTATGTCTTTTTATATTGGCTACTCAAGAAGTGTTCACCTCCATGACTGTCTTCTCTCCAACTTAAATAGTTTGCCAATGTTACTTTGTTTCAGTATTTTTTGATAATTTTATAGTTGTGTTTTCCCTTCTCCTACTCAAAGTTCTTCAGAGTTAGAGAAGTGTTTCTATTGTTTTTTGAATATCCCCAAGACTCTTCAGTATAGTGCTCTACTTAGGATAGAAATCCAATAAATGTTGTTGTTCAGTGGGATGAGAATCTATCATGTTTTTAAATACTTCTGAAAAATGAGATTCCTCTGCCTCCCTTGGTAACACATCCTGGGGTCTATGAGCCTTAGGTGTCAGGAAATTTTGCCCTTCATTCTTATCTGTATACCTCATGCCATTTCACCTCTTCACGGAATCTTTCAAACATTCTTTGTGTTGATGACCCTTCGTACACTTGGAAGTTTGTTTCATGTCTTCCTTGAGCTGTTCCTCAAGACAGGGTAATGAACCTTCAAATGATCATTACGGAGTTTTTTTAATATGAATGTTTTCCCTTTAATCACATTCAAGAGAATTTACATCAGAGAAAACATAAGAAACTAAACAAAATAAAAAATAAGTTATTTTTCTAATTCTCTTGTATTTTTATTTGTAGAGAAGTCATGACATGATTTCTGTTCTTCAGAATGGTTGTAATGATTACTTTTGAGAGTATTGACTTGGTTGCAAGGCTTTGTGAGCTTGCATTTTCTAAAAGTTACTTTCATAGATATTTCTTTTTTTCCCCTGTAAAAATCTAGGTTTTATTTTTCCTTTAACAAATTTTTGATTACAAGGGAAGAGATTGATAAATCAGAAAGGTGCCAGACTACATCTAGCTAGAAACATTCATCTTTTTATTCCGTCTTAGTTGTGTTTTCCCCTAAGAATATAGAGTCTATGCTTGTAAAGCTTGGTTTTCTCATGCCGGTGGAGAGAAGCATTAATGCTTATAATGGATATGTTTCAGTATTTTCCCTGAGCAGACCAGTCTCTAATCCCTGTTTTAAAGTCTTTCCTTTAGTGTCACGTTACAAAATTAATCTTTCCATTTGCTTCACTCCACACTATTTAATACCATTTGACTCCACATAAAACACCATGACATGAGCTTTAAATAAAAGCTGGATAGGGCTAAGTTGTGTGCATATTGTGTTTGGGATTAAGAAACTAAATTCGACAGGTAATGGAGTAGGATTTAACTGCTCCGTGATACTAAACTGTGAGGTATCATGTCAGTCATCTGTCCAGGAAATATAAGCTATAAAAGAAAAGTGAGATGTATTTCAGATGCCTAATCACACAAGCAAAAGGTTAGCTCCTCAAGGATGGGGGGTTTGCAGACTATGCTACCTTCATCTCTGGAGGGGACTCTGGGAGTGAAAGCCATCATACAAATAGGCTTATTTGCCTGAGGATTAGATAGGTTTCCTAGGAGACTTGATAAAGAAATGCCGCAACTAATGGCCAGTTCCTCATATTAAGTAAAAGGGAAACAAAACTTGAAAGCAGTGGGGGAATGAATGTGGGGTGTTTGGAGAATTTCCTACCTGGTTTGTAGAAAAAGCGTGGCATTTATATACAAGAGAAATAGATTTTGAAGTATTTCTTGCTAAGATTGTTATCAATAGCATTAAATACTTATCCTCGACGACCAACTAGTTTTGAACTTGGTTTAAATTTAATCAAAATAACTATATCCATCAATTCTTTGATAAATTTTATTCTTCTCTTTGCCATAACTTAGTATTTTTTCAACCAATTTAACTGTCTTTTTATTTATTTTTTTACTGTAATTCTTTCTTTAAAGGAGGTAGAACACAATTAATAAACAAAAGATAAAATGTCCTCTACGAATAAAGATCGCCTCTCTATCCATCTCTCTGGTCTGGAGGATGACACAAAGGGGGCTGGGAAGTGAATCGCCGAAGTGTATGATTACACATTTAGTCCAGTGTCTCAGCTTGATGTGCGGCGCTTTTACTGTGTGCTTCCCATTAACGCTGATTGTCCAATTTAGTGCTTCATTAATGAGCCATAGACCACTTGTAAATTTCCGACTTACAGAATCAACCACATTTAAAGTTTTATTCTCCTGAAAATGTCTGCACCTGACAAGCTGATAATAAACACTTTGCATTCTTCCACCCACTTAACCCTTCTGTCATGTCAATTTTGACTATTATCAGTTGGCATTCCCGTTTCTTAAATGTATGTAACATTAATGGCAATAAAAATTATAAGAGCAAACATTTTTATGGCGTTTATTCTGTACTAAGTTTAGGTCTTAGCATCACTTCTTGATGGCTTATGAAGTTCCAGGTGCTGTTGCAAGCCTTCTATAGGTACTAACTCATTTAGTCCACAGAATACTGTAATGTAGTTCCTCTTGTTATCTCCATTTTATTGAGAGAGTAACTAAGAAAGGTGAAGGGATTTGCCCAGGGCTACAGATCTGGTATTTAAGCAGAGGTCTAGCTTTAGCATTTGACTTCTAAAGCTTCTAAAGCTCCATCTTATGGACTAGATATATATTCACCCTCAAGAAGTGGAAAGGGCTTTACAAAGGAACTGATGCATTCGCTTACAGAATCCAAGACATTTACCCAGTAATCAGCCTTTGCATAAAAGTTTTGCTCTTCACTTTCTTGCTAGAACCCTGAGCAGCTATGCTCACAATTATTCTGTTAGCTTGATTCAGGCAGCATTCTGTGTGCTACGTCTTATATTCAAAAAACTGACAGTTTGCAGAGAAGCATTGACCAGATTGACAATTAAGCAATTGCGATTTTTGTCCCTAAAAATCGTAATAGTATCATTTGGGTCACTATACTTCGAGAGGAATTAGTAAGTGATGAATATGCAAATGTTATTAGCAGTTGTGATCAATTAAGTAAATAAAATGAATAAAAATATATGAAACTATTGGTAAGGTATTTGAGAACTTGACTTTGATAAAAGGACAGAACTCTTTCCTGCCTGAAGCTAGAAGAAAAAGTAATTATATCTGGAATGTACTTTTGCCCAGTTCTGCCCGTCAGAATCATGATGTTCTTCAAAGTCATGGTCTTCAGAGGATCTTTCCTGACTCCTCTAGTTCTCTACAGTATTACGTACTTCTTTGACATTTCCTCTGAAACAGTGCCTTGTACATTAGCTTTCTCTATATTCCCCTCACATATTCTTTGGTAAATTCTCTGAGGGCAGAGACTATATCTTCTCCATGTTTGTGAATGTTTATAGGAAATCAACAAATAAACATTGATTGATTGACGGGCATCCTCATGTGGTCCCAGTGGTTGAATCAGGTCATTAGCACTCTGGGGAACCAATCTGTAAATCAAATGCATTCCATGTGTTATAATGAGTGGATAGATCTTAAAAGTATTAGAGGAAATGAAAATGAAACAGCCATCCCATATAGATAGCCTGATTGGAGTTGTTTTACCTCACAAGGCAAGTGGAAGGAACGAGTTCTCCGCAAATCATCAGAGATCATCCATTGCAAAATGTAGAATGGGAATATATTCATGATGAATTAGAGATTCTTTTATCCCTGAAAGCAGAAAGTAACTTTCTTAAAATAGAATCAGTTGCACAACATCTCCAAGCTTGGAGTTATATTATGAGAAATGAAGGAAAGGGGCTTAATGACAAATGCAAATGAAAGTCACATCTCTTAATGGTATACACACTAGAATGAAAACTGGAGGCTGAGCTTGTATCAGAAATAACTCTGGAGTTATTCAAAAGTGAGGGAGAGGTTATGTAGGATAAATACCTAGAAGGACAAGTTCTGTTTGAAAGTTCAAATATAATAAAAATTATATATCTGGTTTTACTATCCAACTCCTTTTGTTTTGATTCTTGGCTTAACGGAAACCTTCAGATTACCATTTGGCTTTCCACAGTCTTTGATCCTGATAGTGGATGTCTGGACTTAAGACTCAGTTGTTTCAGTTGTCCTTTAATTTATATCCTATTGATTAATACCCTTTAGATTAATATCCTGATTTATCAATAATCCTCCCATAGGAATGGATAATGTGGGTCAGTTTACAAAATCTGTTCATTCTCAAAGATTGATTTATTTTAGAAATAGAGAGCGCATGTGTGTGTGGTGAGGGAGGGGCAGAGAGAGAGGGAGAGAGAATCTCAAGCAGATTCCCCACTGGGCATGGAGCCTGCTGCAGAGCTCGGTCCCATGACCCCAAGGTCATGACATTGGCCGAAGCCAAGGGCCAGGCGCCCAACCAACTGAGCCACCCAGGCACTCTTAAAATCTGTTCATTCTTAAGTGAGCAGGTAAGTGTTGGGGTCTGTGAACTTGCAAAGTCAAGAATTCATTGGAGTTGTGCCAGAAAGGTTTTCACTGACCCATTAAGTGATGCTTGGGGCCTGGAGTGACATAGTAGGCCAGGCTGAGCTATCTCATTTCCTTACATCTCACTCTCTGAACTCACTGATGTTGCTTATTAGGCTCATGTGGGCATGGGAGCTTGTGACCTGTATGTTATATGCAAATAGTCACAGAGGACTGCTTGTCACTTGTGTAGAACTGGCGCAGATTGTGTCATTGGTCCTAATTATTTGCTGACCTCTTCTGGAAGAGGATACCTCTCCACTATGTTGACAGTAATCTTGGCCACATGAAGTTTTTGATCAGTGGAGGCTTTCACAGTCACTCTGGTTCTGCTGTGGGGCTTCTCCCGGTCTCATAGAACAGCGTGGGGGAGGTGCCACTTCTGCTCCCTGGATCCCAGAACAGAGCCACGGTGTACTTGCTGCTGTATCTGAGTGATTTTGTGAAACTCTGAAACTGGGGAGTCATTTGTTCTTGAAACTTAAAGTGATGTAGGCTGACTGATATTAGCACTCTTCCCATAAAATTAATTTGACATTTACTCTGTCTTGCAAAATTTGAAAATTCTTCAGATCTTCAGGATCTGCTCTTAATTTTCAGATTGTTATTACCTGCAAAAAATAGTTCATGGAGAGGCAAGAAGGAGGTCTTTAGGTCATTCATTCTTAGATTTTATGTAGGTCAACAGCGTCACTTGAATTGAGATCTTGATAATTTGGAAATTACAGCCTTACCAGTTCCTAGATCTCTAGAGAGAAAAGACATAGAAAGTGGTATCTCCTTTTGTAGAAAGGCAGGAATGCATGATGACTAAGGTGAGCCCACCAATCTTACCTGAGAAGAATGAATGCTTTGCTCCAGCTGAGAGGAGAGGTGAAGCACAGAAGCCGAGATGGGTCAGCTCTGTGAGTAGCCATAATGATGCCCCGCCTGCCCGGAGGAACTCTGCGTGCTACCTTAAATTATGCAGAAAATTGAGGACGTGCCTTTCAGGAAGAGTGAACGAATCCCTGACCTGGCACTTGTATTGCTAGAACTCTGAGCACTGCTTAGAGGAGCAATAAGCTCTAACAGATTGAGGCAGAAAATTTTAGAATCATTTTCTTCCTAATTAGTACATGACTGGAGAGTTGGGAGTCACTGAATGTCCAGGAAAAGACACATGCCAGAATACAGCGGACCACACGGACAGAAGATGGTGACAGCCCTCCTCCATACTAGTGAAGAATGGTGGGATTAGACAGGCCATGCATGGGTGCTTTCAGCAGCTGACACAAAAGCAGCAGACTGTATTGCATTCAGCCTAGCCTCGGAGACTCTCGCAGAATGGTCTCCACATCTGGAAGTGTTCCTGATCCAGGCACTTTGACTCTTCATGGAACTTTTGGGTTTTATGATCCTATATTTCATCTGTAATGGAACAATGATCACTTAAGTATCTTGTGTTTAATACTTTTTGATTTGTTGCATTTAGCAAAGACAGATCCTAGTTGGCAAATAGATTCCAAATTAAGAAACCTTTGAAATATGTATATATATTTTATTGTGTTATGTTAGTCACCATACAGTAACTTATTAATGGAGAGATAATGCCAAATTTTTTTCTCAGCAATTATGACTAAGGGAACGTGCCCCCTTCCCACATATTGGACACACGTGGACCACCTTTGATATTCTTTGTCAAGGATATCTCTCATTAAAGGGTTATGCTTAAGTTCTAGAATCCTTTGATGAGATAACTGATATTATTCAAACCCCCACACAATAAGAAGCTAGTGTCTCTGGGAATCATACAGATTTAACAGAAGACCCAAACTTTAGATCATATGAGTAAGTTTATTTGAACATCTTATGTTGCCAAAATTAATACCTGACCCTTGATCTTGGCTATGATAGCGGAAGTTTTCTTTCACCTTCAGTCAGGAAATGGACCCAAAGTCAGGTCTACTGTGTGTGCATGCGTGTGTGTGTGTGTGTGTGTGTGTGTATGTGTGTGTGTGGGTGCGTGCGTGCACGCACATGCATTTAATGCTGTTTTGATGCACGCAAATAACCCCTTCCTAGGCCAACCTCTTGTCGTAATCTTTTCACAGTGTACCATTTTCTTGGATATAATCGAAGAAACAAAATGTGCACAAATACTCTCCTGAGTTCCTTCTGTGCTTTTGTGCACATTTGGTATATTACGCTCCTTTGGGGGAGGTGCTTGTCAGCTACCATCATTATATCTGGCTAGGTCGTTTGGGTCCTCTGAAGACACTCTTCTGAATATCATTTGGCTTTTACCCCATTACAGCTAATTTGCTGCACCCTTTCTTTCCGCCTTTCCAAAAATCTCATCAGAGAGAAAGATGAGTTTCTCTCACCACAAGAAAACGGAGCTTTTCTTCAAAGGGCAGAGCACATGTTCAGTGAACAATTATGTATCTTAGCCAAAATTTCTCTCTTAAATCTAACATGGAATATGTGTGTAACTTGAGCTCATACATTTGCCCTTCTTTTGGATCCCTTTTAATTACTGTTATTAACAATATTTCTTGATTTTATTTTATTTATTTTTTAAATTTTATTTTATTTTTTCAGTGTTCCAAGATTCATTGTTCATGCACCATACCCAGTGCTCCATGCAATACGTGCCCTCTTCAATACCCACCACTATTTCTTGATTTTAATATTAAAAGAGTATCCCGTTAAAATAGACTTTAGTTGGTAACAGCCGAGTAGCCGGTGCTTGATAAATGACTTTTACAAAGATAGAACCAATGTGAACAACCCCTGAAGCTATCATGAAAGGTAGTGGGAGTCATGAAGAATCATTTGGTTATACCCCACAGGGGTGGCAGTTTTTCTCAATGAATGAGAAGTAAGTTCCAAAAGAAGTGGGAACCTGTAAAGGTCACCCTTGCATTTCTATACTGCAGTAGACATGGTAAAAGGCACAATATTGACGCTATTAAAATTTAGATTGGTTATGTGATTTGCACAGAAAACGTATTGTTTTTTGAGTTGAAAACCTTTTGGGGAGAAGCCTGATGCCAGGAAGGACGTGTAACTTAGAAACAGAAAATGTACATTTCCTCCCTAGGGTATAAGGAGGGGAACAGAGAATGTTTTTCAAAGTGCCTTTTACATTCACATCCATAGGAGGTGAGAGAGAAAAAAACTAAACAAACAAACCAGCACTCCAATTTTTTTTTGTCTGGTTCATTAATCATATTAGCAATGTTTAGGGAAAACACAAAACAGAAACAAAACACAGTTCCGAGTGTCACAGTGCAGCATTTAGGGTTTCTGGAATACAACATAAGACAAAAAATACTCTGGAAATAAAAAGAAATTCTACAACATTCAGTGTCTTAAGGTTCTGAATTCATTTTAAAGAACATAAACTTGGAAAATATGGAACTACAGTAAGATTTTAAAATTTTATAAATATATTATGTATGTAACAGATCTTAGCAAAGTGTTAAGAAACTAGAGATAGTGACCTGAAGGAAAGTACATACTGCCTTTATGCAGAGCGTGATAATCTGTTTTTCTGACTCACGGCCTTGGTTATCAGCTCTCTATGGCTCAATAGCAAACCTAGATCTCTAATGTGTTTTTTCCCCAAGATTCACATTCATGTTCCAGTGATTACTGCTACATAGTTTTCTGACTATTTCTCTCATCTCCAAGCACAACTCATTACTTTTTTTGATATTCCCAGTCAACATCTTTTCCTAATATCCCATTCCGGGAAATGGCCAAGCCATTGTCTGTGTTCTCTAGGAATGGAGCCTTGAACTTGTCTTTGATGGCTTATCTTTAGCTCCATCTCAGGAGTCAGTCGCTAAGTCCTTTTAGTTCTGCCTGAAAATGTTTCTTCCCTCTTTTTCTCTCTCTGCTACCACTGGTTCCCTCTTTTGAGTTATTACTGAAGCTTCCAAACTGATTTTCATGGATTCAGTCTTTCTTACTCTTGTCTTTTTTCCCACGGTTCTCAATTAAATCTTACTAAAACACTAAGGTCATGAAATATCCCCACTGCTCCAAAGTATTCAGAGACCTTTACCTTGCCATTTATTTCACTTGTTAGGATCTTCAAAAGCCTTAATAACATGGCCCATTGTTTCTATTTAGAAAGTAAACAAATATTAATTGAACATTGAGCTTTACCAAGTCTTCTGAAGACACTATGTGGGATACAAAAGCACTATATGATGTGAACTCTGTCTTCAAGGAAGTAGTCTAGTTCAGGAAAAATAGAAAACACACATGGAAGTTAATTTGTATGAAGAAGTCAAAGAGCCAAATGAATGACCTAGATATTATGATTTGAAAAAGAACTGGGATGCAGAGCTCTTGCCCTGATAATATCTTTCCTATCCCAGGTAGATCCTCTTTATTTACTACTTATTTATATATTTAATTACATTTTGTTTCATATTGTTGTCTGTTCCAGATATGTATGATTTGAATTCCAATGATAGGTAAGATCTTTGACATTATGGATATATGTTAAATACTCAGTGAACAAATTCTGAATTGAATTAAAGAGCACAATCATTTATCCATTGTGATAATATTGATAATTATAATAATGCATAATTATAACACAATATTCATTCATTAGGATTGTTAGGAGTCTTCAGCACAGACTGAAAAATAGTCTTAACAAATCATATTGTAATGAATTGTAAGTAACATTATAAATAAACCCAGTGGCACATTTATGGTTTGCACTTTTTGAGGGTATATTTGTACTTTTCTGAGAGTATATATTGAGCAAGTTTGATAATGGATAAGTGAATATTTGGGAACATTTAGGAAAGATAATACAACGTGGTGATTAGGAGCACAGGCTTTGAAGTCAAAACTGCCCGGATCTCATGTTTGTCTTTCCTTGGGGAAGTCTAAACCATAGTTTGTGTATCTGTAAAATTGGGAAAACCCTAGTATGTATTATGAGTGTATATTTAGTGTGCAATGCATACCAAGCATAATTTATATTTTCTTAGATAATCTATAAAGATGTTTACAAATAAAAAAAGACAAAGCTGTTGTTAAGAGAAAAGTGATTGGAAATAGTTAGGTCATTATATATGCTGGCATCATATCATCCATGACTATTACACATAATAAATAATGATTGAAAGCACAATTAGAACAATGAAATGGAAAGCACAGGGTCATTAATTTTTAATGATTTTTTTAAGTTATTAAAACACATTGGAGGAGGATTATTGCCTTAGTAGACAGAGTCTTTTTTTTTAATGCATTTTAGTTACTTCATACATATCCATTTATACATATTCATATATATTCATTGATTACCAGTTTTGGTGGAAAGCAACATTGAGCCCTGTCTGCCTTCAGCGAACTTGTAATTAAGCAAATAACTATTAGATAACAATCATGATTAATGTGTGAGGAGAAATGCCAGGTGCTATGGGAAAGTATATGAGGGGGACTTCTGTGGTCTGCCCTGGGGAGGTCACCGAAGGCTTCACAGAAGAAGTAAAATATACGATGAAAATAAGGGATGAGAAACATTTATTAGGAGATAGAAAAGAGTTCTCCAGGAGGAGAGGCATTTATGCAAAGTGCTCTGGTGAGAGAAGCCCTGGAGGTCTGGGGGATGGACAACCATGCCTGTGACTGGCGGGAAGTAGTGGGGACCGGATGAGAAGGGCGGGAGGTGGAGGCAGGCCGGGACAGACAAGGTCTTGTCATCTAAGCTAAGGACTTTGGACTTTGTTCTAAGAGCACCTAGAAGACACTGAAGGATTTTAAGACTATACTTTCATCTCAGTTCAGAATTTAGCGAACGTACAGATTGCTACGTTACCTTAGATAAACCCACAAATCTCACTTTCCTCATGTTTAAAATGAAGCAAGGAGAGCGACTCATGGAGTTCTGGCAGGGAGAAAATGGTATAATTAATGGGGGCATTTATACACCACACAAGTTGAAAGAGAGCAAGAGTAACACACACACACACACACACACACACACAGAGGGAGTGAGAATGTATAAAGCACTACTCACAAAACCTGGCCCATGGCCTCAGGTCTTCAAACCCTTACATAGGCCATGAACACCCCGCCGCAGGACTGGTGAGGTCAGGGATGGGAAAGGAAAAAAAAAGTTGTGAATCGTGGGCAAGAACACAGGGTTTGAATTATTTCAGTCATGGAAATTGAAAAGGGGAAAATCTTTGTGTTACTGCTACAAAAGAGTTTAGATTTCTGAATTAGGCAATTTTAGCTACAAAGGGAGAACAAAATGTATGAAAAGGAGAAATTATTTCATGACGTATTTGTTTTTTTTTTTATGGACTGGATACCTTTTGATGTGCAAACCAGAATGTCTGCACAAAGTGACTGTGACTCGTCTACTGAGGGGCCCACTCAGAAAAAGTTTTTGGTACAACATTAATTTTGAGTCTAGATTCTAGATTTTAAATCAGAAACCCACAGGACTATAAGGCAGGGCAATAAAAATATATTTACTCTGACCTGTGGTAAAGACATTACCTAATTGTTTTGGTCAGATGGCTCTCCCTTGTCCAGTTGTAAAAGATCTCCAGAGCAAGACCTGTTTTATTGAAAGAACGTTCAAGATGAACTACCCAGTTGAAGAAAGAACTAAACCAAAGTTTAAAGTCAGTATGGATACAATCCCTGCTCTGCAGAAGCAAGAAGGACCTCAAGAGGACAAGGTCAGAGGTCATGCTGACACGTCGACTTGTCCTGAAAAGACTGTAATGGATTTGACTGGAATAATCCGAGATGTATTTATGGAGCACCCATTAGGCGACTGGCACTCTTCCAAACAAACCTTCTGGGTGGTGGAAGACTGGTCGTTTTCTGCCGAGAGAGAAATTGATTTCCTACCTAGGATCAGCTTTATGGGGAGCAAGCTATTTGTTTTATTTATGGCTTGAACTCCGCTCCCTGCTGTAATGATTCAAATTCTGTAAGTACAGACCTCCTTCTTCTTTGGATATTGACTGGAAAGGGAGCCAGCTTAGAGTTGGCCCTGGGGCTACTGGCAGGAGGTTTGGATTTATGCTAATGAACAGGGCCCAGGCTTTCAGGGCTTTGCTTTCATGACTAAATGCTCTGGACAGTACTTTCCTAGACTCTGGGCTGGGCTTCGTAGTAAGAGTGGAAGGCTATAGCTCCATGCTGAAGGCGATTTATGAGGATCAAAACAAAACTAAATTAAAAAAAAAAAAAACAACTAATGGAAAAGTTTGGTTTCTTAATATAAAATTCAGTATCTGAGTCAACTGAAAGTAAAGAAGGAATGTCCAGGAAATTCAGGAAGCATATTCATGAAAGAGTGAGATCATGATCTTATCTTGGGAGTCAGAAGTTCCAACCTTACCTCAACTGAATTGGAAACTTTGCAGATGTTCTGACGATTAGCAGTTGAATTATATAGTCCAAGGAGCTGGGTTTCAGGAAGCACAATCTCAAGGAGTTTTGATATTTTTCTAAAGTAAGAAACTTACTTGAGCCTTCACCTTAATCATTCTTGGAGATTACATGTTCTCTTTACTGACAGCAGGAAGCCAAAGACCTTTGCACAAATCAGTTCTCAATGGAAACAGGCACACTGCCGAACTACAATAATGCTATGGACAAATCTACTTGGAAATAAATCATAGAAGAATTTGGGAGAAACTACGGAATCAGATAGGATTGGCATGTCACATGAACCATAAAGTCCCTCAGAAATGTAAATATTAGTATCATTGTGGTAAAAAACAAGTATTTCTTTTTTAAGACATAAAGCTGCTTCTGGAATTTTTTGAATGAATTTGGAATTATATAAACAAGGGCAAAAGTTTATCATCGTGGTCATTAATTGCTACTAAGCTCTCCAATTTTTTCTTGTTTAGATAACCTTTTTCACCTTAATTTTAATATCCCTTCCCTAGGAGTTATATAACCATAATCTGTACCTTTACATTTATTTGCACATTTAAAAATACAGTCTACATGCGTTTTACAACCTCATAAATTAGGTTGTTATTAATACATTTAACTAATTTTTATTTTTCTCATGGGTTCTTTTTTTTTTTTTTTAAGATTTTATTTATTTGACAGAGAGAAACACAGCGAGAGAAGGAACACAAGTAGAGGGAATAGTAGCAGGAGAAGCAGGCTTCCCGCCGAGCAGACAGCCCGATGCGGGGCTCGATCCCAGGACTCTGGGATCATGACCTGAGCCGAAGGCAGACGCTTAACGCCTGAGCCACCCAGGCGCCCCTTTTCTCACGGGTTCTTATGAAGAAGGCTGTTATGTCATGTTTTCTTCTAGCTCTGTTCTTTATAAATTGGCACTCAGTTCACAAAAGGGCCATGCCAAAACTATCTTATTCTTTTTTGTCACTCTAAATACCATTCTTGAATATTAACTGAACTATCTCATCCATTTTATGGGCTGGTAGGTTATTTAAGTTTCTCACTGACTTTGGGTTGACCAATGAACTTCGACAGTCTGTTGAAGACAGCAGAAGACCCTATCTATCTGAAAGTCGAACTCAGACTCCTGTATATTTGCCTAGAGATTTATTTAAAAACTTTTTTTTTTTTTTTAAAGATTTTATCCATTTATTTGAGAGAGGGAGAGAGAAAGTGAGAGAGAGAGTGAGAGGAGAGAAGGTCAGAGGAAGAAGCAGACTCCCTGCGGAGCTGGGAGCCCGATGCAGGACTCGATCCCGGAACTCCAGGATCATGACCTGAGCCGAAGATAGCCACTTAACCAGCTGAGCCACCCAGGCGCCCTATTTAAAAAACTTTTTAAAAGTTAGCAGGTCCACAGAAAACCATGATGGCAGTTTACCCAATAAGTGATTATTGAATATCTGCTGCATTTACTGCTCATGGAAAGGCTGGGGAAAGAGTCATCACAAATGTTTATTTTTAAGTACTCGATTTTGAATTTCTATGTTAAAAGTAGTGAGGGAAAAGAATGCAAATAGTCATCTTCTCTGGCATAGGGATTTTACCAAATTGATAGGAAATGTCACAAATACCCAGCTCCTGAGAAGGTAGAGACTTGGTGAATTCTTTTAAAGTTACAGGTGAATTATGAGCGGGTACTCTCAGTTTTCATAATTTATGGTTAATGTGGTATAACAGTGGTCAGCAAACATTTTCTTTTTTTTCTTTTTTTTTTCAGCAAACATTTTCTCATTTTCTTAAAAGGTCCAGGTAGTAAATATTTTAGGCTTTGCTGGTCATATGATGTTTGTCACATCTCATGTCTGCCCAGTAGCAGAAAAGCAGCCATGGAATGAATGAGCATGGCTGTGTTCCAGTGAAACTATTTACAAAAGCAGGCATTGGGGTGGGTGTGGCCCGTGGGCAGTAGTATGCTGACCCTTTGATATAATGTGTTCTACTTAGAACTGAGAAAAAATGAGACTTTGCTTTTGGATACTTTGTGTTGGATCGGGTTTACCAAACATGCAGACTAACCATTAGTAGGTGGCTAGAGTATTGCTTTTGCCACAACTTCAGTTTCACTTGTAAATGGTGTCCCTTCTTACCTATTTAAAATGTGAAGTCTGCAGGACACAGAACAATATAGGGACATAGAAGCATGTCAAAGGAAGAAAATGCTCGTTTAAGTTGCTCGGCAAAATTTTGCTCAAATGTGTTATTTCTCTGCAAAATTTGTTTTTCATGTTTTTTTATTTTTAAAAGATTTTATTTATTTATTCGACACAAAGAGAGATCACAAGTAGGCAAAGAGGCAGGCAGAGAGAGAGGAGGAAGCAGGCTTCCTGCTGAGCAGAGAGCCCGATGCGGGGCTTGATCCCAGGACCCTGAGATCATGAGCTGAAGGCAGAGGCTTTAACCCTCTGAGCCACCCAGGTACCCCTGTTTTTCATATTTTTATTAGAGCATTTACCATAATATCTTATAAGATCTAATTTGTCTGTCTGCTTTAGACTATCGGCTCCTCAAGCGCAAGTTCTACATATGCTTATCTTTGTATTGCTAGAATCTCGCACAACATTTTTCTCACTCACCACCTTTTAAATGAATGATCACATAACTCATAGCCCACCCTGACAGGCCTATGATTTTTTTCCCAAGCACTAGAAGATAAGGGCATTTTGTCTCTCTGTCTTCCTTCTCTGAGTTCTAAAGTAGTGACTGCAATTATTGGCTGGAATTCATCCAGCATGAGTAAATGTCTTTAACAAGAATGGAAAAGATAACTTGGGACATCATGAAAGGTTGGAAGAATGAAAAAGATAACTTGGGACATCATGAAAGGTTGACCGACAATGACTCTTCTCATATAGGAATGACAAATGGATGTGGCACGTTAAATGTTGAATTCAAACAAGATTGTATATGGCAGAGTGCAACAAACATAGAGCGTATTTTCATATTAATTACTAACCCTTCTTCCCCCGGTGTCGTGAACACAGTTATTGCTTTGCTGTGATCCCGTCAGATTTCTTCTATTATTTGAGGCCCTTTCCTCAACCGCTGTAACTTCACCTTCTAATAGGTCACACGGGTGGGCAGCTGTCACTTGCAGAGAGTTGGAAATGCCTGGGAACATCCCCTTGGTGTGGGCCCGGGCAAATGACTGGCCGTTACTGGAACCTGAAACACCAGTGACTTGCCCTAGGATGAGACAGACTGTAAGGCATAATTTATACCCCCAGAGCTCCCCTAAGCGATCATCACACTGAGGCTGGGACTTTGCCTAAAATCACAGCCTTGCTTGGCTTGCTGCCCTTCGCTCTCCCCGACTCCTTTACGGTTTCTCCAAGATGCCTTCTCATAAATCACTTGCACACCAACCCTCCTCTCCGAGACTGCTCTAGGAAACTCTAAGACACGAGTGACTATCCAGTTAAAGAAATTGCGACTTGGTTTTCTTTCTTTTTCTCCTTCCTTCCTTCCCTTCCTTTTTCTTCCCTCTATCCGTTGGCTCACAGTTACTCTGCATCCTTCCCTGACGTTTTCGGGACCACACACCATACCTGAGACAGGCCGTTTCAGGTTGAAAGGGTCTTTCAACACCTTAGCAGCAGGAAGGGTTTCACTGCAGCTGGTTTCTTGGCAGGAAGAGTGTAGCTTCTGTGTGGAGTTCAACCTGAAAAGCGCTTCCCTACCGGGTAGAAGCCGTGGATTGCATAACGCTCCCCGTTTCATGGATCTGCTCTGGCTCAGCAGCGGCTCTGGTTTTTAAATTTTTCCCTCTAAGCATACATTTCTGTTAAAGTGTAACACACACATACAAAAGGACACAAATCATAACAAATGCAGCTCGGTGAATATTACAAAGTAAACAGACCTAGGGAAATACCACCAGATCAAGAAGTAGGACATGGCACACAATCTAGAAGTCAGCATCCTGCTCTCCCTGGCGTCTGTGTGCCCTTAAAGGTAACCACTCTTCTCACTGCCGTGGATTGTGGGTCATGAGGAATGACTCTTAGCCCCAGAGAGATCTGGGCTTTGTTCTCTGGAAGGGTGATCTCCAGGCTGCTGGATGGTGATCTCCGGACCCTGAATGTCTGACCTAAAAGCAATGTCTTTGTTTCCCTGGGAGGTTTGGCCACCAGAACATCCAATCCTGTGATTCATGATGGGGCCTGTGAGACGTGCCGTATCCTATCCAGTCGCTGGAGGAATTGGGGACTAAAGGTAGTAATCCAAACCTTACTGCGGGGGCTGAGATTAAAGGTCAACCAAACAGGCAGTAGGCAGTCTCATCCCTTTCACAACTTGGGACACCAAAGTAAGTCTCCAGGGAGCTTCCTTAGTTAGCAATAGTCATATGTATGGTAACACGTTTATTCCAGGAAAGGAGAGTCCCTATGGATAAGGAAGATTTGGGACCCTCCCCGAGTCCTCTCTCTGCTTCTCTTCCTATGCTTGTTCTAATTTCTATCCCTTCTCTATAATAAAGCTGTAATCATAAGTGTAGTGCTTTCTGAGTTTCATCAGTCTTTCTAGCAAATTATTCAACTGAAGGTAGTTGGTTGGGGACCTCTGAATTTGTAGCCAGCTGGTCTAAAGTGAGGGTAGCCCAGGGGATCCTGAACTTGTGGCTGATAAATGAAGGCAGTCTTGTGGGGACCGTGTCCTTCACTGTGCAGTTGGCCTAGCTCATTACAACCGTAGATATGTTTGGATTGACTTCTGAACTTTACACAGATAGCATCCTACAGCATGTACGCTTGTAAAGAATACAACATTCTGAGTCTGTGTTGTGTGTAGCAGTGATTTGTTGTGTATTCTATATAGTATCTCCATTCCATGAATATACTTACTTTAAATTTTTTTTTAATTTGAGTATACTTGACACACAATGTAACATTACCCTCAGGTGTACAGTGTAGTTATTCAGCTTTTCTGTATGTTATGCTGTGCTCACTACAAGGGTAGCCGCCACCTGTCACCATACAACGCGGTTACAACATCGACGGCTACATTCCCAATGCTGTGCCTTTTATTCCTGTGACTCATTCATTGCAAAACTGGAAGCCTCTATCTCCCACTCCTCTTCACCCGTTTTGCCAGTTCCCTCGTGCCCCCTCCCCTCTGGCCACCATCAGTTTCACTCAGCTTAAAAGCACATGAAAGACATAGGAACACTGCCGTTTGTTCAAGTGTAACAATTCAAAGAAAATGTGCCCAGGGAAGACAGTGGAACGGTCTGTTGCCTGGGAAAGGTGGTTCAGCAACCATAGAACCCCCAAAAGTGGACATTTCCTTGGAAGTGTTCCATGGACAATTGAATGGCCTGCAAGCACAATCTCAAAGGTGTCCTGCTGTGACTGAAAAAATGTGAGGATGCCAGGTAGAGATATTAAAGCTCACAGGAAATTGACAGTGAAGCCATCTGGTACCGATTTTTTTTTTTTTTCTGGTAAGAAAAATGGATTTGCACATTCAAATTCTGTTTTGTTTTGTTGTGTTTCTGGAGAGAGAAAGAGCACGAGTGTGGAGAGGGACAGAAGGAGAGAGAGAGAATCTTAAGCAGACTCCATGCCCAGTATGGAGTCTGATGTGGGGCTCAGTCTCATGACCCTTAAGATCAGGAGTCAAAGTCAAGAGTTAGGTGCTTAATTGACTGAGCTCCCCAGGTGCCCCCAAATTCTTTAATAGCTATAGGATTGTGTGCTTTTTCTATATTCTCTTGTCAGCATTTAAAATTTTTGGCCACTCAATCTTTTGATACTCCTTTTTTTATTATTAATTGTTAGAACTAGTGAACAAATTTTTAGAAGGTCTAGGTGCTAGTTTTCTCTACAGAGTATTTAATTTCTATTAAAACTAAATGGTACTAGGTTACCTTGTTCTAATCAGGGGTCACAATAATTTGGGGTGGGGTTTCAGCCCTTGTGGCCAGTTACTTGTCTATTTCCAATTTACCTTTTTTCCTGGGATTAGACTGCACTGCTTCTAATTGAAAACCTGGGGTGGTTTAATTATTAATGGTGGCTTTGATCTCCCAGTTTCCATCTCCCTGCCATCCTAAGAGTACTGAAAAGGTTCTGAGTTAGCTTTTTAGCCTATTAGCTGATCCTGGTTGCTCCGTTCCTTGGCCCCTTGCCATGGCAGACTGGGAATTTGCAACTGGCTTGAGGGAACAAGAATGATGTCTTGACTTCCCTGAGGTAATCTTTTCTCTCAGGTCTTGGCTTTTCCATTCCTGGTTGTTTCAGGAACCCTGAACTTCAATTATCTGTTTCCACCCCCCACAGAAAGGCTGAAACTCTGGACCACTGCCGTCTGCTTAGAAAGGCCATCTTTGCTACTGAGGGATCTGTAAGGAGGATGAAAAGTAGCGGAGAACTTGTGTTTGCCTCAGTGCAGTTTCCTTCCTCTTGGGATCTCAGCATATTTTTCTTATGTGCCTGTCTTATCACTGATGCCCTCAAAACTGTTTAGTTTTTGTTTCATATTTATTGAGCTTTTATAGTTGTTCTCTGCAGAAGAATTAATTGGCTACAATCTACTCTGTCGTTGTTAGAAGTGGCAGTTCTGTCCTTTTAGGTTTTTCTGTTTAACTATTTCATCTATTTTGAAATGCAAACTAGTATTTCCATTTCAAACGTAAGTTACTCTCCTTAACATAGTGCTTAGCTTTTTTGCTCTCTGTTTTTCAAACCACGCTATCTTCATTTGAGAATCTTGGATATCTCAGTTCTCCAAAAGAGTGGAGAAATACCTCCATTTTATTAACTACGGTGACACTTCTCCACTTTAATGGCCCACTGGGGTGTGTGTGTGTGTGTGTGTGTGTGTGTGTGTCCATTTTTATGTTTTTTGTTAGGATGGAAGTTTTTTTTTAGGGTAAGGTGTAAACTACATAATTGACCTAAGAGCAAGTGTAATTTTTCACTGCAACTTTTCTTGGGTTCTAACTAGATACCTTAAATATACTTATGTTTGGCCTTGTAACATATATACATGTAGAACCAATGTTTATTCCTTTTTTTTT
>CM053605.1:123374550-123424076 GCA_028646535.1 Procyon lotor
CCCCCCCCGGGAAAAGAGCAAGAAAGGAGATGGCATTTAGTGCTGGGATTTCTCCATCACAGAGAATTCCTGTCTTTTCACTTGAATAATAATGACAGAGACCATGAGCCTGTGTGCTCTCGGTTCCACAGTGACTTTCCTGATTATTCTCATTCATATTTTTCTGAATTTTCCTTCACTTGACACACAATACAGCATCTGTTCTGGGGTTGATTCTTTGCCATGCTCTCTGCCTGTTGACTTACATGTAAGATAATGAAGAGGAGAGCCAGTTCCTGCCCTAGAAAGCTACCTTCTAAAGGAAGTCAGAGAGTTAAACAAAGAAAGACAATCCAATATGATAAGAGGTGTGACTGAAGAATCCAGTGCTCTAGGAACAGATGAGGGCCTCTGGGGTTAGGTGGAGGTTTCCCAGAGGGACAGAGGGGAAATCTAATCAATAAAATGAGGAACTGGATATAGAGAGTATTTAAGGAATTCAAATACTCTGCCTCCCTGCTTTCACTGCACACAAAGTCCTATAGACTTTGAGATGCTTAAGGATCTGCTATATTGTATTCCTACTCAAGGTATCAGTGAGCCCAATGTGCCAATTACCAGATGTCCTGGATTGATTGAAAAGTGGTCACCATTTCACTCTTGTCAGTAGGAATGCTCTTTGTCATGAGACTTTGATTCTCCTCCCATCAAGAGATGTAAGATTTCCTTCCGCTTTCTGAATCGGGTCTAACCTGCTTTGGCAACATATTGTGGAGGGAGAGAAGATGTGCCAGTTCCAAACCCATGTTTCTGTTCTCCTGGAGCTCTGCCCGCACCCTGAGATCAGCCTGGGCTCGCCTCCTGGAGAGTGAGAGGCCGTGTGGAGCAGAGCCGGGTTGCCCAGTTGTCCCAGCCAAGGCCCCAGGCATCTGTGTGGGCCCAGCTGAGAGCTGCAAGCCCTAAACACCTTGGCCCCGGACTCACGGGTAATAGTAGGTGCTTATTGTATTAAGACACTAAATCTTAAAATGACTGGGCAACCACAGTTACCATCAGAGGGTAGTTATGAGGATAAATAAACTAATATGCATAATAGTCCCTCCCGTGAGTGCCACATAATAAATGATAAAATTATTTTTGTAGATCAAGTTAAAGTCATTAATTTTCTTATCTTGGCTTGAATATGCACAAAAACCCTGGGAAATATATTCTGGATAGCTCAGTGTTTTCCATCTGAATACTGCTGACCACGGTTTTCTGAAGAGATTTTTATTATTAAGGAAGTCGTCGTTAATAATGAAAATAGTGTAATTGTTCCTTAGCTTGAGATCCACAATGAGGACCCTGGAGTGAAATGAATCACGTGGCTCATGGCTGAAATGGGTAACTCCCCTTTTGTGTTATGTCCCTATTGGCTGAAGTTTGCTGCCATTATCAACATTCATGCCCATCCGTAAAAGGTAGGCTTGACGTTGCCAAGGAGACTGTTTGTGACCATAATGGTAAACTGTCCATAATTCTGAAAACCCTCAGAAACCCACAGCTGCCTCTTTAGCCAAGCCATGTGTAGGCCTGCTCACTTCAATGAGTGCCCTAGAACTCTTGATGTAAACCTGCCTTATATATCACATCATTATGTGGTTGGCCATCCTGAAGTATTGGAGAAGAGGAGGAGAGGCCAATTCCTCCTAAGTCTGGAGTACAAACAGGAGGCTGGGCTTGTGTCCCAGGGGGAAGCACCAGCATTTGATTTTTTGTAGCTTCTTTAAGCTCCTTCAGATAATTTATGTATAACATCTGCTGCTATCTTCAGTTCTTTGCTTGGCTTTCTGAACAGTCCAGATGACTTTTTCTTTGAATGTAGCTACCTTTCACTTTGCCCATATAGTGGCATTTTTTTGTATCAGTGAAAAATGATGAAGCCTTGCTATTCCAAGTTTCATGCAAGAGAGATCTCTAGAGTTTTCCTAGAGACTGGAATAGTCATTAGAGTCCCCCTGGAAAACTTACTGTCTTTGGTAGGTATAATGGTTCTCATCATAAATCACTAATTAGTCAAATATTTATTGAGTGCTTTACTACGTGATACACGCACGATGTCTCAGTTTGGATTCTCGCAGAGGCAGACCCTGAGATAAAGATTTACATGGAAGTCATTTATTCTAGAAGGACAAAGTAGGTGGCACTTAATCCTGTGGGAAAAGAGTAAAACCCAGACCTCAGAATTATTTTAAGAGTGAAGAAGCTGGAGCGCTTATGCTCAACTCCAGAGTCATTACCTAAGGGCTGGTGCGCAAGGCAGGGTAATGACCATTTTGCAGGGGCAAAGTGACTTTCTGAGATGTTGGAAAAAAGTCCTGAGGCCTAAAATGCAGGTACTGTAAATTGGAAATCCTTCAGGGAACACTGGTAGCTCTGAGGGATATGGGTGAAGCACCAGCAGCATCTGCTTTAGATAATAAGCACTCTTCGTTTATTAGCTCATTCGATCCGTACAGTTCTATGAGGAAGTCACTGTTAGCCCTGTTTGTTCAAAGAGAAAAACTGAGGCTCAGCTTAGTGGTGTAATTTATGGAGTCAGAATTTTGACCCAGGACAGGGATTGCACTCAGTTGAGAAAGTGATGATTTCCCAGATGTCATGTGGCTGCTATTTAGCAGAGCCGGGACTATGACTGGTCCATACACACATCCGGTCATTCTCCTTCCCCATACACCTCATCTCGCACCTCTCACTCTGTCCTGGGAGTCTGATCCCCTGAGTTGTCTTCTCATATGTCCTTCTTTAAGGAATCTGATGTTACTGCTTTGTTGAGAAAGTCTAGAAATCACCAAGGGGAAATCTAGAGCATTCCCCTTTCGACCTGTCAAATACCCATTAGCAGCCCCAGTATTTATTTTGGGGATATCCCTTGTGACTAATGACGACACTTCATTATCTTTATTGATAATTTTATTCCCTTGAAATTGCTTTGTTTGCTCTTTTTACTTGTTGTTCCCTCTCTTCTCTTCCTTCTCCTTGTCACCTAGCTGATTCCTATGCCTTCTGATCTCAAGTGTCATTTCCCAGAAAGCCTCCCTTGGCCTTCCTGACTACATGAAATTGAAGTACCATCAATTAGCAGTAAAACCGATAACCTCCGTTTTCTGAAATGCTCCTAGTGAGGCTTGAGGCTACACAGCTAGCTACTCTGTGGAATGTCCCCGCACTCCTGTGCTGGCCATTTGAAGTTTCATTTCACTAGGAGGCAGCCAGGCTCTTCCTGAGCCTGTTTATGTCATTTGCTCTTCTGCAAATGCACATTTTAATTTATCTTTATGCAAACCATTGAAATAGGAGCTCAGCAACAACAAAGTACAATGTTGTTTCCTTCAACACTGAGCTGAGTGTTGAAAAGAGTCGGTGAGGTCCAAGGGCCTCAAATCTGATAAAAATGTTGAGTTCGTTGAGAAGATCGCAGAAGTGGAGAGATCTTCGTAAGTACTGAGATGGTTTCTGACCGTCACAAGTCTGTAAGAAACAGAAAATGGAATGATGGTACCATGCATTTTGGTGTAGCCTAAGCAAAAAATCATGAGACAGAATTCCATTTAGGAGATGTATAGTTCCCTTTCTTGATGGGCAAAACAAGAAGAGAAAAACCCAGTGGGAACTTCTCAAGTGTAGAGTAACGCTTGTTAACAGTCTCTTGTCCAGCGCCTGGCTTGCCGCAAGTCATAAGTTTATTCTGCCTGCTGCTGTGCATGCAAGCACTGGGTAAATGCTGGTGTTGTCTAAATGTCAGGTCCACGGGGCCAGGGAGAAAGCGGCCAGGAAGGGAAGCAGATTTGGAATGCCTGGAGATGAATCCAAAGAGAGAGATAGATCTACTATCATTTGCGAATGTTCTCCAACATCTGGGCTGAAACTACTCGAGGGAGGAAGCTGGCTTACGCCCAGGCCTGCAAAGGCTTGCTTTTCCTTTAATTGAGGAGCCAAGCTCAGAACCGAGAAGTTGACAGGAGATGGGCTTGATCAGGTTCACGTGAAAGAGCGAATGGTTCCTGCTGGGCTGGGTGGGTTCTCAGCAAAGGCTGTGGCCATGACAGTGTTTATTTGGAAGACAAAGTAAAACACACAACCCTTGATTTAAAAAAAAAAAAAAAAGCAGGGGAGAAGGCCGGCGATGCATCAAATGAGACAACTCTCTACAGGCATGAGAGAAAAACTTCAAAAAATAAAGAGTTTAAAAGTAAATTTACCAAATGCCTGTGGGTCAGGAGCTCATTTCTGAGCACAAATTGCCGACTGGAGAAGTTTCACTTTTTGCAAGCCTTCTTATTTCCAGATTCTTGATGGGGAACAGATCCTATCTGTTCTTCCCGCTAAGAGCATTTAAGCGCTCAGTGGAAGCAGAACGTTCTGGCACGAACTTCACAAAGTGTAACCTCTGGAGTATGGCGAACGGGCTGCACTTGGGACTGACATTTTTGCATAGTGTTTATTATGGAACATCAACCATTTAAACAACTGCCAACCGTGTGGTCTCTGCGGAGAGTACAGATTGTGGGCAGAACAATGACACTTTGATGGTCTTGCCTGGCTTGTCGGTGCCGTGAAGAGGTTAAGCCCTGCACATCCATAAGTATGAGGAAGTCAGCTCATTCTGGGGGTCTGGTATGTTCTGGGAGAGGGTGAAGAGTGGGGGCCGATAATTTTTGTTTGAAAAACTACTTTTGTATCTAGTTGACTAAAAAAAAAATGTCTTGATGACTTTCTTAATGAAATTAGCATCTTAGTTCAGACTGCTATAACAAACTGTTTACCACAGACTGGGTGGCTTATTAACAACGGATTTGGTTTCTCATGATTCTGGAGGCAGGAAGTCCAAGAGCAGGTGCCGATGAGGTTGAGTACTGGCGACTACCCTCTCTGCCTAGCCCAGGCTGCAGCCTGCTGACTTGTGGTTGTATCCTCACGTTGGGGAAGAACAGAGTGGAGGGGGAGCAACTCATTTCTTTTCCTATTAGGGCACTAATCCCATCTGTGAGGGCTCTACCCTCATGACCTAATTATCTTTCAAAGGCCCCACCTAATTTTATCACATCAGGGGTTGAGATTTCAACATAGGAAGTTGGAGGGAGGGGTACAAAAATTCAGTCCAGGGGCACCTGGGTGGCTCAGTCGTTAAGCGTCTGCCTTCGGCTCAGGTCATGATCCCAGGGTCCTGGGATCGAGCCCCACATTGGGCTCCCTGCTTGGTGGGAAGCCTGCTTCTCCCGCTACCATTCCCTCTGCTTGTGTTCCCTCTCTCGCTGTGTTTCTCTCTGGCAAATAAATAAAATCTTTAAAAAAAAAAAAAAGTTTTTTAAAAAAATAAAACAAAAACAAAAATTCAGTCCATATGCTCAGAATTTTGGTAGCAAATAATTAAAAACTTGATGAACTATTTGAAAGAAAACCCATCCAATTACATTTTAATTCTTTAATTAATTAATTTGACAGGGAGGAGAGAGATCACAAGTAGGCAGAGAGGTAAGCAGAGGGAGAGGGGGAAGCAGGCTCTCCACTGAGCGAGAGCCCGATGCAGGGCTTGATCCCAGGACCCTGAGATCATGACCTGAGCCGAAGGCAGAGGCTTTAACCCACTGAGCCACCCAGGCGCCCCTAAATTTTTGTTCTTTAACCTCTTTTACATTTTCCACTCTCTTTCATCTGGTCACTTTTGTCTTACCGGTACATCCCTGTGATAAACCGGGAGGCCCTTGTTGAGGGCAGGAGCCTGTTGTATTTGTCAGTGGACAGATAGCACCCACCAAGGCACCCACCACTTACAGACCTCTCAAGGAGTGGGGGAGGGGAAGGAAAAGTTCAGGGGAAAAAAAAAAGTAATCCTAAAGAGGAAAAACTCAACCAACGAAGGAGTTATGTGCAAAATCTATGTTTGTAAATCAGTTGTGTGGAAATCACACTATGCTGAACACTAATCCTTTGTCAGTTTATATGCGTTGAGAATATCTTCTCCAAGTGTGCGCTTCTCCTGTAACACAGTAGCCCACAGAGACTCTGCTCGAAGCTAGTGTGGTTCTGTGTTTGGCCCCTGATGCATCCCTAGTCCTCACATAACTCACGGGCTGAGGGCAGAAACCTAACTTCTGTTGTCTGCTATCAAGAACCATGCAGTTCAGCAGTTGGGAGGAGAGAGGTTATTTTTGCTCCATCTTTTTAACAGCTGGTCTGACCTTGGGCAAGATTTTTGAGGGGGTGAAGTGTCTTTGGCGCTCTCTCCTTTGCTTCTTGCACGTAGTTTGTCTGACTTCCCATTTCTTTCATTTCTCTGTAGACTCACTTCCCTCTTTTCAGATTCCGGAATTATTAACCCCTAGTTTTCCCCCTGCTGACACCATTTCCATCCATGAATTGCTAGCAGAGACCTGAATAAATCAAGATGTGTTTGCACATTTAGATTCCTAACTTAGATTAGTCTCTGATAGTTAAAATTTTAAGCCATGAGATCAAGTGGCAGTTGTATGTGTGTGTTTTGGGCAGAGGGACTTGAGAAGTAGTCTAGCCAGCCCCTTCTAGAATATTGTCCAAAAATTAATTTTTAAGGTGTTTCTGGTTTTTTAATATTCCATTTTCATTAATAATTTAATTTAACAAATATTTAAGTGCTCAAATCATGTTTGTTCAAAATACTTACCTTCTCTCTCCAAATTCTGAAATGGCAGAATCTCTGAACACTCCATGGTTTTCTACTGTGGTCTGAGGATAGGAAAGCTCGCATCGGCGGCCATTTTCATTGGAGTGATTTCTGTGTCTGATGTTTAGAAGGTGGAGACTATTTACAAACATCTTTTTGAAAGAAAAGTGCCCGCCTCTCAACCCATATCTAAAGTGCCAAGAGTTCGAGTGCAACAGTGGCACACCAGGGACAAGGCAGATGTAGTTACCAGGAAATATGCAGGGAATTCAGGAACCGTGTCTGTGAATGAGGAGATCGGGCTTCATCCTAGGAAAGGCTTTTATTTCCTACTTCCGGAACTTGTCTGAAAGCCATACCAGTGAGAAGTGGAAATGCACACTGCATACAGTTCTCACTGTATGCTCTGTGGGCTCCTGGACTGGAGCCCAGTCCTTGGTTCCATGAAGTCATCATTGTTTCTGTAATAATACTTGGTGGGAATTCAGTATTATAGTAGCCCTTAGTGGTATATGTGTCGACGTTTGCACTGATGGTGCAAAAGCAACGGTAGGTGACATTGACGGTGTCTTCGCATCAATCCTGGCGGAGGCACTGGACGGTAATAGGCATGATACTCTTTACAGTCACAGACTTGCAGTTAAAAAAAAAATTATCAGTTTTACTTAAGAATGCCTTTGAAGAAGCAGTAAAAAAATGATGAAACTGATTAAATATTGACCCTTGGACGTGTGTTTTTTAATATTCTGTGTGACAAAATGGCAAGTTGGCATTAAGTACTTCTGTGTACTGAAATAGAGTTGTGTCTTAAGAAAAAGTACTTGTACCATTGTTTGAGCTGCAAGATGAATTGTAGTTTTATTTTTTTTTAATTGAATGCCATTTTTCCTTGAAAGTGCTATTGACAGACAAATTATGGTTATTCAGACTTATATTTGGCTAACATTTTCTTAAAAGTGAACAAATATGCCTGTCACTTCAAGGGAAACAATTGACAGCATTTGTTGCCAGTGGTAAACATGGAGCTTTTTAGGGAAAATGAGAATTTTGCAACACATGTATCTACCATGGTGGGTTTTTCCAGGACTCAAGAATTTCCAAGGAGATGGTAGTTATATTAATGTATGTGCTCTTTTGATACTTTATAATGAATAATGTCAAGATTTTCCAGATAACTAATACAGGATGTTACAAAGTCACGCATTGGTAAAAGTTCCATTCAAGTTGCCAGAGAGAACAATGGATTTTAAGATAAAATAAAAAATAAAAAAAGTTCACTGATACGGTTTCATATACCACATTGCAACTAACCTTTAGTTGGTTACTAAACCAACTAGACACCTGGATGGCTTGGGACACCTGGATGTCTCAGTCAGTTAAGTGTCTGCCTTCCGCTCGGGTCATGATCCCAGGGTCCTAGGATCGACTGAGTCTCACATTGGGTTCCCTGCTTAGTGGTGAGCCTGCTTCTTCCTCTCCTCCCCACTTGTGCTCTCTCTTTCTTGCCATCTCTGTCTCTCTCTCTCTCTCAAATAAATGAATAAATAAATAAAATCTTTAAAAAAATATCACTTGAAGTTTATTTCTGTTGAAAAAGGGAAGTGAATGGACAATCAGGAAAGGATGAAAGGGGTTTGAATTATAAGTTTTATCTATATTATATATATATTTTTTTCTCCTTAAAGTCTGTTTAATCTGATGTTAATTATGATATACAGAGATTATTTTAGTTATTTTCTTTTCATTTATTTTCAACTATTATTTATTTATTTGGTTAAACTTGTAAAGCTGATTTTAATCCATGTACATTTTAAAATTTTTGATGTATTTTATCATTTTATATTGGTTCCATTTCACTTAGCTTTTCATTTCTCTTCCTTTCCTTGACTGACAGAGAAGTTTTCTTAATGCTTTCATTGTTATATTGGAATATATAGATTCTATTTTTATTACTTAGTGATTATTGTTACATTTCTAACATATATATTTACATTGTTTAAACAATGGCAAAGGGCACTCAGCATCTATTTCCTCCTGCAGAAATAAGATAAAGAACTTAGCGTTTCAAAGTTTTGTCATCACAGTATTCTCTTTCCAATAATTTTCAGCCAACACCATGTAATAATAATAGCTTTATAAAGTAACACTTCCTAGTTGATAGATTTGCCAACATTTTCAAACTAAATTGTTTAGCCTTTGTTGCCTCTTTCATCCCAGTCTTTCCTTCTGTATTCATTTTTCTTCCAAACTCTATGCTCCGAGATGTCTTATTCCCTCTCCTGATGCTCTCACCTTGTTCTTGGGAACCTCCTCTAGGTCATCTTCTTGCCGTTAGTGTTGTTTGTTTCTGTCTTATTCTGTCTTGTATTTCTTTTTGCAGAAGTAAACATGAGTGTGTACATATTTTTTTTATATTTCTAGCCCAAACCATATGTACTCTTTGTCCCCTCCTGTGCTTTTCTCACTTAACAACATATCCTGTAAATCACTTCGTATCGGTGCATAGAGCAATTTATCAATTTTTAAAAAATAGCTGGATAATATTTTATTTTGTGGATGAACTTTAGTTTACTCAGTCAGTCTCCTGTGCATGAGCAGTGAGTTTGTTTCTAATATTTGGGTATGGCAAAAGGCCACCATGAATAAACTTGTGTGTATATTGTTGATTTATTGAGGTGTATCCTAAGGATAAATTTCTTGTAGTGGGATTTCTGATAAATACATTCTTTATGTTTTTTTGTTTTGTTTTGTTTTTTTAATTAACTGAAGGACGCATTGGCATTCCTTGAATCTGGGGATTCATGTTCTTAATTTTTTCCTAAAAAGTCTCTGCCATTATTTCTTCAAATACTGCTTCTGCTTGTTCATCAATCGATAGTTTGTTGGCATTTCCTTATACTTCAACAGCTTTGTCTTTCACGGCTTTCAGTTTATTATCAGTTTGTACTGCATTTTACATAAATTTAGCAGGAGTATCTTCCAACTTAGTAATTTTTTGTCAGTTTTGTTGGTCCTGTCATATACTATGTATGCATTGTGTGTGTATTTATGTGCACACATAAACACACACTCATCATTTAATACAATTGTTTTCCATTGGCTGTACTTTTCATTTTCTGAATTTCTTTTTTTTTTTTTAAGATTTTATTTATTTGACAGAAACACAGCGAGAGAGGGAACACAAGCAGAGGGAATGGTAGCGGGAGAAGCAGGCCTCCTGCCGAGCAAGGAGCCCGATGTGGGGCTCGATCCCAGGACCCTGGGATCCGACCTGGGCCGAAGGCAGAAGCTTAACGACTGAGCCACCCAGGCGCCCCCATTTTCTGAATTTCTAATTGATACATTTTTCATACCTACTAATATTTGATTCATATCTCTCTTCCTTCATAATCTCTTGTTCTTGATCCTACATACTTTATCTCTTTTAGGTTCTTAAAATACGTATTTTAAAGTTATTTTCATGTCTCTCTACTATTTTCACTTCCTGAGACATAAATTCTTCCCTTTGATGAGAATTTTGACTCTCTCCCATAAAGTTAGTTTCCTCTGTAGTATTGTAGTATGTAATATCTGTAGTAATTAGTTTTTGCTTTCTTTCTTACTCTTAACCCATTCCTGTCTGACAGTTCTGATGTGTCACTCAAGTCCTTTGGGTTTCTAGTATAAAACTGTGCCTTATGCTGCAATTTGGGAGGTTTTATCATAGGAAGATATTGTAGAACCCATATCTGAACCAGCATTCATGACTCAACCTCTCTAAGATTCTCTTCATCTATAGAATGTGAGTGTTGACAGTGTACGTCTCATGGGATTGTTGCGAAGATTACCTTTGTTAAGATATGTGAAGAACTTAGAACAAAGCCTTCCCCTAGGTAGCCCTAGACAAGCCTTCATTATTATTATCCTCATCGTCGTCATTACAATCACAAGTAAATTGCTGGCATGGAGCAGATATTTCACAAGTGGGTGTTGTGGTTATTATTACAGTTCCTTGGACTTTTGGTGTCTTTTGGTGTCTTTAATTTCCAGGTCATGTTACTGTGCTTTTAAAATTCCTGTTACCCTGTACGCTCTGTGTTCCTCTGTTCCTCTGTGGATTATTCCTGGTATACGACATTCCAGATCATGTCGTTTCAGGGGACTCATACCAAGACTTCCTGTTCTGTGAATCGCTATCTCCAGGAATAGGACAGTATTCTTGACTCCCCTGAACTAAAGCCCCCTTGCTCTCTGGCCCAGCATCAGTCAGGATCCATGATCAGCGGGTGAAAGATGAAAATGCATGATGGTTGTTGGAGATGGGTTTTCTGTTGGCTTCATATGTCTTAAAGTAATTGCTCCCAGTGCTTGTTGTATAATTTGAACGAAAAATAAATTTTTCTCATGGCAAATAGTAGAAATCAGAAGATTGAAAGTCTGGAAGCAAATACTTGGCTTTACTAATAATGTTAGGCTGGGAAAATGCTCTGATGAAGTACTATATACCAGAGAACAATGAGGTTACTAGTTAACATATTAAGCCTTGAAGTGAGTCTTCAGGGTTCACACTAAATTCTTTTCCCTCTCTATGTCTGTATTTTCTCATGAGTAAAATAAAAATGATAGTAATATAGTTATTTTAAGTTAAAAAGCATTTGGGAAAGTAGCCAACATAAATGAAAAAATAGATATTGACACTTAGTGTGGATTTTTGGCCAAAGGAGGACCTTGAGGAAAAAATAGAGCTTAGAAAAGGAAATCCAGGGATAAATATTAGTTCAGCTGTGAATAAAGACCACAAAGACTCAAGATTGGTGTATAAGATGAGCTGGCTGAGCACAGTTACCCCTCTTCTGGTAAATGAGACATCTGTCCTGGTCATAGGAAAGTTGCGGGGAGAGGTGCATTCATTGGTGCTGCTCACATCTGGGTAGTTTCTGGAGTTTTCATCTTCCTCCCCACTTTCTTTCCTGGAGTTGTCTCTCAAAGCCTATGGTCGGACTTGCATGCTAAGGCAGTGTTTCTTCTTCCCAAGCCATAAGCGTGGTCATGGCCCAGGGATTCCAGATGACACGAGAAGAGAGGAACTCCTGAAATTAGTGGCCAGTAGGGAGATTGCAAAAGATATATATGGAGAAGTCCCTGCTCTGCTCTTTTGAGGATGAATCACATAATTTCTTCCCTTAGTTACTGTCCTTGGGGACAAACTCTTCTTTAAATTTTTGGCATGGGGACCTGCATCATCTATTTATAAATGCCTGCTTTCAATGCAACTGAACCTTTCTATAGGGTGTATCTGCTGGAGTGTAACTTTTAGTATGTAATTTGTCTATCTCCAACGGTAAGTTGAATTATTTTAGGGGTCTGTATTTTTAGTAGTTCCAAAGTGTTCAGCATCAGAATTCAGTTTGGCTTCTTCTGTCATCAGTTTGCTTTCCAACTGGAAGGTATTAAGGGAGGAGATTATGTATTAATCTGTATGACAACATTTATGTGAAGAAGTATCATGAAGAATGCTTGAAAGGAGTTAAGCTTAAATAATTCCCTAATTTGTAGACTGATTTTAAGGTTTCCAGTTCCAAGATGCTAAAAACATCGAGTGCTCTCTATGATACAGGTCCAAAATCCTCATTCAACTCTAAGTATACAGCCATAGTCTAGGGCAAAAGGTAACTACTTTCAGATTACCCTCTCAAACAGAGTTGACCAAGCTTTTCAAACTTTCATACAGTTGATCATACTATTAAAATTATCCCTCCTTTAAATACTCTGAATCCCAGATTTTGTTTCTGGAATTAAATAACCAAAAAGGCACCCAAATGGATTTGAAAATGCCTCTCATCACCACCAAAGGTTCACGCTGAAAAAAAAATGGAGTTAAATATTTCTTATTCAGGAGGGAGAACCAAAACAATTTCTTTGGGCAGATTTTGCTTTAGCTCATCAACTGGAGAACCTGATGTCTTTGCCAAAGAAATATGCAAATACATGTTTGATTAAATAAGATGAAAACTTTATTGCTGAGATACAGCTTTTCTTCCCATTTCTAACTTCGTTCATTTTATGCTCACTGAACCAAGCCTTAGTAAGACCTCCATGACTTTCAGTAGGACCGTAACTCTCTGCTCCATGTACCCTCCTAGTGCTGTGGGTTCTCTGTGCATGCAAGGTAATATCAGTGGGTGGACTTTCTGTCTTTCTCCGGTATGTGCAGGGGGTGGGCGTGTGGGAGGGGATGGCTGGGTTTGGGCATGGGTGTGTGCAGAGGGAGACTCTTCATGACAAACAAGAAAAATCCATCCTGTCAAAACTACATGTGCTGGTGCTTTATCACCATGATTACTCTGAGGTTTTACTTTAGAAAACCCTGGATTTTAAATTGAAAGTCAAATATAATTTGCCACAAGAAGCATGAAATGAGTGACTAGAAACCAGTGCTAGCAAGACTTGGCATAGCAAATCAGTGTCTCCGGGATAATAAGCCTCAGCAGGTGGTGGGTCACTGGTCCTCAATTGGGTGATAGAAGTACACTGGGGTCCCAGGGTTGGTGCAGAGGCTGCATGTTCTGGATTGGTTCAGATAGGATGCTAGCTAAAACCAGACAGATGCTGTTGCGTTCTTTTGCTGTCAGATTAATGGCAGTGTTTTTTCAATTCCTATGGAAAATCAGATGGTACAGCTGAAGAAAGAGAAAGTCCTCATTGAGAAACAGTGCTTTAGGAACATGGACGACTATTTCCCGAGGGCTTACCTTGTGTCCAGAACTGTGGGATCTACTTTACAGGTATTTTCTTACTTCATACTTACGAGAGATTCTACCATCCACATTGTGGAAATGAGGAAACTGAAACAGACATCAAGTGACTTATAGAAGGTCACACATTTAGAGAAAGTGAAGGAAACTCACTTTCAGTGACCCTCTGCTATGTGGTTCTACCTTTGCATCCGGCACATGCATAGATGGTATTTGGAAGTTGGTATTAGGATTACATTTATTCAAGGGAAGTAACTGAGGCTCAGAGAAGATAAATAGACTAACCCAGGGTGACAGAGTCCCATCAGTTGCAGAATTAGGCCGTGGATCCAACTCTCCCTGATAGGAAAGCCTGTAGTCATTCACTTCCTATCTCATATTTCAGGAGGTGATTTGATAGAATGAGGATGAACTGATTTTCAGAGACAGTTCTGCATCTTCAAGGCTGTGCTGGAAATCTCTATCTTCTCTCGTGAAATGACTTTCTGTTAGATCTTTTTTTGGTCTTTCTTTTAGGACCCTTTACCTGTTGCGTCAGGCTTTTGCAGTATGCTTGGTTTGACCCTAATGCATAGAGCAATGAGATATATCACAAACTCTATTAAATTTTCCCTCGAGTCACCTTGAAAGGCAGGAAGAAGCACTGATCTGCTGGTTTTGCTCACTTACTGACCACTTCCAATCCCTTCTGGCAACCCGCAGATTTCGATGGCATGAATGCACACTGCTCACCTACTTGATATTCAAAGAGGATTTGTAGTCACATGACTAATGCTGAAGAGATGGTGTGTGGAGTTGCCTTGGTCCCTTGTAAGTCATTTGAAAGACTTGGTTTCGTGTCAGTAAGGATGAGCACATTCTGTGCGCTGTGTGCCTTGCAGGAGGCCATCTGGGAGCACTGCACATAAACACAAATCCTCTCTAATTTTGGTAGCATCTTAGTGGGATTTGTCCTAGTGCTGAGAGCTACAGGTTTATGCTTCACTTGTGGTTGCTGATAATGCAGCAGGGTTTTTTCTAGGAGTCTCAAAAATATATCTGATGACAGATGCAAAGCTCTAATAAAAATAATGAAACAGGTGGACATCGTTGTTGGCTGTCCCATCACCCTATTTTCACCCAACTGGGCTTCAGTGACTAAGGACTCAGCACTTCCCCTAAAAACCCCTGGAAAGGTGACACGGGAAGTGGAAAACCCCCATACATTAGATTCAGAGAGCCCTGGGTTTAACTGGGACTTACAGACTTCCTAAATTGGTTGAACTTGAGTAGCATAATAACTCCTCTGAAATGCTATTTCCTTGTGTATAAAAAAGATATCCTTATCCCTTTCTCAAAGGTTAAGAATGAACATGACACATCAAATGTGGAAACAGCTAGCAAAAGACTTAACATATATTAAAGGCTTGATGAAAGCTTCTTTTGTTTGATGCAAGCTTCCCTTGTTAACGGCGTGACCTTAGGCAAGTTACTTAGCCTTCCCGAGTTTCAGATTCCTCTTCTGTAACATTGTGAAAATAATGCCTACTTTATCAGGTAGTCCTCAGGATTAAATGGCTCGGCATCTCTACACCCCTTCATGACAACTTTTATTGTTACAAAGCCTCTCTGGGTTCAAGTGGAAGGGGCTCAGGTACAACTCGGGTCACTATGCCCTCCTGGGCAGACCCTGGTTACACCTGGTTCTGGTAAAATTATTAATATACATTCTATTTTTTAAAAATATTTTACTTATTTGAGAGCCAGAGAGAGAGAGGGTGTGAGCGAACTTGTGCAGGGGTGAGGGGAGTTGCAGAGGGAGAAGCAGGCTCCCTGCTCAGCGCTCGATCCCAGGACCCTGAGATCCTGACCCAAGCTGAAGGCAGATGCTTAACCGACTGAGGCACCCAGGAGCTCCTTAATAGCACATTCTTTGCTTTCAAAGGTTCCAAATAAATCCTATGGTCAGTCTAAATATAACTAATATCTGGAGAGGGAGTTGGCGTGTTGAGAAGGGGAGACCATAAGAGTAACCCCTTACCCATAGTGATGCTTGTCTAAATCTTTCAGTGGGATAGCTTATTATTAATAGTTGGCTATCATTAGGTTTTTGCTTATTATTATTAAGCAGGTAAGCATCTGCATGTCAGAAACTAAATACACAGAAAATACTTGGGCGGAGTTTTTGGCAAAGGAGTTTGTCCCTGTTTTTGATTCATTTATTACCCATCAGCATCCATTTTTCAAGACACTAGGGCTTTCACGCTGCTCTTTGCTCTGCCTCCCCCGAGTCACCTCCTACTGTTAGCTGTAAGGGGAGACCCATCAAGGGTCCTGACTGCACAGCTGACTGCACATGCTGGTGAACCTGGGAAGGCTGGACCTCTCTCCTCACCTACTTCCGGCACCTGGCAAGCATGCCTCTTCTGATTTTGGCTTCTGGAATCTTCCCACTTTGCTGGATGGCCGGTGAGTGGCTGTAGCTAATTAATTCCTCAAGTTCTTAGCAAATTCTGCTGGTTCACTCTGGGCCCATATGTACAGGGATGTAAGAATCTTTGCTTGAGTTGGAGGGGCGGTGAGTGTACGGAGAAATACATTCTAGGATCTTCCTTGGGCACTCTTCACTGTTCCCTCATCGTTTTCTTGCACTCCACCCGACCCAGTGTCTTCCTCATCTTTGGGGGAACAAATGAGAAGCAAATGAGAAACAAAATGGTGGCTTGTGCTCTTGGGAACCACCAAACTTCAAAGTGGACCTGGCAGACAAATCCTAGAGGAGCTCGAAGGAGCAAGAGGAACGGACGGGCATCTTGCTTTCATGCTCCTCAATCCCTGACTCCTTCTCCTTGTCAATTCCCTTTAAATTTCTTCCTCTGAGGAGAAAACGGAGCTCAATTACCATGGGGACAACTTTTATTTCCAGTGATTATGGTCTCACACCTGGCGTGAAGCCTTTGAGCCAGTCCTATGGAATGTAGGTCATCTTTCCCAGAGTCCCTGTGTGCAGCTGATAGGGGAAGACAAAGGTAACCTGTTATTTCACGGGATTGCCTTGAGTAAATATTCTTGGATAACTCTGTCACATGAGTACCAGAACTTTCTGTTAGTTTCCTGCAGTGCACAAGAGACTAGGTGCACAGTCTATTTAAAAAGTATATTATAAAATATATTTTAAAAATATAGAGCTTCTCTCTTTTTTTTTTAATCTGTGATAGATGCTAATTGAACTTATTGTGGGAAGCATTGCACAATATGTGTAAGTCAAATCATACAGGGAGAAAAATAAAAAATATATAAAACAATATATAAGCTATAAGTACATTATGAATCAGAGGTCAGCAAACGTTTTTCTGCAAAGGTTTGGATGATGAATATTTTAGACTTCACAGGCTGCATAGACCCCTGTCGCCTAGTTTCCTCCTTCTTCCTCCACTCTTCCTCCTGCTTCTTAATGAAGCTTTAAATATGGAAAAACCATTTTTAGCTCATGGGCCATATATAAGCATCCTGCTGGCGAGGTTTGACACACGGGCTGTAGTTGGTCAATCCCTGGTATAAATGATAATAACATAGACGTCAGAGTACCCACCAGCCAGTTTAAGAAACAGGAAAATACCAATAATGTTGACATTGACTCTGTGCGTGTCCCTATTGTATCCCTTTTCTTTCCTCCAAGAGTTAATCACCAGTTTATCATTCCTTTGCTTGTCTTGACACTTTGACCTCTTAAACGCGTATCCCTTAGCATTGCAGTTTTTGCTTGTTTGCTTTTTTAATATATGGCATGCCACTGTAGGAATCTACCACAGTTTCTTCATTCATTTTTCCACTGATGGACATTTGGATTGCTTCCAGCCTTTCCTGTTACAGAAAACACTGCTTTGCCCTTTCTTATGAATATTCTCAGGCCGTAACTTTTATTGAGTCTCTTTTGGTTTGACAAAAACAGAAGGGAAGCATGACATAGAGAACATATAGAGTTGGTGTTTGATGTGGCCCTTCTCAGAACTCTCAGGTTCAAACCCCAGTTTACACATTTCCTTTAGGGGGCAGCCCTGACAGATGTAGTCACATTTCTGGACCTACCTTCTGGAACATTTCTGGGTTGATTTTCATAATTCTGAGTCTAGTAGAAATCCATGCCGACCTGCCACAGGTCCCCTCACTTTGAGCTTGGAAAGGAGCTTTCCAGTCTTCATTACCTGCCCCACGATAAGCCTCTTCCTCAGGTAATGGAGAATAGGTCTATCTACTACCTTCTAAGGACATCCTGATCTTTGAGCCCTTTGGCTGTAAGAGTACACTTAAATGGTCTCCCAGAAAATAACTGTCCAATTTTACAAGATCCTGATGTATTTGGCCTTAGATAACATGAGATAATGTAAGTCATACGGTATCATAACTGGGTCTGGATTCATTTGAGAATAATCTTCTTCCTTTTTACAGTTTCTCCTGGAACACAAAATGAAAAATCACACGGGTGCGACAATCCCTTTTTCTGTATATTCCCATTCCTGTTCTATATTGTTTCCAAATGTTAGATTTTATTTTATTTTTTAAGATTTTATTTACTTGAGAGAGAGTGAGAAAGAGAGAGTATGATGAGGGGGAGGGTCAGAAGGAGAAGCAGTCTTTCCACAGAGCAGGGATCCCGGTGTGAGATTTGATCATGGGACTTGAATCATGACCTGAGCCGAAGGCAGATGCTTAACTGACTGAGCCACCCAGGCGCCCTCTAGTCATTAGATTTTGTATGATTTGTTTTAATATTAGATAAGACAAGTTTCTTCTTTCTCAATAGCTCTTTTAAACTGTGATATATATATATGTATATATTTTGAGATGAACTTTAGAATGTTATTTTGTTTTCAAAACCTATTATTACTTGTATTTCATTGAATTTATACATTTGTTATAATCCTGTCATTTACTCTTTCTGCCCTTTGCATTTTTTTCTCACCTAATGGATCTGTCTTCTTTTTCTTGACAATTGAATTATCCATGCTGGGAGTTGTTTTCTATACCTCAAATTATAGTCTGAGAGTAAAGATTGCTCTCTTAAGAAGGTCTTAGGGTAAATGATCATTGCTGCTGCCCAGCATTGATGGACTGGGACTCCTCTGTTTTCCTGGAGTCAGAGGGGTCAGATTCTGGCAGTCCATTTCTCTCCAGTGGCTATGTATTTCCTTTTTTCTCAGATGACTGGATAAGGATCATTTTGGGCCTGGATGACCTTGGCTTCTAATTCTCAGCATACACAGAGTAAAGGCATATTGGGTAGACTTTAAGTTGTTGTAATTCCAATATGAAACTCTGCCTGAGATAGATTTGATTTTTTCCTTAGAAGCCAAGACATATATCATGTTATTTTTGTTAGGTCCAAATTAATACCACTCCATCTCATCGCATGCCACTCTGTTGCCATGACTTCTTCTGCCTAAGAAGCTAGGGAAGACAGTGTGAAGATTTGAGATCCAAACCCTGGAATGCCATAGTTTTAGACTTAGGAAAATCCTTTTCTCTAAATGCTAGAAAGTAGAGTTCCTACTTAACTTTAGTTCACGCTTACGCTCATCTTTCATGTGTTTTCTATCACTAAGATAACTATCATCATGATGGATAGAAATTCTACTCTATATCAAAATAATACTAGTCGTACAACATGAATGAAATAAATTCTCATTTTTTTGTTGACTTTCCAAATGTCAGGGTTTTTTTTTTTTTTTAATATATTAACATTTAAACACATCTTTTGGATTTGTTCTCACCTAATATTGGCAGTAATTCAAACACCCAGTCTACCTCGGCAACCACAGAATAGGCCAGTGCTTGATATTATAGAAACTACATATGAAATCTCTTCCAGTGCAAAGGCTTATTAACATTTAAAAAGAACTAGATCCATTTATACTTTGACTATAGCATCAATGCCTGCTGAGCAGAACTCACTGTCTGTCATTCCCAACCTTTTCCCCTTTTCTGCATTTACTGAAGTCCTTAAATATCAGCAGTGCACTGAAATTTCTCACATAAATGCACCAAATGAAATCCCATCTTTAGCTCCAGCCCTCCCAACCCATTTCCCTAGTGTTCATGTAATATTGAGGGGCTAATTTTCAGTAAACTGTCAAAAGGAGAGGTGACAGTCCATTTAGCAGTCAGCTAGTTGCTAATTAGTACCCAGCTAAAATACATCGAAATTTGAGCACTCCCAGTTGAAACACTCTGAGAGATAAACATTCTACAAATTTAACTCTGCTGTAGGTTGAGCCCTGATTGGGTTCTTGCACAGCAAGATGAGCTGTATTGCAGTGCTTTCCAGCATTGATTCTTAGCCCAGAGCTGAAAAAGCCTATCTAAGCATCTGGGTTGGGTGTTGTTTTTGTTTTTGTTTTGTTTTGTTTTGTTTGGTCTTTGATTGCCTGTGACATAGGGTATTAACTTATGAGACTGTAGACAGTGGGTTGTCACACTCTAACACAAGAATTAAAAAAGGACTGTTTTGTGCTTTTTGAAACCTCCATATTAAAAAACCCGACACATATTTGGGAGGTAGAGGAAGGTACAGACATCAAAGAGACAGTTGCTCTACAAAGTGGATTGTGGAAGTGGCAGTTCGTCATCAAGAGAAGCCGAACTTGACTTGGACTTCCCAAAGATGGTTATACTCCTATTCATTTTTGTGGTGCATTCCACCTGGGGACTGGACCTGCCATTGGCACTAGGCACAACACTATTTATGCAGAAATAGAAAAGGCTTGACCAGACCTAGAGGCCATTTTATTCTTAAGACTTGAATTAGCACTTTTCTCAGAGCTCAATTCAAACAAAAATAAAGCACCATTTTTAAGCACTTACTACTAAATATTTTTTCCACTGAGCTATAAATAGTAACAGCCTGGAGGCAGAGGTGGGGGTATGCCTGGGAACCAGGAAATGCATCACATATTCCGCCTCCGCATCCCATGCTCCTTCCACCTTTGCACATTGAACTCTCCCAATTCTTGGTTTGAAGAAACCCCTCAAAGTACCAGTAGTATCTTGGAAGAAAATAGTGTTGTCCTCATTTTTTAAAAAAGAAGAGAGAAATAGGTCAAAGTGAATCTTCTAAAATCATGCAATTGTAACCGTTCAAAGGTTTTGAGAAAGGTGTGGAAAAGGTACAGAGCGAGCTTTAATGAGGCTAAAGTGACCGTGCAAATCTCATTTGCCAGAAATACTGTATCTGATCTGAGAAAGGTGCATCACCGCCCTGGAGCTCTGGTTCTTTCATGCCACGGCTGCTATGGCGACATGGCGAGTGAGCCTGAGAAGGCAAGGCTTTTTCGAGAGTTAACAAAATCAACGTACATCTTAGAAGAGTTGGATTGAGTTTCCTTGGAGTCTCAGGGTTGCTAGAATAGGCACCCGGGGAAGATAACAGAAGAGGCAAAGTCTTTGGAGACAGAGAAAAGAAGCAAACTTTGTACCTTGGTCAGTTGCCTAATTCCTAATTTTGCCTCTAGGTAGCTTTGGAAAGAAAGAGAAAAAAAAAAAAGATCTCAGAAACAGTTGGATTTAAATATATGAGCACACAAGTTCCCCTTCCTTGACCCTACTCTTTTCCCTCAGAGAAGTTTTCTCTAGGTCTGAGAATTGAGAGACCTGGATTCTACAACTCTCTGTGGAAATAGAATCATTCTTTTACTTCTCCGTGATTCTCTTTTTCACTTATTTAATAAATGGCTTCAACTGTATTCTTTATCGGTTATAAACTGTGGTAATTCTGTGATTCTGATTTCCTGTTAGAATCTTCTGCTCCATGGAAGATAAGATAGGCTTCTTCCACAGAATATGGAACATAGTTGGTACTCAAGGAAAAACAGAGTAGAATGAATGGATGGGTGGATGGATGAATGAAAGAATGAATGAATGAATAACATTTTTTGGTGGGATTGAGTCATCTTTTGTGAGTTTCCTATTTGCAGGTCAAGCACAATGCATTGGATAAGATAGATGAGGGATAATTATTGGTTGAATGATTCCTGATTCCAAACTACTTGTTTTTAGTTTTCAGAAATGCCTATGGATAGTGATAACTACTGGATTTATCCTTGTACCTGACCTTGTCCATGTAGGCCCCTAGTCTACCATGTTACAAGTTCCATGCAAATTTCTATGTAGCTAGTTCAGCCTGGGAACTGTGAAGGTGAGAGAGGCTGTTAAGAACAGTGACAAAGACAGCACGGCAGAGTGAAGAGAGCTCAAGCCCAATGTTACCAGCATTGGTGACAGAACTTGTACAGAGTATATAATCTGGCTGCATTCACATTATTCATTCTAAATTTTCATTGTTTCCACCAGCAAACCCGAGTTGGCTTTACTCTGGGGTTTCAAATTGACTATGTTGAGAGGCTTAATCCATTACACTGGTTCTCTTCTTCTGTTTCTTGAACTGGAACTTTTGGTACTCTGTGGAGTCCTCCTCAGTTCTTTTTGGAAGTTTCAGGGAACGTCTCATGTGCTTTTGAACAATTCTGTTAGTTGGTATATGACATCTGTTGTGACTGTCCTCTCTATTGTAGACCAATTTCTATAGGTTATCACCTTGTCTGAAGACTATGCATGCTACTTCCTGCCCTAGTTTGCTAGGGCTGCCGTAACAAACGACCACTAACTAAGTGGCTTAAACAACAGAAATTTATTATCTCATAGTTCTGGAGGCTACATGTCTGAGATTAAGGTCTTGGCTGGGCTGTGCTCTCTCTGAAGGCAGTAGGGAAGAATCTGTTTAAGACTTCTTTCTTAGGGGCGCCTGGGTGGCTCAGTCGTTAAGCGTCTGCCTTCGGCTCAGGTCATGATCTTAGGACCCTGGGATCGAGCCCCGCATCGGGCTCCCTGCTCAGCAGGAAGCCTGCTTCTCCCGCTACCACTCCCTCTGCTTGTGTTCCCTCTCTCGCTGTGTTTCTCTCTGGCAAATAAATAAAAAAATCTTTTTAAAAAAAAAAAAAGACTTCTTTCTTAGCTTCTGATACTTCCTTGGCTTGTGGCAGCGTAACTGTAGTCTTTACATGCTGCTCTCCCTTGGTGCCTGTCATTTCCCTTTTTATTTTTATTTATTTATTTATTTATTTTTAAAGATTTTATTTGTTTATTTGACAGAGAGGAGAGAGAGCACAAGCAGGCAGAGAGGCAGGTAAAGGGAAGTGGGGAAGCAGGCTCCCTGCCGAGCAGAGAGCCCAATGCAGGGCTCCATCCTAGGACCCTGAGATCATGACCTGAGCTGAAGGCAGAGGCTTTAACCCACTCAGTCACCCAGGAGCCCCTCATTTCCCTTTTTAAGTAAGGACACGGTCATATCGGATCAGGGTCCACTCTAAGGACCTTATATTAATGGGAGCATTAGCAAAGATCTCTCTTTCCAAATAAGCTGATATTCACAGGTACTTTAGGTTAGAACTTCAGCATTTTTGGGGGGGATACCATTCATTGCATAAAACTTTATTTTATTTTTTTAAAGATTTGTTTATTTGAGAGAGAAAGAGAGAGTGCGAGTGGGGGGAGGAGCAGAGGGAGAGGGAGACAGTGAAGCAGACACCCTGCTGAGCGTGGAGCCCGAGATCAAGGGGCTTGATCTCATGACCTGAGCCAAACTCAGGAGTCAGACGTCTAACTGACTGAGCCATCCAGGTGCCCCCATACACTTTCCTTGGTTGCTACTCAGTGAAGAGGTACAGCTATGCTGCCCCACCAGCTCTGTCCTTAGGCATCACTCTCAGAGCTATGGCTGCACACTTTTCCATTGCTGCTGGCTTCCAGAAGTCTTGAAGTACCAAAGCTGTACTGTGTCCTCTGAAGCCTGAAACATGGAATGATTTTCTTCTCTTTTTGCATCACTCTTTGTTAATGGCCCATACAAGAAGTGGAATTCTGTTTTATTCTCTTCCCTCTTTTTACTTAAAACCCAAATACACTCTATAGGATTGGTCGAAAGACAAACTTTGAACCACAGACTGCCAGAGTAGAGGTACAGTTACCTTCATTTCTGCCACTGGAGCTCTGTAATCGTCTAGTCTCTCTCCTTTCGTGGCTTCTCTGTTGGGATATCTCTCATGCAGCGGGGTCCTGAAAAGCTCACTTCACTTCTCTAGCCAGCTTGCCTGGATTGCAGTGGTTAATGTTGTCTTTGCCTAAACTAGGTTCCTGCTACATGTAAAACTGAGATTAGTAAGAATATGTAAATGATACCTCATTAAGAGAATATAAAAGAAAATTTGTATGATTATTTAAAAAGATAGAAAAAGTGTTTGGTAAAAGTCATCATACGCTTTATGAGGAAAAACCAGCTGAGAAGAGATGGAATTCTTAATCTAAAAAGTAGACCTAAAAATATCCAGCAGTAAACCTTGTACTTAATGGTGAAATGTTTTAAAAGTCTCCTTTGAATTAAAAAATCTCCTGAATCTCCTGGAAATAAGATAAGGGTGGCATTACCCGCAGTTCTGTTTGACATTGTACCAGGCTTCCTAGCCAATGCAGTAAAGCAAGAAAAAGATAAATTAAATAATGATTGCAAAGAGAAAAAATGGTAATGCTATTATTCACAGGTATATTATGCTTATATTTTTAGAGGATCTAAGACTCTATTGAAAGTTTACAAGTTTGCTGAATATAAGCCAATATTTTAAAATGTATTATATCAGCAATAGGAGATCAGATGATAAAAAATACCTTTTAGAAGTATTAGAAATAACAAATGACTAAGAACCAATTTAACAAAGGATGTACAAGATCTCAGTGAAGGAAACAATGCAAACAAAGAAGATCTAAATAACTGGAGATGTATATTATGTTCACAGGAAGACTCATTACTGTAAAGATATCAATTCTTTCCAAATTGATACTTAGATTCAGTGTAATGCCCATAAAAATTTAAGCAGATTTGAAGTGTGTGTGTGTGTGTGTGTGTGTGTGACAGAGAGAAAGAGATAAGTAAGATGATTCTAAAACGTATATGAAAATGCAAAGGGCTAAGGATAGTAAAGACACTCTTGAAGCAGAACAAAATACAAATACAAAACATTTGTATTTCCAAATATCAACACTTGATTTAAAGATATAGCAACTGAGACTATGTTTTTTGGCACAGGACAGATAAATAGGTCACTGGAATAAAGGGAAAAAAATGCCCTTCATTTGTGACAAAGGCAAAGATAGTGGGGAAAGTGGCCTTAATTAATGGTCTGGGCCAATTGGATATTCACATTTAAAAAAAAATGAAACTTGATCCTTATTTCACTCTATATAGAAAAATAATTTCAGGTAGAGTGTAGACTTCAATGGCAAAATAGTAAAGTTTTAGAGGATAGTATAGGAAAATACCTTCATCACCTCGGGGATAGGATAATGGTTTTTAAACAGAATAACCATATGGGAAAAGATTGAGAGGCACCTGGGTGGCTCAGTCATTAAGCATCTGCCTTTGGCTCAGGTCATGATCCCAGGCTCCTGGGATCGAGCCCTACATCGGGCTCCCTGCTCAGCGGGGAGTCTGCTTCTCCCCATTCCACTCCCCTGCTTATGTTCTCTCTCTCACTCTCTGTGTGTCTCTCTGTCAAATAAATAAAACCTTAAAAAAAAAAGATTGATAAATTTGACTACTTCAGGTTTTTAGAAGAAACCATTAAGAGAGTTAAAAGGCAACTTAAAGAGGGCAAGAACTTATTTGTAATTATATTTATGATGCAGTATCATAGATTTTAATAAGGAATTATAAAAATGGGCAAGAGACTCAAATGGGCATTTCAAATATTGGACGTCCTAATACCAAACACACATCTTAAAAGATGTCAACCTCATTAGTAATCAGGAAAATGAAAATATGACATAACATAGTAGTATATCTACTTGCATGGCTAAAATGAAAAAGACTGAGAATACCAAGTTCGTTAAGGATGTAAAGCACCAGGAATTGTCTAGCGCTGTTGATGTGAATTGGTGAATCATTTGAAGAATAAGTTTTTCCTATTCACTAGGTTGAAGATGTAACTTCTGATGACCCCTGATTCTACTACTAGGGATATATAATGACTAAAAATTCATACTTCATACTCATGTGCCTCAAAAAACATGCATAAGAATGGTCATAGCAGATTATTCATAGTAGTTCTAATCCAAAGCCCATCAACAATAGAATGGATAAATAAATTGTGATATAGTCCTAGAATGTAATATGATAGCAGTGAAACCAACACTGTAGTCACAAAAACATGATTGTCATAACCATAACTTCATATTGAATAGAAGAAGCCAGATACAAGAGGATTTGTGCTGCATTATTCCATTTATATATAGTTTAGAAACAAGCACAATAAACTACAGCATTTTGAAATGCATGCTTATATGGGAAAACTACAAAGTGAAAACAGCATTGTCGGAAGTGGAGCCAAATTTTAAGGGAGGGGTGGGCATTCGGAGGTGGGAGTATGCAGTGGCCTCCTGAAGTCTTGGCAGTCTTTTATGGCCTGTGCCAAGTTTAGAGAAGTTTTCTTTGTCTCTACCTTTCTTTAATAATGTGGAATTTCGCAGTCAAAATTTCTTCTTTCTTGGGGCGCCTGGGTGGCTCAGTGGGTTTAAAGTCTCTGCCTTTGGCTCAGGTCATAATCTCAGGGTCCTGGGATCAAGCCCTGCATTGGGCTCTCTGCTCAGCGGGGAGCCCACTTCCCCCTCTCCCTCTGCCTGCCTCTCTGCCTACTTGTGATCTCTCTCTCTCTGTCAAATACATAAAATCTGAAAAAAAAAAAAGTTTCTTCTTTCTTTCCTGTTTTAAAGGAATGTATGTAAAATTCCAGGCTCCCAGTGGTGCTGCATACACAGTAGCTACTTAATAAGCATTCTACCTCCCTCTTCCCCTGATGAGCTCTGCACACGAAGTCGTAAAAAGCAATGAATAATCTCGGTGTGTGTGCACAACGTAGACACCATTCCCGGAAGACAAGTTGCCCGGAGCATCAGTAGATTGCAAAGGCTAAAGAGGTTCACGGCTGCCTCGTCTGATTGCCTTTTCCGCCTGCACCAGTTGCCGCACCCAGGGCTGTGCCTTTACAGAGTCAGAGCGCACCCCCATGCTTCATAATTACTGAAACACATGTGCTAAGTCACTTTTTGCTAAGCCACGATGAGAATTCTCAGTGTTCAATCGTCCTCAAAATTTCTCATCTCTTCCCTGGGGTGAGGTGCTTTGGTTTAACAGCTGCACATGGGGATTGCATTTAAATCATTTAAGGTCTGGAGTTCAGTATCCCCTAAAAGCAGCCTCCATTCTCTCTGCATTCCTCTGCCCGCACACTTGGATTTTTTTTTTTTTTTTTTTTAAGTCAAAGTGAGGGATATCCTCCCAAAGGGCAAGAAGGCTCTGGAAATGCCTTAACTCTGAATGCACAGGTGTACTGCATGGTGCCTTCTGCTTGCCTTTTCCCAGATGGTGAGGCATTCCTCAGCAGTGGCCCTTTTTAGGTTATTAGCCATCCAGTTCACATCCGAGCAACCAAGTGGTGGCGTGTGGCTAGCTAAAGGTCAAAGCCAGTGGAGGAGAGTCCAGGAAAAGTCAGACCTATTTTACTTTTAGGCAGTGTCTCCCTTATGATAGACCATCGAGGCCTTCCCCGTGGATTCCTCCAATTACTCAGTTGTTGTTGGTACAGGTGGCCCGGTTTCTCATGAAACAGAGTTATGCCTTAGGATAGAAATTTCCTTTGAATCTCATCACACTGATGAAATTACGCTGCGCCACAGATGAGGGCCCCCAGAGCCATTCATGAAAGCACATTTTTGCTGCGAGGTGAGAGAAAGCAGCCACTACTGGTCTTTGTGGCTGAAACTGAAGGGAAATACTTTGCCACGAAGGGATTTCACTGCTTAAAGATCGCGCTCTGGCCCTGTTCCTGTTAATTTTTGACTTCCCATTACCCCAACTGTGCCGGCAGTAGGTAAGGTGAATGTCAGTTTGCTCAGAATTGAACTGGGAATTTGGGACGATGGAAGGGGCCTTGGAACAACAAAGACAATTAGATTGAGTTGGATTTAGACTTTTAGATGAACAAGTCTTAATTTCCAGAAAATACTGGGTCGAGAGGAATGACTTTTCCATGCAAGATATTTTGATAAGTATTGGTCAAGCATCCACTGTGGGCCAGATACTCCTTGCTACTGTATCGGGACTTCTGGAAGATGGACAAGTGTGGGGCACGGCACTGCCTCACCCATCACTGTGCATGGAGCACCTAGGATATGGGGGACTGTGCAGTACTCAGCACCACAGGCCCGTGGGAGTTTGGACAGAGATTGTCAGAAAGCAGAGAGGATGCTGGACCCTTCCCCAAAGTGGATCCACAGGCCTTGCTCCTGGTGTAGACAGATAGCTCATTCCTCTTAGGATCTTGAGGATACTTTGCCAGTCACTGAAACCCCTCTGCCTTTCTTGTTTGTTTCTTTTCCACGGAGCCATCTGCAGCTGGTGAAAAATGACCCACTGAAGCAGGTGAACATTTCCCATCGCTTTTCCTCTGACTCCACACAGCTGCGACAGACGGTGTCCCAGCAGGGTCTGCGCCGCCCATCTGCCAAGGGGGAGTGCAGCCATGATGGTCCTGACTTAGGTGTGGGGCTCAGCTTCTGTGTGTTCTAACCACTCTCACCCCCCTCAGTATCCACACCCGGTTGGATCTTGGCAGCAGCGGAAGTTATTGACTGAAGGACTGGAGAATCTTTTACTTGCTAATGCTGAAAATCTAAATGGGGCTTGAAAGATTGTCCTTCTAAGTCAACCTTTTAAGGAGAGGGAACCTAAGGACCAAAAATTTAAGGTCAAGTAGGAGTTAAGACGAGGGCTCCAGGTCTGGGGTCAGTGCTGTTCCATTCTGGGTGCCTACCTCACAGTATAAGGTCATGTATTTTACTGGTTACCTGTGGAATTTGTGGAGGAAAAAGTTGTCTGCTTTGGGAATGGTTTCCACTTAGTGCTTAGTCCTATTTAATACTCGTGGTGGTTAGTCGTGTTGACATTTGATCTGTTGTGTTAAACATCTTTGTATGCTCCTTATAGTAGCTGTTTTACTATGTGTTTCTAACCAACTGCTTTATCCAAGGGAAGTACAAGAGACCACACAGAGTAGTGGAAAAAGCTTCGAGTTTAGGGCCTGACATACTTACAGTAGAATTCTGATCTCTTATTTACGAGTTGTAGGATCTTTACCTATCTTTCAAAGAGCAACAGTTTTTAATTTTCTAAAGTTCCATTTATCATCAAATGATAAATAATGGTTTTTGGTTTTTGTGTCCTGTGTAAGAAATCTTTGCATAGATTTGCATTGCAAGAACACAAAGATTTTCTTTTATGTTTCATTCTAGAAGCTAATCGTTTTCCCTCTTATGTTTAGGTCTGGTATCCTTTTGGAGTTAACTTTTGTATGTAAGATAAGGATTGAGGTTTACTCTCCTCCCCGCAACAGATACCTAGTTGTTCGAGTCATTTATAGAGTAGACTGTCTTTTACTCATTCGATTATCTTGGCACCTTTGTTGCAGATCAGTTGACCATAATTGTGTGGGTTTATTTGTGGACTTTCTACTTATGCCAGTGCTCCATGGTCATGATTATGATAGCTTTGTTGTAAGTCTTGAAAGGAGGTAGTGTGTAAGTTCTCCAGACTTATTCTTGATTTTATGACTATTTTTGGCTATACTAGGTCATTTTTCCTATTCATATAATTTTAAAAATTAGCTTGTCGGTTTCTTCAACAAAGTCTCTTAGGATATTATTGAGATTAAATTAGACCTCTAGATCTAGTTTGTAGAGCATTGCCATCTTGCTATTATGTGCCTTCCGAATCAGGACGATGGTATATTTTTGTTTATTTAGGTCTTCTTTCATCATCTGCAGTGTTTTGTAGTTTTCAGTGTTCAGTTCTTAACACATTTAGTTCAATTTGTTCCTAAGTATTTTTATGCTGTTGAAATAGAGTTAATTTCTTAATGTTTAATTTTGAATTGCTCATTTCTAGTACATAAAACTTAAGTTGGTGTTGGCATATTACCCTTATGTCCTAAGACTTAATTCACTTGTTAGTTCTAGTAGATTTTTTTTTTGGTAGATTCCTTAGGGTTTTCTCTGAACACAACTACATCTTCATACAGTTCATTTTGTTCCTTCCAATATTGATGTTTACTTTATTTACTTTTTCCTGCCTTATTGAACTGACTAGGCTTTGCAATGTAATACTGAAGAGAAGTAGGAGAACAGATATGCTTGCTTCTTCCCTGATCTTGGCTAAAAATGATTGAGCCTCTTGTAATTGAGAGTGAGGTTAGCTGCAGGTTTTCACAGGTGTCTTGAGTTTAGAAACATGCCTCCTATTCCTAGTTTTTGAAGTTTTTATCATAACTCGTGTCAAATACATTGTCTGCATCTATTGAAAAGATCATATAGTTTTTCTGTTTTCTGTTATTTATATGGTGAGTTACATTGATTTTCATCGTACCTACCGTTCCTAGGACAAATCCCACTTGACCATGATGTGTTACATATTTTTTTAGTATCATTGGATTGTATTTGTTAAATTTTATTAGGATTTTTGCACTCACGCTCATAATGGATGTTGATTTATGGTGGTTCTCTATTCTTGTGATGTTTTTGTCTGGTTTCCGTTTCTGAGTGATTTTGAACATATAAAAGGATTTGGAAGTATTCCTTCTCTACTATTTCTTGTACCAACAGACTGGGTATTCGTTTTTTTTTTTTTTAAAGTGTGATACAGTTCATCAGTGGGGCCATTTGGGCTTGAAGTTTCTTTGTGGGAAGGTTTTTAAATTGCAAATCCAGTTCTTTAATTGGTATAAGGTATTTGAGTTTTCTCTTTCTTGCTTGGATCAAATTTATAAATCAAATTTTGTACTTTCTCTAAGAAGTTTATTCATTTCATATGTTATTAAGTGTATTAGCATATTAAGTTCATAAAATTCGATCATTATCCTTTCAGTGTAGGTAGGATCTGTAGTGATATACCCTCTTTCAATGTTGATATCTTGTTGTGTGTCTCTCTTCTTTCTTCATGATTACTGTATATAGATGCTTATTCCTTTTACATATGTTTGAAGTAACTAGTTTTTGGTTCTGTAAATTTTTATATATTATTTTCCTATTTTCGTTTTTATTGTGTTATTCTTTTATCTTTATTATTTTCTCCCTTCTACTTAATTTAGGTTCATTTTTATCTATTTTTTTGAGATGAAAACTCAGATAATTTTTAGATTTTCATTTCTAACTTCGGCATGCAGGTATAAATGTCCATATAAACACTACTTAGCTACATCTCATAAATTTTGATTATCTTGTACTTTTATATTTCTCTGAAATTTTTGAGATGGTTGTCCTGGGTATTACTACATATATCATTAACTTCATATTTCACTGCAAATGATACTATCACTTTCTATAAAATATTTAACATTTTCCTACTTTATAGATATATATTCTTTATCTCATGTTTTAGGATACTCTTATATAGGAAGCAGAATTATAGCCCCTAAAGATGCCTATTCCCTACTCCCCAGCCCTGTGCATATGTCGTCTAATATGACAAAAGATACTTCACAGATGTGTTTGAGAAGAGGGCTTTATCTTTGATTATATGAGTAGGCCAGATCTAATCATATGAGTCCTTAAAAAAGGAGAGAGACTTTTTCTTCTGCGTCATAGAAATGAGATGGAAGAAGGAGGAGAAAAGATATAAAAAGTGACCTGACCTGCTATTTCTTGGGAGATGCAGAAATAGGTTCATAAGACAAAGAAAGAGGGTGACCTCTGAAAGCTGAGAACAACACATAGCTGAGAGTCAACAAGGAAGTGGGGCCTCAATCCTGAAAATGTAAGGAATTAAATTTTACCAACACCCTAAATGGCAAGGAGGCATAAATTCCCCTAAAGCCTCCGGAAAGGAACTCATCCTGCAGGACACCCTGATTTTACCCCCATTAAATAAATCCATATCAGATTTCTGACCTATAGAACTGTAAAATAATAAGGTTTTATTGTTTAATCCACTAAAAGTTGGTAATTTGTTATGAAATTAACAGAACAAATTAAAGAACTTCCTTTAGCAGTTATTTTAAGCACATTTATGTTGACAACAAATTCTGTTAGTCTTCTTTTGTAAATATATCTTTATTTTTCTCTCATTTTTGAAGAATATTTTCACTGATTGGAGAATTTTTGGTTGACAGATTGTTTCAGCTCTTTAAAGATGTTCCAATTTCTTTTGGCCTCCATGGTTCTCATGAGAAGTCAGCTGTTAATTAGATTGTTGTTTCCCTTTACGTAAAATCATTTTTGCTGACGATTTGCCCTTTATCTTTGGTTTTCAACATTTGACAATACGAGGCTCTGATATGGGCATCTTCATTTTTATTTCGCTTGGTGATCTTTCTTTTTTTAAAAGATTTTATTTGAGAGAGAGAGCACAGGCAGGCAGAGGTGTCTGTGTGTCTAGGCTGAGGTGTGGGGGGCAGGACTGGTGCCTGCCAGCTCCTTGGTTCCTGCAGAAGTCTCCCAATGATCCCTGCCCCTCCATCACACACTCTGAGATTAGTAAACTATTCTCCCTCCTGTATACCCCGGGTACCTTTCAAGCTCCTGCTTCTGTGCTATATCTTTGCAGGACTGTTTGTTATGCTGTCTCTTTAAGAGCAGGGATTGAGTTTCATTTGCCCTCCCAGCTCTCCCGGAGCCCAGCCCACTGATACTTTTAAAGTTCCAGGTATATGCCCCACTCATTATAGGAACTCAAAAAATTTCATCTCTCAGGTTTTCAAAGCCAAATGTTATGGGGATTTTTTTTTTCCCTATGTGGGATACCTGCAGTGAGAGTCTGTTTCTCTCCCCTTTCCACATTCATGGTGTCCCTCCCTATTGGGGACTGTCCCGTGGGTCTGATTAGCTTCTGACTGTGTCTCTGTCCTTCATACCCTCTTCAGTGTGGCCTCCTCTCACAATTTTGCTGTGAAGTCTGTTCTGCCAGTCTTCAGGTTATCTTCTGGATTATTTACACTGATGTGGGTGTTATCTAGTTGTATCCTTGGGAGGAGGTGAGCTCACAGTCCTCCTACACCACCTTTTTCCCTGGATGTCGTGAAAACATCACTCTTGACATCTTCACTATCTCCTCACTGATAAGACTGATTTATCTTATTGATAAATTCTGTAGAAAGAACTGATCTTGCCCGGGCTGTATGCCTTCTGGGTCCCTATTATGCAGCTCACAAGTGTTCAGGACACAGATGTGGTCTTCCATTTAAGTAGCTTTGGACTAGATCCCAGTTGTTAGGGTTTATCCTTCTCTACCTTCAGTGGAGGAATGATTGTGTCCATTTTTGGAGCAATTTAGGGAGCCCAACTGAAGTCATGGTCCTCAATCAGTTTTATCCATTTATTAGGCACTACAGTAGGGATTGGCCCTTCTCTTATGTCTATTTTTTTCATTGGTTCTAAACTCAAGAGTGGAAGATAGGGTGGCATTTATTGGTGTTCCCAAATCTAAATGAATAAATAATAATATCATATCGTTTTCTACATGAATTAACTGAAACTTGCAGGGAGCTAGATTTTTTTCCCCCATGTTTGTACTGTTAGTAAATGACACAACTTGGATTTGAATCTAGTTGATTGTTTTTTTAAAACTTTTCAGTACTTCATACCACAGTGTCTCAAAAGAGTGGGAATGGTGAAACTTTACTCTTTGCACGTGAGTTTTGGGTAAACCGATTAGCTGTCAACTAGCAGACTAGGGTGTTCTGTCATTCAGTGGGCTGATTATAGGAATAAAAAAAAATAACTGTAGCTCTTTGTGGCATCTAAGAAAACCTTATGAGTTTGGCTGTGAATTATACACCACAAGGCATCTCTGTAATATCTGTAGGGTCTTTCCATTCTACACCTCCACCTTCGGTCAGTTCTTTCGTCTGCATGTCAAGAGGGTCATCTGAATTCAGTGAAGAGTGCATGGAAATGGTAGGTCTGCTTTTTGCTACTGGTGGTAACCCTGGGTGTTGATAGTTGAAAAGTATTTCTCTTAGAATTCAACTTTAGTCTTCTAGAATTAAGTTTCAGAGTAATTTATTAGAGTATGTTATGTGTATCATACAATTTATTAAAATATCTTTAATGAAGGGTGTATTAAAGTGGAAAGAACATGCATGCTATAGGCAAATAGCTACAATTGTTACCTGGATAGTGATAGTCAAGATATTTGACTTCTCTGACCTTTAGCTTCTTCATTCAGATAATGGGGGGCCATGCTCCCCATGTTATTGCTTAAAAGGCTTTGATATAGTTTAAATATTGGGTATGCATGTGGCAAAACAGCTCTTTTGTTGTGGAAATTTCAAGCTCAATTTTTATACTTGCCTGCTTCTAAAGCCATCTCTGCTCTGTTGAAATTTTTAAGTGATTGTCTCTTCAGGGGTGAATCCATAATGGTACACTCAGGAGTGAATTGCAAACCCAGAAGACAAGCTGTTTGGCTACACAAGATGACAGTGTTTTGCAGAAGCCACTCGGGATTGTCATGGTATGAAGGCAGCCTGGTGGAAGGGTTAAGGGTAGGGCAACCGGATCCAGGTTTGAAGCTGCTTTGGTGAGTTACTGTCTCTGTGACCTTGCACACGTGTCTGTTCTCGCTCTGCCTCAGATCCCTTGTCTCTAAAATGAGGATAATACTGTCACCTTCCTTATTAGGTTGTTGCAAGGATTAAATAAGTTAGTAGGTGTAAAGCAGTTATATTAGTGCTTGGCACATAGTAGACACTATATAATTGTTAGAGATGACGCAATGATGATGAGGAGAAGATGATGGAATATTTCTGTTGTTTGGTTACAAGCTTTTTTTTTTAAGATTTTATTAATTTATTTGACACAGAGAGAACACAAGCAGGGGGACAGCAGGCAGAGGGAGAGGGAGAAGAAGGCCCCCCGCCAAGCAGGGAGCATGATGTGGGGCTCGATCCCAGGACCCTGGGATCACGACCTGAGCCGAAGGCAGATTCCTAACCAACTGAACCACCCAGGTGCCCCAACAGGTTTTTTCTTTCATATATGTTTCAAATGTTCAGCTAGTTTTCTTGTCAAAAGAGTAAATCACGGGAGAGGCAAGTAAAATAAGAGAAACCTACATGACTTTTTAGAGACATCCTTGATGTTTGGCAGGTGGGAGTGAAGGCAGAACGGAGCTGCACTGGTGGTGTGGAGAGGCCTGTCTCAACTAACGCGGAAGGGTGGCCACAAACAGTTGGTTCAGAAATAGGATTGCTCGTGGAGCTGGCATATTTGCGACAGCTTTACTCTTAGTCAGGAAACCCCACTGGCAGAGAGATGAAGCGTCTTTGTTTGTTATAGCCCTCTCTACCCCAGAGAGAAGAGCTGGAAAATGAGGTAAAAAGGCTTAAAGGCTTCCCTTCATTGCGAAGGGGTTCAGTTTCTTACTCAGCTTTAAGGTCTTGGGTCTTGTGCAGTGCATGGCCTTGAGACCCAGGAGGAAACTTAAGGCAGCTGTGCTTGTGGAATTCGTCAGCTCAGAGCAAGGCTCTGCACAGCTAACGACCCTCTCCGAGTCGGTGCTCCAGGAGCCTTACAGAACCACAAATCCTCTCCATGAATTGGAGGCGAGTCAGAAACCTACATAGGAATTAATGAACCAAGGCAAACTTCACAGTGGCAGGCTAAGTCAGAGGCCAGGGCGGAGGAACTGACAGTGGAATTCAAGGAGAGAATAAAAAAATGTATGGTAATCATTGGTGAATAGAAATGGAAGCAGAGAGTGTTAGACATTACCTAACCCAATTCAACCACAATCCGTGTTTGCTGTAATTGGGAAGGCTGATTATCGACTCAGGTCTTCGTCTGAAGACAGGTGCTTACATCACTGTAAAGTTATTTTCTCTTCAACTTGAAAGCAAATGTGAAAAATCTATGTATAGTTATTTATGTTATTTATTAAAGATTTTCTATTTCCTTCCTTCTCGCCGGGTAAGAGCTAAATTAAATAGCTGGAGGAAAAAATTTTAAAAATCTACAGGTTAGGTTTCATGGAGAGAGAATTTGACAACTTGAAAGGATCATCTCAAGGGACCTCTTCCCTATTTGGGGCAAGTTATTCAAGATATCCTTAGGATAAGAAGAGAATGAACAGAGTGGGAGAAGCAGTACCCTGTTGAGAATAATAATCATCCTTAGATCTACTGTCTAACCTTTGTTCCTCTGGCCCTTCATCAGAATACCAAGGATGAGAAGTTGTATGCTTTTTCTCTGCCAGTGCTGTGAGCAGAATGGGTGGGGACGGCTCGCTCGGCAGTCTTGCGTATGGGTCACCTGCTATGCCCATTCATTTGGGTTGGTTCTGCATCGGTGTGTGCGTGTCAGGGTGAGAGAGGTGTATTCCATGTGGGAGTGCCACAGACAGGGTCTGTGGCTGGCCCTTGGCTCCACCAGTCCTTCCCTTAGACAGGGTTGCCAGGTTGTTCCATGTGAAGTGTGAGGCAGAAAAGCTCCAGCTCTCATTTCCAAAGAGTAGTGCATAATGGAGCCTAGAATGACAGAGAATGCAGGCACATAAATCACTTTATTGGCTTTTTTAAAGATTTTATTTATTTATTTGACAGAAAGAGAGACAGCGGGAGAGGGAACTCAAGAAGGGAGTGTGGGAGGGGGAGAGGCAGGCTTCCCGCTGATCAGGGAGCCCGAGGCAGGGTTCTATCCCAGGACTTTCAGATCATGATCTGAGCCAAAGGCTGTAGACACTCAACGACTGAGCCACCCAGGTGCCCCCATAAGTCACTTTAGAGCAGGGTTTCTTCTTTCCATGTCCAGCTTACGCATAGAGAATTAGCAGCTACATTGCAATAGACACCACAGAATGAAAGATTTTTTCAATATCTAATGCTGGGACAACTAATCAAATATTTGGGGCGATAATTAAATTATATAATATATAAACCAAAAATTGCTTTCATGTAAATTAAGTAATAACTATCGAGTGCTTAACGCATGCCATGCTGTGTTTTCAATGTATTATTTAATATTCATGACAACTTATCAAGAAAGGTATCATTACCACTTAAGAAATGGGGATATCTTAGAAAGGGTCACTTGGTGGATAGGGGCAGGGCTGGGATTCCACACAGACTATCCCAGTGAAGAGTGAATGTACTGCACAAAACAACGGACTGCCCCTAATGAGGCACACAGAACATATTAAGCTGTTAATATTAAGCTGTCAGATACTTATCCACTTGTGACAGGAAAGGATTTTTGTAAGCATAGTCACTGAAGAAACAAAGAAAAGATGGACACCAGAAAACCAAACATTAAAAAACAAAATCTAGAATCTTCTGTAATTCCAAATGTAAAGCAAATTTGGCAACCTGGGAAAAATATTTGGAACATGCAAAGACAAGAGGTTATAAGCTTTAACATGTTCAATACTTTTTAAAAATCCACAATGAAAATATCTCAGAAAAATGGACAAGAGTCAATAAAAGACAATTCAGAAAAGACATGCAAATGGGCAGTATATGTGAGAACACGATCAAACACAGTGAGTTACAATTTCTCACCTTTGTATTGGCAACAATTTGAGAAAGGTGCAGTGAAACAGATATTTTCATATTCATATGCAGTGAAACAGATATTTTCATGTTATTTATTCATATAAAAATTTTGGTAAAATTTTTTTGTTTATTTGAAAGAGAGAGAGAGAGAGAGCACGAGCAGGGGGAGCAGCAGAGGCAGAGAGGGAAGCAGACTTCCCACCTAGCAGGGAGCCTGATGGAGGGCTTGATCCTGGGACTCAGTCCCAGGACCCCAGGATCATGACCTGAGCCAAAGGCAGATGCTTAACTGACTGAGCCATCCAGGCACTCCAGGTTGGTAAATATTTTAAAAAGCATTTCTGGAAAGCCACTTAGATATGGGAGCATGAAAGAGTTAAAATGGTTTAAATTTGGATTCCACTTTGGTTTAAAATTGAATTCCACTTCTGGGGATGTCTTTTTTCCTCCATGGAAATAGAATCATGTATGAAGTAGAGTGTCAGATAACTGAATTTTAGTGTAAAATCCAGTTTTTGATACTTGTGATGTCATTGGACAAATTATTTAATCATTCTAACAGTTTTTCACCTGTAAAATGGTAATGATGCCAAGTTTCTATGAAAATTCTATGGCACAGCACACTTGAAAGACTTAACCAGTACATGGTAATTATATACTCTAGTAATATTTTTTTGTTTATAGTATTGCTGTTATTTTCACCATAGTTTTATTTACGGGTAAAAATAGTGGAGACAGACATTTTGAAAGACAGATAACATGAGAGTAAATCTTCATAATAAATTCTAAAATGAGGCGCGTGGGTGACTCAGTTGGTTAAGCGTCCAACTCTTGACTTTGGCTCAGGTGCTGATCTCAGGGTCCTGAGATTGAACCCTGCTTGGGCTCCATGGAGGATGTGGAGCCTGCTTAAGACTCTCCCTCTGCTCTGCTCCCCTCCCCCATACTCTCTCCCTCAAAAGAGAGAGAGAGAGAGAGAGAATAAAGCAGATATGTATTTGGCTGTAATTCATACTGTACTAGAGGGAAATATACCAGAATGATAACATTGATAATTATTAGTTGCTTGTGTTTCTTTATTCTCTTCCCCGTTTTCCAGTTTTTCTTAAATGGAAATCTTCCTTTGCCTAAGTCTTTTTAGCAGGGGAGCAAGGTGACAAGTCAGTTATACCTAGAGCATTCTGCAGCAGAGTTGATGGGATAGGGCGTGCAGCTGGAGTGGGGATTCTCTCGGAGGCATGGGGCGAAGTTAATTCCACCAGGGTTTCTGTGAGTGGAAGCACACTGTGTGAGATTTGGATCTCTGGAGATCAATTCAGTCTTAATGGGAGAGAAGCCAGAACTTTAGTGCATTTATTTTCCATGAAGGACTGAGGGAGGCCAAAGGGAGAGGAAAATAAACCTTTAAACAAAATCTCCAAACTCAGGATATCAGGATAGATTGTGAGTAGTCAAGAAACAGTTTTGGGTTCTTACTGTGTACTCTATTCTTAGCTGTGGTGGTGGTTAGATAGTCTCGGCATGAGTCCTAGCCTTACATTCTTAGCGCACATTGGCATGTTGTGACTTATAAATCTAAAGCATCTAGTGAGCAAAACAAGAGTCACACACACAAACACACACGCACACACGCAAATACACATACACTAGGATGTGGAATGTGAGGGACCGAGAGAAAGAATTATATGCAAACGGTCAGGTATATCCTGTCCACTGGGCCAAAAGCTAAATACTTAAGTGTGAATGGAAGATTCCGGTTTGGATTGTTTTCAGTTACAGATACCATGGAAATAAGGTAGTTTGAAATATGCTAATGTGTTTTTCTTTTTTATACTCCCTTGGATGGGGCTGTCCTCTGATATATCCAGGTATATTCACTGCCGTAGGAAGGATATAGGCAGGACAGTTAGGGCAGAAAAACAGAAACAGCTTGCCTAGTCAGATTTTGACTGAAAATGAAGTTTTTTGCATCCACTGTGAAACAATATGCTGGGGCTTTCCTGAAAGAGGAAGATGTTGTGGAATTCCAAAAATCTTCCCTTTCCCGGTCCAGAGCCCAACCGAGGAGACTTAAGATCACTAGAGCATAGGATTCCTAAAGCATAGGAAGGGTTGAGGATGTGACCTGAGGAAAGGAAGTCCAGGACCAGGGGACTAAAAAGAGCAGAGGGATAGGGATGTTGAGAGAGATTTGCCTGCAAAAGGACTCTGAGCCCCGGGCCTGCAAAGTTTTCGAGTGACTTGGGAGTTCCCACGGGCCTGGTGTTGGGGGTGGAGTAAGTGGTTTAGGAAGGAGTCAGGAGCACTCGTGACCAATCGACAGCCTTCGTGTCTGGAGGAGGAGCCTACGGAGCACAGGGCGTGGCCACGTGATGTAGGCGTGTGAGGCTGTGTGTTTCACCCCCACATCCGGCAAGGTGCCTACGAGGGCCTGGTGAGATGAAGTGGCACCTGGGCTGACGGCCACGCAGGGGTCATACCGGGGCCACGCTTCCGTGACCAGCAGTGCCAGCCTCCCACTAACAAAAGCAGACCAACTCCATGATAGTTGGGGACTTGGGCAGCCCCAAGCCAGAGCGTCCTCTCTCCGGGGAGTCACGGCGTCCCTCTATACTGGTGTAGAGGGGAGGAGGAGAAAATCCCCTAAGGGGTGACAAAGCAGCTCTTACAGGGATTTTGAATTTCAAATTGGCAGATGATTTACCCATTGGATTAGTGGTTCTCAACCTTGGCTGCACATTGGAATCACCTGGGAAGCTTTTAAAACTCCTTTCGGCCAAGCCCAATTAAATTAGAATCTCTGGAGGTGGGATCCCGGCATTAGTATTTTAAAGAAATCTTCATATGATTAAAAAGTGCAGCTGGATTCTGGAACTGCAGCAATGAGGAGAAAGAAACTCGAAGGAGATTTTTAAATTGGAAGTTATCTTTAATTGGCAAGTTTCATTTACTTTAGTAACCCCCGCCCCCCCCCCCCTTACTGAAATTCTTAGATGATCCAGAGCGGGCTGAGATTATTTAGAAAAAAGACAGTTTAGAGAAAAAATTCTATATTGGAATTAAAAGTATTTTCAGCCCTGCTCCACATAATAAAAAAATAAGAGCTAACACACACTGGGTGCTTACAGTTGCAAAGCGTTAGGTTAAATGTTCTATACGTATTAATTCTTTAATGCTAGTGACAACCTAGGAAGTAGGCACTAAAGTAAAGCACTATTCCTGCTTTAGATAAGGAGACGGTCATGGAGAGGTTAAGTAACGTTTCCAGTTGCTCCATTAGTTATGTGTTCGAGCAAGTATTTTGCACCCAACCAGGCTGTCGGCAAAGCCCGTTCCTCACCCCGCCAGCTGCTGCCTGGTATCGCTCAGAACAGCGAGGCATGTCTTCCTGGGCTCTTTCTGCTTGCCGGAAATAGCCTCTGCCCTCAATTTACAAAACTGACTTAAATTTTTCACAGCTGTTGCTGTGAAAACTGCAGTGTGTACTTCTAATAACCTGTACTTCTAATAATTTTTTTTAAAGATTTATTTATTAGCGAGAGAGAGAGAGAGTGTGTGTGTGTGCATGTGCATGCCCACAGGGGGAGGGGCAGAGGGAGAGGGAGAAGGGGAGAAGCAGACTCCCTGCTGAGGCCGGAGCCCCATGCAGGCTTGATCCCAGAACCTGGAGATCAGGAGGCTGGTCAAAACCAAGAGTCGAATGCTCAACTGACTGAGCCACCCGGGTGCCCCCACTCATAATCTGTATTTGCTTATACCAGTATTTATTAAAATTAGTCAGGGTTCTGGGGCACCTGGGTGGCTCAGTGGGTTAAAGCCTCTGCCTTTGGCTCAGGTCATGATCTCAGATCCTGGGATCGAGCCCCGCATCAGGCTCTCTGCTCATCGGGGAGCCTGCTTCCCCCTCTCTCTCTCTCTGCCTGTCTCTCTGCCTGCTTGTGATCTCTTTCTCTCTGTCAAATAAATAAAGTCTTTAGAAAAAAAAAATTTGGTCAGGGTTCTAGAAAGAACTGTCACCTATCCTGTCCTGGTCAGCATTTTAATTGTTGCTGGGCTTTTTTCCTTCTTTTAGAATATCGGACTATCCCTCACTACCTTTACAGGATACTCAACTCAGATGCCACTGTCTTCCTGAAGCCTTTGCTGGTCCTGCGAAGTGCAGGGCTCCTTGCTGTGTTGACCCTGCTCTTCATCTCTTTCAGACACAGTCCACATTATGTAATGTGTTACCTAGTGTCACCTCAAGGCCTCTCCCCATTCTTCTACTAAGTTCTTGTGGTGGGCTGATCCTAGTTCACCTTATTTCGGTCAAGGGCCGTCTTATTTATCTTTGTATCTTTAGAATACAAAGGTTTAGAAGAACACATCTTGTTCATGTTCAAAATCATACTTTAATAAAACATCATGAAAACAGTCATGATTCAATCTGATATATAGAAGGAAATCCTTCCCCCTTAAAACAATAACTACTATAAATGTAGAATAAAATGAGTTTCAAATGAAATATATTGAATGACTAAATGACTAAATGAGAAAAGTATAAGTGAATAAGCAAAAATGCATGTTTTTACTTTTCCTTTACTGGAATAGCTTGAGATATCCTCAGTACTTAAAAATTGTGCATCTATCAAAATAACATACTTACAACTATTTGTCTTACGCTTCCTTATGGGAAAGTTTTGGTTGAGGTTTTTTGTTCTCCCATATTCTCATGACGTGTTCTCCCTTCAGATTTCACAGGCGGTATTGCAGAACGTTACCAGACAAATACGTATGTAAAAAGACTTAGTGGTAACCAGAGGTTTGTTGTTTTTCAAAATTTAAAGGGCTGTGTCTTTAACTGAATCGACATTGTAGATGCTTGGACTTTTGTCTATGAAAATTTTGAGTTTTTCTTAGGGCACAAATGTTACTCCTTATGATTTCTAAATTGCCTGTTTCTCAAGTTGTGGGATCCAGTTCTTCCTTCTCTGATTTTGTATTTTCTGGATAGATGCAACTGTAAAGATGTAACAAGAAGATATGTCTTTCCCTTTTCTTTTACCTTGTGGCCATTGAAATTAGTGCTAAAAATAGATCAGGCTTAACGATAATTCCTCTGACTTGTGTTTTTTTCAGTGGATAAATAAAATGAGATAATATATTGCAAATGTAATACCGATACAAACTGATAGGTATTTGGTAAAAAAGCTAGGCCAATAGTCTGAAGGTTACGTTTTTCCTCCTGACTTATGGTACAGACCAAGAATAAGTTATTTTAAATTCTGTAAATCTCTGTATCACTTTAAATATTTTTAATCTTCCTCAGAATTCTTCTTGTACTATTGATGTGCCTTGCAGAGATAACTATGCTAAAAAAAAAGTTTGAGAAGTATTTGTCAACTCTCTGAGGAAAGCAAGGGCTCAATGGTGCATTTTGAATTTGAGTTCAATTACTTTATGATAAGGGATTTTCTTTATTCACAAATGAGTACTGCTGGTGGAAGGTATAGTTCAGCTGTTTATATACTAACATGCAGCAATTATGATGAAACAAAACTCATTCTACAACTTTGTTGTAACTATGGCAACCAGAATTAAATGAATTCTATTAGAAATACAGAAAGCCATCCCAGTAGGATAGAGTAAATATTATCTCTTATTGATTTATGAAGGTTCCAGATGATGAAAAGTGGTTAATATATTTCTGTCATGAAACACATTTGTTAGGGGTTCTTCTTATTGATAGAGCCATTGTCTGTTTAAATAATGTCAGCCAGATGGCGTTAATTTTTACATCTTTTTCTCATCACTTTTGCCTTCATTAAAAGAAGCTATCAGCCATTCTGTTGTCGTCTGTATTTTATTAGGGTAACAAGGTGGATGCTTGACTTAAGGACCATTTCTGATTATGTTTGTCGAAAATCTGGCTCTACCAAAGATGGTTCGTATAAGTGGGTTACGTGTTTATTTTGAGGGAGAATTAGTTGATTTGGATATTTTAGTTCACTTGCATTTGGTCAAAATATATAACTCTCTTGGCTTCTTGTGCCTCGTGCTTGCAGTGGGATTTGTTGGAAAAGGGAAATTAAACTTTTAGTAATTTGTTCTGTAAGTAGACTAATTTAAAATTCAATCCAAGTAATAATGTGAGGCTAAAATGGAACCGCGTTATGTGGGAGGATTAGAGTTTTTGAGTCCCAGAGAGATTGGTGTGCAGGCGTCACTGGGGCTCTGCACGCAGAATGCCAGCACGTCCTGTACCCACTTCTGCCTTTTCCCTAAAATCAGCTTGACACTTTGAGTCTTGATTAAAATGAAAAGGTCACTGGCTCTTTTTTTCCTCCGAAATACTGACAACAGTCAAAAGAACGGAGCATCTGCCAGCCAGGATGAAGGAGACAAGATACACACTAGGCGTGGGTCCCAAGACCTTTAGGGTTTTGTGTTTCACCAGACACATTTTCCTGCCGTTGTTCGTGGTCACTTTATGCCTCTGTGGAAATGCTATTGGGGTGAGTTAGGAAATGTGTTTTCTCCAGTGAAAGTACTCAGTCATAGAAACAAAGCAGAAAATTATGAGAGAGATTGAAAACCTTAAGACGCTTAACTCATTTCCTGGTCTTGTCTTCTCTTAACCTCTAAGAATAATGAATTGTACGGTTGAACTCTGAGGTGTGTTACGTATCTGAACAGTTGGGGTTTATTTCACTTGTATGATCCGTCTTATTTAGGATTAGCTTTTTCCTGTTACATATTTTGAAATTCTTGAAATAAGCTATAATCAATCGAAGCATTTATTGAAGGAAATAAATGCTGGAGGAACCACAGATATTCCTTACTCCAGTCCCGACGCAAGACTTCTCTGAAGTTTTTAGCAGAGTCTCAGTCCATTATGTCAGAGTCGTCTCCTAAATGCCACCGCAGCCTGATCCTTTCTACCTGCACCTTTAAGGTTCTTGGGACTCCAAAGTTTTATAGGCATTTTTATTACACTTCACAGCACTCCCAAGTCACGGTGACATTCTGCTTCGAATCACAACATATGAGAATTGGAGGGGATTTCAGAGATCGCCTCCTCTAAGCTGTTCATTTTACAGATAAGAAATTGAGGCTCAGGGAGGTGAGGTGAATTGCCCAAGGTCACACAGCTCATTAATAGCACAGCTGGAGTAAGACCTGTGGTCATCCAACTCTCAACCCAGAGCTCTTTCCATTAAACCTCACCACCTCCTGTTTTCTCTTATGTCTGGAGGAAGGCACTTCCAGATCTTCCTTCCTTAGCATATGAACCTAAAAACAGAAGGTAAGATTACCCATTCCCAAACTAGTGCTCCATCCATTACTGCCCATTACATATCTTCTCACTTCTAGTCATGAAAAAAAAAAAAAGTAATCTGAACATTTTGCTTTTATATTCATTATCCACTCTGTGCCTGTTAGTTGCTCTCGTTTTTTGGTAATGCCTTTACTGATTAACTTGGTCTCTGCAATATAAAATGGTGAAATGCATTATCCTGGGTAAATGTGATGTTATTAATGTGTTTTATTCTAGTTATGGGTCATTATTTCCGATAGATGTAATCGTCCCAGCACTGAGAGCTAGCAGGTGGTCTCACTAGAAGTTATAACAGTTTTCTTAATGGTCTGGTAAGAATGTCATTTGCAGGGCAGCAAGGGCAAAGAGAAATTGGTCCCAGAGCTAGCTTGCTTCTGCAGTCATTCCCAAGCTTGAGCAAGCAGAAGTAAATACATATTTTCTTACTGATCAGTTGGGTATTTTTTTCCTGCCTATTCATTTTCAGTAAAAGTGATGAGGACCCATGTATATTTATTACTATTTACAGCCTCCCCACTGCCCTCACACACTGATAATATTGCAAATGACCCGGCAATGCTTTGCTTTTCTAAATCTAAGAGGAACCAGACCTTTTTGCCTCTTGAGAGGAACCAACACTCAATCAAGCAACGACGTGTGATTAAGTCCAGTTGACCAGGCAAAAGAGAAACCATTGGGAAGCAGAAACCAAGAGACAATGTTTCCATAAGGTGTTTCTTCCTCTTGAGAGAATGCATGGTATCATTATGGTGAGACACCTATACATCGTGTATTTAAATGTTAACACCTTCATCTACCTAAGAGGCTTGCACACCAGAAATTATTAAAAGATTAAGATGACGGTGTATGTGATCGTTCTCAATTTTTCTTTGCACAGAGCATGATCACAGTTGAATGAGTCAATGTATAATTAAAATCATCCATGCTCAAATGAAGTGTCCACATTGAGAAAGGGGTCTAGTGATGGTAAGCGTGTTCCTGGTCTATTTCAGGTGTGTTCCCATGCGTGCTTTTGTGTGTTTGTACGTGCGTGTGTGTGTTGGAAATGGAGAGAGGGTGGGAGGCACACGTGGGGAGACACAGAGTCTGTCCACGGGTATATGTCTGGAGCATTTGTTAATTTAGATAGTTTAGCTTCTGTAAAGTACTGGGTTAGTAATTTATGTACTTTGGGGGCTCATCACTGCTGTGATTGTATTTTGTTCATTCTAAGATGAATGTGTGTTTCTCCTTCCACATTTTAACTCCTTTGAAATCAAGAGTATCTTCTAGCTGATGGTGCACAGGGCAGTTTTGCCATGGCTGTCATCGCCTGTACCTGTGTGAATTTAGTGACATGACTGGAAAAGTACAGTCCATCGGTATGTCAGTCAACATATCACTGAAGGACTGTATGGGGTTATTAGTTTGAAGCCATTCCAAGAAAGCGCCAATATGAAATCTTGAAGAATGAGTACAAGTAGCTTAGAAAGAAATCCTGGAGACAATAGGGGAGCACCCTTTCAAGAAGTGCTGCATACCACACTCTTGTCTGAGCAAAGAACTAGTTCCGAAGAGCCAGTTTCTGCACACAAAGACCTTTTGCAAGTACCTACACCAATTTATTTCATTTACGCTTTCCCTTTTCGTGTATGAGCAAGAATGCAATGAGAAAAGAAAAAGCTGTGTCTACTTAAGTTTTAAAAGGCCTTTTTCAATGGATTTAAAATAAAAATCCTACAGGCCAGGGAAAGAGTTTAATTGGCAATGTTTTTCTTGCACTGCATAGTAGTGCATCTTAAAATCAGTGGCATTTTAGGTTCAATAAAATATGACATTTAGTCGTCATGTCATAGGACTAAAGATATCTAATGCCAAGAGGCTTGGAGAACTAGTCTACCTTGTCCAGTTTTGTATTTGAGGAAGTAAGGCTCAAAGAAGCAAAATGAGTTACCAGTAATTACAGAGCCCTCAAGTAGATGACTGTGACAAGCCAGACTTTAGAGGTCACCACTGATGACCATTGTGAACAAGGCTTATTTAGTAGTAATGACATGACATCGTTTTTGTCCACACAGTGAGGTTATTTCTTCCTTCTTAGTACATAAGAACACTATGTGATCTCACCACGCAAGGTGGTAAAGTATTTCTTACATTTGGGAGACTCCTAGGAGGCATAAAAGTATGGTGTTTCCAACAATATATCTTCAGTTCTTTGGGGAATGGTGGTAATTTCTTAATATTTCAGGAGATACTATTTCAGGGGGATAAAAGGGATAATATTCCTTTAACATCTAGAGAATTCCAGATAAACAAAAGAGGCAAAACTCAGAGCCCCTGAAAATAAAATAATGTAGTTTAACTTCTTTTCCACACTGCTGTCTGGTATTTATTAATATTACTGTGGACATTCCAATCATTTTTCACCTTTGTCATGCATCAGAATTCCTCGTGCATTTCCCCCTTTTGTTTATTTTAATAATAATAAAATATAAAATTAAAAACAAAAGAAAAAAAATAATAATTATTATTTTTAAAGACCTTATTTGAGAGCAAGTGAGCGAGAGAGGGGGGGAGAGAGAGAGAGAGAGAGAGAGAGAGCGAGCATGAGTGAGGTGAAGGGCAGAGGGAGAAACAGACTCCCTGCTGAGCAGAGAGCCTGATGAGGGGCTTGATCCCGGGACTCTGGGATCATCATCTGAGCCGAAGGTAGACGCTTAACTGTCTGAGCCACCCAGGTGTCCGTGCATTTTCCCTATTTAATACTTATTCTAATTTTTAACAAAACAATGCACTGCTCATAGATAGTTCTGCAATCAATAGGTCTAAGGTTTAGAATGGAAAGTAGGAGTTTCTTCTTCTTTACTTTGACCTCCGGTTGTACTCCCTAGAAACAGACATTGAATTCTTCCAGCCTTTCCCTTGGCATTTCTAAATGATATCTATCGAGCAATAGAGGAAGACATGACTTCTTTCTTGTACAAACACAGGTTTCTTAAATAGCTTTGTTGAGGTGTAATTTACCTACAATAAATTGTACAAATTTTAAATGTACAAATCCATGGGTCTTGGCAGATGCACTGACTTATAAAACCATCACCACAAGCAAGGTAGTACTTATAGCATTTCCACTCAGAATTCCTTCGTGTCCCCTTGTAATTCCACCCTGCCACCTCTCCCTGCGCCTCCCCTTGCCTGCTCTCATTTGCTTTCTATTGTTATAAATTGCCTGACGCTTTCTAAAATTTAACATAAATGGAATCATATCGTAGGTACTTTTTTTTTCCTGGTTTCTTTCACAGATCATAATTATTTTGAGATTCATCCCTGTTTTTTTGCACGTATCCATAGTTTATTCCTTTTTATTGCTGATTACTGTTCCGTTTATAGAAACACTATAGCTTGTTAACTTATTTACCTGTTGATGGACGTTTGGGTTGTTTCTAGTTTTTGGCTATCGTGAACAAAGCTGTGAGCAGGTTTGTGAAAGTCTTTCAGTGGAAATATGCTTTCATTCCTCTTGCATAAATATCTATGAATGGAATGATTTGGTCACGTGGTGGTAATATGTTTAATTTTTTAAGAAACTGCTGAACTAGGGCGCCTGGGTGGCTCAGTCGTTAAGCGTCTGCCTTCGGCTCAGGTCATGATCCCAGGGTCCTAGGATCGAGCCCCGCATCGGGCTCCCTGCTCTGCAGGAAGCCTGCTTCTCCCGCTACTATTCCCTCTGCTTGTGTTCCCTCTCTAGCTGTGTTTCTCTCTGTCAAATAAATAAGGTCTTTTAAAAAAAAAAAAAGAAAAGAAACTGCTGAACTGCTTTTCAGAGTGGTTGCACTATTTTACAGTGTTTCCAGTGTGTGTGCTCCAGCCATTCCATATCCTCTACAATGCTGGGAATGATCAATCTTGCTTTAATCATAGATATTCTAATAGGTATGTAGATGTATTTAATTAGGAACTTGATTTCCTTTTATCTAGTTGCTAATGATATGAAACAATAAATACTATGGTAAGATGACTGAGACACTCTGGCCACAGATTTTAAGGGGGTAGTCAAGATAAATAATATCTTAGTGCAATATTAAAAAAAATTAAAAATATAGCAAAATACCCATGGTGAGCAAAGTATCAAAATCTTAAATAAAGACTGTATTAACATGCTGATTTTTTCTTTGCTTCGGATTCCGGTATGACTTGGCACTCCTCTGATGTTAAGGACTTTTTTTCATGTACTTATTATCTATATGTTCACCTTATGAAGTTTATATTCAAATCTTTTGCTCTTGTAAGATTGTTTTTGTTACTAAGTTTGAGATACTAAGACTTTCTTACATTTATGTTTGCAGTATTTTCTCCCAGTCTGTGGCTTATGTTCTTAACACTGCTTTCAAAGAGAGGGATTTCTTAATTTAATGAAAATCAAATGATCGGTTTTATCATTTAACTTTATAGATTGTGCTTTTGGTGTTGAAAGAAAACTTTGCTTAATCAAAGATCTTAAAGATTTCCTGTGGAAATTTTATAGCTTTAGGTTTTACGGTAAGGTATGTGATCCATTTTGAGGGTCAATTTTTGTCTGCATCAAAGCTTTTTTTTTTTAATACCTTTGACTATCCAATTGTTCCAGCACCATTTGTTGAAAAGACTATCCTTTCTTTACTGAATTGCCTTTGTGAATTGCCTTTGAAAATCTGTTCTCTTTCACAGAATTTTGTTATTCTCCTTAAAAGATGTTTTGGCTATTTTAAGTCCTTTATCATTCCATGTGAATTTTAGAATCAGCTTGTCAATTTCTACAGAAAAGTCTGCTCAATTTCAACTGAAATTACATAAAATCTATAGATCAACAGACAAAAAAATGATACCACAACCGTAATGAGTCCTCTTGATCTGTGAACATGGTTTATGTCTCGATTTACAAAAGTATTCTTAGATTTCTGTAAGGAATGTTTTGCAGTTTTTAGTGTATAGGTTTTGTCTATCTTTTGTCAGATTTATCGCTATAAACTTAATCAGAGAGATCATGTGATACTTGTCTTTCTCTGACTGACTTATTTCGCTTAGCATAATACCCTCCAGTTCCATCCACGTCGTTGCAAATGGCCAGATTTCGTTTCTCTTGATGGCTGCATAGTATTCCATGCTATTCCATTCCATTCCATATATATATACCACATCTTCTTTATCCATTCATCTGTTAATGGGCATCTAGGGTCTTT
>CM053605.1:123424576-123448287 GCA_028646535.1 Procyon lotor
TTCTCTGGAGTTCCGCAGTTTTCACTGATTGATTAACTAGGTCTTGGCTGGATATTCTCGCTGATCTTCTGGGGGAGGGGCCCGTAGCCTTGGTTCTCAAATGTCTTTGCCCAAGGCGGAATTGCACCGCCCTTGCCAGGGGATGGGCCGAGCACTTTGCTCAGGCCCGCTCTTGGAGTCTTTGTTCCCTGAGCGCTTTCTGTACCGCCCTGGAGGCTGGGAATGAAAATGGCGGCCTCCCAGTCTCCGGCCCAGAGGAGCCGAGTGCTGGATGCCCCGATCCTCCACACACCGTCAGAGGAAAGCCCTTATCACTCCCGTCTCCCTTGTCCGTAGTCGGTGCTCTGTGCTCAGGTAGCCCGTGGCGGAGCGCCTCTATCTGTAGCGCGCTGCCCCGTCTGGAGTCCCCAAACCAGCAGATTCCTGCTGCGCGCTCTGGCACCGCTCCTCCTGGAGGAGGAAGGAGGGGGTGTCTCCAGAGCTGCCTCCTTTGGGGTCCCCGCTTGAAGTACGGCAGCCCTATATGGACTATATGTCTCAGTTCCTGTAGTCCAAGGTAGGCCTATGTGGCGTTGCGCGGCTCCTTCTCTGCCGCGGGCTTCTCCGCCCCGATACCTGGGAGCTCTGCCGCACTCGGGCTCCCCTGGTCCCTCGGTGACCCCACGGGTCCCGAAACCACACTGTTCCCGCGAGGGCTGAACCCCCGGTTAGTCTCCAGAGCGATGTCCCTCAGCGGAGTGGACTAGAAGTTCCGGATTTTGTGCTCCGCGGCTCTGCAGCTCCTGGGAGCCGGCCCCTCCCCCCGGGGTCTCTCTTCCCGTTGCTTTAAATTCACTTTTTCCACACGCCCTACCTCCTGAAAGTGGTCGATTTTCTGCTCCTAGAATTGCTGTTCTTATTCTCTTCTCTCTCCTGTTGTGTTTGCCGGCTTTTAGAGTGATTTCCTCCTCTTTAGCTGGACTTCTGATTCCCAGGGCTCTCTGTGCCTCCTACACCTCTGCCATCTTGCCTCCTCCCACTGCTAAGGAGTTTTAATTAGGCATGCCTATTGGATTTTTTTCAATTTCTTTTTTGTATTTATTGAGACGATCATATTCTTTTTCATTTTTAATTTTATATGTTCAGTTACATTGATTGCTCTTCCATTCCTGGGATAAACTCCACTTGGTTATGATGTGTTATATTTTCTATACATTGTTGATTAGATTTCCTAAAGTTTTAAAATAATTTTTGCATTTATATGCATGAAAATTATAGTTCTGTACTTTTAACATCTTTGTCCAGTTTGGGTACCAGAATATGCTAGCCTCATAGGATGAATTGGGAATTCCCTCTTCCTTTATTTCCCTAGAAATTTCAATAAAATTATATCATTATTATTTCCTAAAGGTTAACTAGAATTCCCTAGGGAGGCCACATGGGCATGAAGTTTTCTGTGGGACCTTTTAATTTCAAATTCAATCTTTAAAAATGATATAGAAAAAAAATAAAAAAAATAAAAATGATACAGGAGTATTTGGGTTTTCTGTTTCTTTTTTAGTTAGCTTTGGTACTTTGTGTCATTCAAGCTGCTTTTATATTTCATATACAATATTTATTTATTTGTTTATTTATTTATTTTTAAGTTGGGCATGGAGTCCTTCATGGGGCTTGAACTCACAATCCTGAGATCAAGACCTGAGCTGAGATCAAGAGTCAGATGCTTAACCAACTGAGTTACCCATGCACCACATATTTTGCATGAAATGCTTTTAGAATATATAGCATTGCTATTTCTTTCATTCCTCACATTGGTAATTTATACCGTCTTTCATTTGTGACCATTATGTTTAGGTATATATCAATTTTATGATCTCCTCAAAAAAGGGGTTTTTTGTTTTCTATTTCATCAATTTCTGCTCTGATCTTTATTATTTATTTTCTTCGTTTTAATTTATTCTCTTTTTTTAGTTTTTTAAGGTGAAAATTTAGGTCATTGATTTGAGACCTTCCTTCTGTTGTAATGTAGTTATTCAGTGCTATTAAATAGATGTTATTGGCAGTTAAGTAGTACTTGAGCTGCATACCCTAGTTTTCATATGTTGTGTTTTCACTTGACTTCAGTTCAAAATACGTCATCATTTCATTTTTTTACTCATTGGTTATTTAGAGAGATATTATTTAGTTTCTAAATTTTAAGGATTGGCCACATATTGATTTGCTATTGATTTCTGATTTAATGCTCTTTTTATTAAGAACATACATGATTTACACATGTTTCAAATTACTTTGGCTTCTTTTATGGCCCACAGGGTGGTCCAGCTTAGTAAATATCCCATGTGTATTATAGGAATGTATATCCTCCTGTGGTTAGGTGCAATTATTAGGTCAAGTTGATTGATAGTGTTTTTCAAGCATTCTCTATACTTAATGATTTTCTGTCTACTTATTCTCTCAATTATTGAGAATGGTATGGAAATCTTTTACCATAAATGAGGAATCTAGACTGTTTCCATCCTATGACTCTATTATTTCAGCATACCATACTTAGTATTCAAGACCTGGGAAAGAGAACATTTGGAGAACTCCAGCCACTCTTAAAACTTTTGGACCAGAAGTGGCCTATCTGGTTACTTACCATTGGCAAGAAATAATCACATGACCAAACAAAGGGATCTGGCAGTGGGAGGGGCACATATTGTATTTGGTAAGGAATAATGTATTTTCTACAATGAATTTTACCCAGAATGAGAGTTGAAAATATTCCCAGGCTTATTCTGCTTTAATGTACAGAAATTACTTTTAGACTCTTCCATATTGTAAAGTGTTAGACTTGTCCCATGCCACACTATGCATATCTTGGACATAACAAGGGGCTTGTTTTTCATTTTTAAAATGTAACTGGAAGTATAATTTAAGGAAGACTTTGGGATTGAACAGGGTCATCCCTGTCCAAAGAAATAATATAGTAATGAACAATTTTCTGTCATTATTTGCCAGATTGCTAGTTGTAATATGTAAATAATTTCATGTACTTTTTAAAGAAACTCTATTTTTTATTCTAAATTCTAAGATTATAACACTGAAGTGTAGAGATGTGAGTAATTAGTACATGGACAAATAAGTAAAAAACTAGCAGAACTGTTTCCTAGCTATCCATATTAAGTCCATTTGATGCCAGAGTCCGTTCTGTAGGTTTTCTATATTAATGCACTGCTAAGAGGGATCTGTTCTTATCTCCAGATTCCAGCAAGTAGATTCAGGAGAAAAAATGTGAAAACACTCATCAAATGATGAGTGATAGTTGTGTTTCACTTGAAATGATAAATGAACATAGTAAGAGATGACTTAGGTATCCCCATGAAATAATTATAAAGTTATATGATCCATCATAAGCATGTTAAGATAGCTATCTTCAATTCTTTGGAGAACTCTCATGAAGAAAGAATTACAGTGTTTCTGTATGTATACAGTGGTCCAGTATGAGGCCATATACAATCAATTTTATAGTGTAAATGTTCATCTATGTATTTATATACACACACATACATAGAATATATCAAGTATCTGTTATATATGCATGCATGTGAGTATATAGGCATATAAACATATATACATGCCTATGCGTATGTATGTGTTTTCCATGCCCGGAAGATTCTAGGGTTTCTTAATCCCCAAACTGCTATGCGGGGAAAAGAATGTCTCCCTGAGGAATCAGTATCTTGAAGATTAAGAGCTCATTCTTCCAACCTCCAGGGGAGGGTGTCTTGCCAGGAGGAACCAGAACTCTGTTTTCCCAGTTACAGTTGCAGAATGCCTCACCTGTGAAGTATGGTTATTATGTTTCTGTTATGAAGGTGAAAGACCTATAAACTCAAGAAACCTCAGGCATGAGGGAGTTCCTCAGATCTTTCATGTAAGTGACAGAAACATAATTATCACTCTTCAAAGGTGAGATTGGATTTATTTTTATTTCATTGTGAAAGTAGTGTGTAAAAAAGAGTGAAACAATATGAGACACAAATTAACCTCACTAACATGAATGGAAAAATCAGCAGGGATGAATTAAGCGCTGTTATAAATTGAACTCGAATCTCTTTTCCGTGTTTAGGAAAGTTTTGTTTAACGTTGGTTTCATTTTTAAACAATCAACTCAGGCTTCTGCTGTTTGAAAAGTTTAAATACAGTAAGATAGCTTTTATAGCCTGGTACACATGTCAGAACAGGGAAGTGTTAAAAATGACAGGCAAAATCTGCCTTCTCATTCATACATTTTAGTTTCGATTTCTAAACTTTCTATCACATATATCTTTTTGAAGTATTTAATTTTTTTTTCCTTCAGAGTTGCCATGTTGTTTTCTTCTTTTCTTCATAGCTTGTTCAGATGCCCACCCCCCCGCTCCGCCGCATTTCTGGTCTGTGCAGTTAACACTTGTGCAAGGCCATGTATGGGACTCTGCGGTTTTTATATCCATGATTAGAATGAAAATCTGTGTCTGCTCTCTCAAGCTCTGAGAGCTTACACTTGACTTCAGGGCCTGACAGTCACCTTTTAGCAATTCTGTTTTCTAATGGTAATGTCAAACAAAGATCAAGTCTAGAATAGAATCAGCGATTTATGCTGTGTAGATTCCAAGGTAAATAAAAGCAATTTAAGGGGTATTTTCCTTAGGGGAGTATCAAAAAAATTTCATTAATGAGATATTCATGATCTTTTTAAAAAGTCCTTTGCTGTGATAATTATGTGAGATAACACGAAATTTATATTCCATTTGTCTGTAATAGTATCTGTCTCCAGTTTCTATCTCTATCTGCACGTCATCTCTATTTCTGTCCCTATTCTTGGAAAATGTGTTAGTACATAGTGCCCTTGGATGTGAATTCAGAGCAGTTCAATGACTACAATCATATTAACGAATCCGGGGTAAGAATTTGACTACCTCTGCAACCTATGTAGTACTGACATTTTCAAAGGGCTGAAGTTCACGTCCAAACTAATGGAGTAAGCTGTAAAGAGAGATGCACACATTTGTAGCCACAGGGTATGCTCTGTATTGTTGATTTAATGCTTATGTAATTTAGTTGGGGTCATGGTCGTATTTTCAGTAATACCTGGCTGCTTTTCCATCATTAGTAAATAGGATGAAAGACAATTGCTCAAGTGGATGTATTTTTGTGACGTCACTGTTTTTCAAAGAAAAAAAATAGTTTTCACACCCTAAGGATCAAAAACTCCTGAAGACTCTAAAGCTTTCAGTGGAAACCAAAGGTAGAAAATAAAGATGCAGCTTCTAAGACTCAGGTGGTGATTAATGGGAGGCATATGTGTGTGTGTATTTTAATCTGTAGATTTCCAGATTGTCCAGCCGTTGATGGCATCTTGAGGGAGATATGTTTAACTGGTAGCTTGCTTTTCATAAATTCTGCAATACATATCCTTTGTCTGCGAACTTACCTGTGTGAAGTAACTGACCAATGCATTATGCAATTGAAGCTTCCTCTTTTACCCTTTGTGCCTCCTTGCTCTGTCTGCAGCTCCTTCATCAGGTAGCAGAGTTGCTACGATGGTCCTTACCCCTTGCGTGTCCGTATACACACTGGAATTTGTCCAGCTGCCTCTTCGCCCTTCTGCCCATGCTTGAAGTTTGATCCAGGTTTTCTCCTCTCCCAGACAATGCCTTACTTACTCTCCTGACCACAGGAGCCTCTGTCCATTTTTGGCAACGGCTGCACACACTCTCCATAGTTGTGGGAAGAAATGAGAGCAGATGACCCCCAGTTTATAGAAGAGCACAATGTGCAAAGTATGAGATGTTTCCCTGACCGACCAGATGTGTATGCAACACAGATGCCCGGAAGAAAGGAAAAATTCTGTGGTTGGTTGGTTTGTTTGTTTTTAATTTGGGAAAACAGAGCAATCTGACATATCTCAGTGCTCCTCTAAAGGGAATATAGGCAATAAGAACTGAAGCTCTGATTGATCCCTGAGTATTGAACAAACTATGGAGAGCTAGATCCAGAAGGATCTCGACTAGTAGCCAGGCTAAACTGGGAGATACCACAGGAGTCCTTACAAATTTATGGTGCCTATCTTATCAGATCAGAATTAGGGAGCTTCTGAGAAATTGCCTTGAAATATTCATTTGTAAATGGGAGGGAAACTTGGACAGAGAAATACAAGATGTTGGCAGGATGTCGTCCGAGTGTGGTTAGTCGAGATGAGATTTCCCAGGGGAGAAATTCTCTTAGTTCCTGAGTCATGACCATGTACTGATTCAGTTTCTCAAATTATGCACCCAGATTTTTTTTTTTTTTAAAGATTTTATTTATTTGAGAGAGAGAAACACAGCAAGAGAGGGAACACAAGCAGAGGGAATGGTAGCGGGAGAAGCAGGCTTCCTGCTGAGCAGGGAGCCCGATGCGGGGCTCGATCCCAGGACTCTGGGATGACCTGAGCTCATGACCTGAGCCGAAGGCAGACGCTTAACGACTGAGCCACCCAGGCGCCCCACACCCAGATTTTTATAATGTGATTGGGTCTATAGTCTTTTTCCTCAGAGGAGCCCCGTGGTGCTAAAGGAAAGTAAAGGACAATTATTTTGCCTAGACCTGTTATGTGCCAGAAACTTCCCTGATCCAATGTTCACAATAGCTCTGTAAGTGGGATATTACTCTCACTGTTTGAATGAGCTTCAGATGAAGTGCGTATGTTTCTGGTGGGGTTACTCAGCTCCACCATGAAGGTGAGATCAGGCTGAGAGTACAGTCCATCAGAACTCATTTTAACACAATGTATGTGATGAGTGCTGTGGGTCGAGCTTCTCTGTGGTTTTATTTTTGTTTTGACCTGCAAAGTTATGTAGTAGGTAAAATAACTCTAACTTTGTAATTAAAACCTTGCAAGCTTTGTGACTTAAAACATTATTATTATTGTTTTTTTTTTACAAATCAATAACTTTGAGTTCAAAAGTAAAGGATGTTATAAATGATTATAGAAAGTAGCATCCTTATTTGCTATTTATAGATAGATGAGCAAGATATCAGAGCAGAGCAGTGAGGTCATTGCCTTCTGATATAATGGGTTCAATGTGAATTTTACTTCTGGTTAACTATATCTTAGCTATTTCACCTCTTCTTTAGCTCATCCCCCTAACTGAAATGGGCTCTGAAAGCTGGACATGGGCGGATAGGTGTGCTCTGTGATTTTCTCCATCTCTCTGAGTGTGTGGGCCTAGTTCCCAGCCTGGAGCTGCTCAGCTTAGGTTCAGTGAGGTTTTCCTCTTGATTTCACATAAAACACCAGATGTGAGCTGCTTGAATTAAAGTGGGTTAGAAGTAGAGAAAGGCAGAAATAATATCTTAGCCAAATCACATCCTTTCCTCAAATCTTTGGATTTGTTCAGTGTGTTTTATGTTTTTGGCATTGGCGTATCTCTTTCCACTCAAATAATTAGAGTGTGCCTCACTGCTGAGGAGTTGGACGCTTTGGCTTTACTTTCCTTCCGCTAGTCTTGGGGAAAAGAAAATCTTGTCTGTTGGCCCCTTTGATACTCTTTCTGAATTTTTGGCTACTTCAGGAATAGGATAAATAAGCACAGTGAGCCTTTCCTCTTGCTCCCACCTGTGCAGGTGCCTGCTAATCTCTGTGAGGTATGCAAATGATGTAGGTGATTCCTCTTACCCTGTGAATCACCTGGGGCAATGTTAGGTTTCTGAGATTTGTTTTGGAACAGAAAAATGATGCACACAAGTGCACTAGACCCTGTATTTCTGGAAGGGGTAGCAGCTTGAGCATGGTAGGGATGGCTATTTTCCTTGCCCTCTTTGCAAGGAAAGGCAAGGCTATTTTCCTTGCCCTCTTTGCAAGGCCCCAGTGGGGCCTGCTATGAAGGCTTTGCTCTGCCTGATGGGGGGCTGAGGTGAGGGCTAGCACGTAGGGAGAGAGAGCTTTGGCTGTGCTCTCTCAGGAAGCTTACATTTCATCTCCTTTATTTACTTGATTAGGAGGCATGCCCTCTGCCTTTTCAACCCTGATTCTTTAAGAGGCTATCCATTTGGTGTTTCCATTTACTGACTGTTTTCTCACTCTAGCACTGAGGTGCCCTGGATAGATGGGAAGATTTCATGAGATCAGAACTTCTAATTTTGGGGAAAAGAAAAAAAAATGACCTTTAGTAAGTTTTCGTGCAATGGACTAGATGTTTGTGTCTCCCCAAATTTGTCTGTAGAATCCTAATGACTGATGCAATGATGTTGGGAGGTAGGGCCTTTGCAAGGTGATCGGGTGAGGAAGGTGTAGCCTTCATGAATTGGATTAGTGGCCTTATAAATGGCCTGTGAGAGATCTAATGCTCCTTCCACCATGTGAGGCCACAGTGAAAAGATAGCAAGTGGGGCCTCACTAGACGCGGGATCTGCCTGAATCTGTCAGTACCTTGCTCTTCATCTTCTCAGCCTCCACAAGTGTGAGAAATAAATGTTTATTGTTTAAGCGAGCTGGTATATGATGTATTTGTTAAAGTAGCTCAAACGAATTAAGGCACTTCCCTGCTTGGAGAGACTAAAGCTGTTTTTTGTTTTTGTTTTTGTTTTTAATAGTTGTAACCGTTCCAAGCCACCAAGGAATCATAATTTAGCCCATTTGCTGGGTAAAGCACCAAGATTTATGACACCAACTAATCACTATAATTAAAAAATTACTTTGAATTTTGGAAAATACTTTTCAAATTATAAAAAAATCTCATAAACATTTTCTCATTTTATACATAGGCATGCATACAAATATACAAATATGGACATAACTGCATGGCAATGGCTCCCAGGGGAACACAGCATACCTCTAAAGTAGAATCCATTAGGATGCTTGGAAATCTAAGTGGCTTTCAAAGAAGTTGGCTGGGTTGGCTAGTGGAATCTATCTCAAATACGAAATCTTTCCCTAGATAAACACCTATAACTCCCATTACTCCTGGTATTTTAGTGTAACCAAGGGTAAGAATTTTGGGAAGGAACTTTGCCTAGAGGAAGTGAAAGGTGATGATCAAGAAAATAATCGAGCCCATTGAGATTTGGGGATGAGTTGTCGAGGGCAGGACTTGGTTCTGATTCCATGGATAAGAAGAATAAAATGCAGTTTGTGCTTATTTTTCTCCTTGGCAAGACAAATAAGACAGAAAGAAGATAACTTTTGGACTAAAGCAGAATCTTAATAAAAGCCACGATAACAATAAATTGGAAGCAGAGTTTAATTATTGTTTTTCTTTGCATGATTCGCTCTTTTGCCTTCTTTGTAAACTTCCTAGCACTTAGTTTTGATTCTTCTTTTATCCTTCATCTGCTGATGTTATTTACATCCAGAATTGTGATGTGTTTACCATATTATTAAAATAGAACTGGATTTTAATTAAATATCAACTCAGGATCACAGCTTCAAGCTATTTTGCCAGCACTGATGGTGATCAATAGAAGATGTTGAACAAAGAAGATAAACAGATTTTCTGAATAGTCAAATATTTTTCATTTCCCTCTCTTCTTCCTTCTCCCATTTCCCTCCCTTCTCAGCTAGTTCCCTCATTCCCCTTCTCTATCCCCCCACCTGCTTAATTTTTCATACGCTGCATATATTTAATTTCCTGTGTGCTTTTCACTCATTCTATAGCATGCATTCAAACACGGGGAACCAGAGATGTTGACTGCCAGATCATCACGTTGCTAATTCACGAAGCTACTTCCAGTTGCCCATTCCTTTGGATTAGGCATCTTTGAAACAGTTTCTATTCTATGCTTGTTTCGGAATTATAAAATGTTATTTGCTTGATTGTGTATTTATTTTACAACAATTAATTCACCCTGAGCTTTTATTTGGAAAAATCACTGCCTGCAAGAAGTAAACAGTTCTAAGTATTCTAGAATATTATACCTAATTATCCCTTTATTTTTGTAATTGTACACCATTCCCTTCCAAGTTTAGCATTTTGGTTGATTTAACTCTTGCAGAAATTAAAGCTCTTTGTGAAAAATGTTGCTTAGAAAAATATAGGATCGTGGATTTGAAAAAGCTATGCTGAATTGGACATGTGCTTCACGGAATGAGATCTTTGCCTGTACATTATAACAAGGTCATGATGGATTTGTTGATCTGCACTAATTTATTTCTTTTACTTATGTATTTGTGTTTTTTTTTTTTTTTTTTGCAAAATTATTTCAATATAAAAAGAATTTAAAAGCAATTCAATATCAGGTACTGGCAGTAGTCCACCATCCCATCAAGCCATGAATCTGATCACATTCACTTATAGCATGAATTTATAAGTTCCACAAAATTTAGTGAAATAATGATGTATTCAGTGATATGAGAAATTTCCGTATTGTCTTTTTTTCCACGTATAAACGCATTACATATGTATCACCTGTGTACAATCATTATACTGCCAAAACGGTTCTGGATTTTTAATTTTCTTCTCCTTCTTAAGAACGTGCGTCCATTAAAGTTTCTCATATTTGTCCACTTTTACCTTTTTCTGACTGAACTTTCTTCTTCCTTTTCTTCTTTGTCCTTTGCTTGCTTAGGAAGATTATTCCTATATGCCTTTGCCTTTATACCAATAATTCCCTGAGCAAATTGCTGACTAAATCTGTGTACTTCTGCTTGGGCTTGTTCTTTTGACCTCTGGGCATATGAATTATCTCTTTTAGGAACTCATCGTTTTTACACATTCCTTGCCCTTCAGCTGGACGCATGGCCTATGTTAATAATCTTCCTTCAGCAAGCAATCGGCATTTGATTTATTGCCTTCATGATTTCTCCTCTTCACTAGTCTGTGTCTGATACGGCCATTTTGCTCCACTACTACCCTGGAATACACTGACTTTTTCTCTCCTATCCTGCATCTCCTTCTTTTTCTTTTGGGAAGAATATTGGGAAACATGTTTTTATACTATTTTTATGGATGTTAAGGGGAGGCTGCCCTATGATGCAGGGAGTAGTGCTGTGTGGACTATAGCTAATGTGCATGGATTATTCATGAACTTTCTTGATAACTGAATGTGTGACTTGCCTCATTATACTCAGCATACTGGCCAGTATAGCTCAGGTATGTTTTACTGGTTTGTGGATTGAGTGAAAGTAGGAATGAAATAGGTATGTGTATGTCATTCTTAACGGGGGAAAGCTGAGAGCCTTTCCCTTAAGATCAGGAACACGACAAGGATGCCCACTCTCACCACTGTTGTTCAACATAGTACTAGAAGTCCTAGCAACAGCAATCAGACAACAAAAAGAAATAAAAGGTATTCAGAGTGGCAAAGAAGAAAAACTCTTCTCTCTTTGCAGATGACAAGATATTTTATATGGAAAACCCAAAAGACTCCACCCCCAAACTACTAGAACTCATATAGCAATTCAGTAATGTGGCAGGATACAAAATCAATGCACAGAAATTGCTGTCTTATATGCTAAAAATGTACTGAAGAAAGAGAAATTAGTGAATCGATTCCATGTACAGTAGCACCAAAAAGCGTAAGATACCTTGGAATAAACCTAACTAAAGAAGTAAAAGATTTGTACTCGAGGAACTACAAAACACTCATGAAAGAAATTGAGGAAGATGCAGAAAGATGGAAAAACATTCCATGCTCATGGATTGGAAGAATAACCATTGTTAAAATGTCTCTGCTCCCCAGAGCAATCTATATTTCACTGCCATCCCAATCAAAATAACAATGCATTTTTCAAAGTGCTAGAACAAATAATCCTAAAATTTATATGGAACCAGAAAAGACCCTGAATTGCCAAGGAAATGTTGAAAAAGAAAAGCTGGGGGCATCATGTTGCTTGATTTCAAGCTATATTACAAAGCTGTGATCACCAAGACAGCATGGTACTGGCACAAAAACAGACAAGTGTAATAGAGAACCCAGATATGGACTCTTAACTCTGTGGTCAACCAGTTTTTGACAAACCAGGAAAAATTATCCAATGGAAAAAAGACAGTTTATTCAATAAATAGTGCTGGAGGGACACCTGGGTGACTCATTCAGTTAAGCGGCTGCCTTCAGCGCAGGTCATGATCCCAGAGTCCTGAGATTGAGTCAGGCATTTGGCTTCTTGCTCAGCAGGGAGCCTGCTTCTCTCTCTGCCTCTACCTGCCACTTTTCCTGCTTGTGCTTTCTCTCTGGCAAATAAATAAATAAAATCTTTAAAAAAAAATTGAAAAAAGTAAAAAATAGTGCTGGGAAAATTGGACCGCTATATGCAGAAGAATGAAGCTTGACCATTCTCCTATGCCTTATGCAAAGATAAACTCAAAATGGATGAAAGACCTCAATGAGAGACAGGAATCCATCAAAATCTTAGAGGAGAACATAGGCAGTAACCTCTTCGACATCAGCCACAGCAACTTCTTTCAAGACACGTCTCCAAAGGCAAGGGAAACAAAAGTGAAAATGAATTTTTGGGACTTCATCAAGCTAAAAATTAGCTTCTGCACAGCAAATGAAACAGTCAACAAAACAAAGAGGCAACCCACAGAATAGGAGAAGATATTTGCAAAAGACACTATAAACAATGGGCTGATATCTAAGATCTATAAAGAACCTCTCAGACTCACCCCAAATAAACAAATAATCAAGTCAAAAAATGAGCAGACAACATGAACAGACACTGCTCCAAAAAAGACATACAAATGACTAACAGACACATGAAAAAATGTTCAACATCAGCCATCAGGGAAATTTAGATCAAAACCACATTGATATACCACCTTAAACCAGTTAGAATGGCAAAAACTGACAAGGGAAGAAACAACAAATGTTGGAGAAGTTGTGGAGAAAGGGGAACCCTCTTGCACTGTTGGTGGGAATGTAAATTGGTGCAGCCACTTTGGAAAACAGTGTGGAGGCTCTTCAAAAAATTAAAACTAGAGCTACCCCATGACCCAGCAATTGCACTACTGGGTATTTACCCCAAAGATAGAGATGTAGTGAAAAGAAGGACCATATGCACCCGAATGTTCATAGCAGCAATGTCCACAATAGCCAAAGTGTGGAAAGACCCGAGCTGCCCTTTAAGAGACGAATGGATAAAGAAGAGGTGGTCTATATACACAATGAAATATTACTCAGCCGTCAGAAAGGATGAATACCCAACTTTTGCATCAACATGAATGGGACTGGAGGAGATTATGCTGAGTGAAATAAGTCAAGCAGAGAAAGTCAATTATCATGTGGTTTCACTTGTGGCATGTAAAGAATGGCATGGAGGACACTAGGAGAAGGAAGGGAAAAATGAAGGGGGGGAATCAGGGTGGGAGATGAACCATGAGAGACTATGGACTCCAGGAAACAAACTGAGGGTTTTAGAAGGGAGGAGGTGGGGGTTGGGTGAGCTTGGTTATGGGTATTAAGGAGGGCATGGACTACATGGAGCACTGGGTGTTATATGCGAATAATGAATCATGGAGCACCACATCAGAAACTCATGTACTGTATGGTGACTAACTTACCATAATGAAAAAAAAGAAAGAAATAGATATGTATAATTTGAGAGATTCAATTGAGATATAACACTAGTGCTTTACTAATAACCCAGTGACTATGTTTAGCAAAGAAAAATAATGGAATTAAAAAGTAGAAATTGAGGAGTCATATGAACAAAGGGAAAAAAATCTCTTTGAGGAAAGCAAAACCTGAAGAGTAGAAGACAAGAAAGAAAGGGCACACTGACTGAGCCTGTTCAAAAATTAATTTAAAAAATAAATCAGAGAAGATCACATTGGAAGTCTTGGAGACAATTTGTCTTGCTACTGTAACCTTTGGAATCATAACTAAATTATATGTAATATTTAAAAATCAATAAATAGTGCAAACCAGACAGAGGAGGGGTTGAATGGCAGAGCGAACTGAACTGTGGAAGGCAAGTGAAATAGAGCCTTCAAACAATATTAATGAGACAGATGACGAAACAAAATAAATGGTCCACTTGCTACCTGGAAGAGCTTTGGGGTAGAAGTTAATTTAACAAAATCTGCTGTTGTTCTTTTCTTGATTTTGCTGCCTCAAGGAGCGGACTTTCTGCAATCTTAAACTTTCTCTGTCTAGCCATCTTAACTGCTTGTCTCCCCTACACCGTTCTGATGATGGACATAAGGCACTCACATTCTCCTTAAAGAAAATTTCACAACCCTTGCAGATGCAGGATTCTATCGAACATCGATTAAACTTTAATGAAATGATAAATTTTCTCTTTCTAAAAATTTTTTTAGAAGGGAAGAAGAATTACCAATGAGAATGGTAAATGCTGCTGAAATCCCTAGGGGAAATGCTCCTAGGTCACTCATTCACAGCAAGGGTTGGTACCTTCAGTGTTCATTTGTTCCAGAAGTTGGCTGGTTTGGTTGATGGTCCACAGTGGCCATTTGGGGTGGACTATCTCATGAACAAGACACAACTCGTTCTTGGTATATTGTCAATTTTTGTCAAAATAGAAACGGGTATATTGGCATATTTTTTTTGGTCAAAATTAGAAATGTCTGTGGATGAGAAGTAATCACCTTATGAATGAGTCACCAAGTAGCAGGTTTATACTGCCATTTAGGGAAGAGCAGAAGTAGCTTTGTATGTGTATAATCCCTCCACACACCCTCTCCTCACAAACATCACACACACACATACCTACCCACACATCCACATTTCTGGGTATATAAATACTCAGGTAGCTTTCCTCTAAACACAGAAAGATAAACTTTCCAGGTAAGTGATGACTTTTATTTGTTGACATTTAAGAGGCTTATGTCAGGTTAGGACGTGTTTTGTTGAGTAGCTGATTGAGCCATTTAGTGTGACTGCTTAGAAAGTTAATTTTGCTCTTTTTTTCTAACAGAAAGAACTGTTTCCTATGTGAGACACTTTTCCTCCCACCTCTCCTCTACAACCTGTAGATTTAAGTGAAACTAATTCTGGACAGACCATCAATCGTTATCTGTGGGCACTTGGAAACAGGTAAATCATGATATTATGAAACTTAAAAAGTTATCCATTAATTCCAGGTAAATAGGTAGTCAAACACTTCCATGATTTTTAATTAAGATAGTTATGGAGGGTATATCTTTATTCGATCTGTCTAACTTATTTTTAGGCTGAATAAAGAGAGAGACGGTTGGGGTGGGAGAGGGAGAGAGAAGGGGACTATGAACAGCTTAGTTGTAGTCATATAAGAAAAATAAAAACATTTTCATCTTTTCACACTTTAAATACTCTATCTCCAAGCAGAGTAATTGTCTTTATCCAAAGCAAAATGAAGTAAAAGGTTGGTACCTTAATATCCTAGATCCATATAGTAGATAAATTGGCATGTCAAATCTTTCCAAAATCAGGATTATCCTCTTCACCAGTGAAATAACCCAAGGTAAAATATATGGTTTGATATTTCGGAGAAAATCCTATTATAAGCAACTTGGGATCATTGAGATTGAGGATATTTGGCTTTAAATAAACATCTTTCTGCCTCATGTGGGAGATAAAATCACATCTGTGAGTTGGCTTGCCTTACTTGGGGTTATTCCTGTTTCAAAACATTATCCTTACAAGTCTGACTTGCTATGAGTCAAGGTAGGAATGCCTATCATGAGAGTCACTTTTTTCTTTTTTTAATTAAAACTCCAGAAGGCCCCTCTTTAAATACAAATATGGGCCCCGGGAGAACTGATTTCATGAATCCCCCGTATTGTCATAAAGAACAATACACCAAAGGATGAAAATGCCACGCCAGTGCCAGAGAAAGGAATTTTGTCAGGCAATGTGGTGGGTAACAAGACTATTTCATTCTTCCTTTAACACAACCCCATGGGCTATTATTATTCCCAATTTACACAGTATGAAAGTGTGAGATTAAATAATTTGCCTAAAATTACGCTGTCAGTAAATCTGTTCTTTTTCTTTCATATCTCTGTGTAATGAGTGCTATTTTTTTTTTAAATAAGGTTATGGTTAAAAGGAAAGCTTTGTTTGTTTTGAAATCTTATTAGCATACCAACACCCTATGGAGAAAATTCCCACAGTTGAGATGGAGCGTTGGGTTCAAGCAGTCTGTGTAGTATTGGGAGCTGCACTCTTGTCAGGGCTGCTAAAGACACCGCTCTTCATGACAGCTCTTGTTTTAGAATGTGAGGGGGTAGAGGCAGGGAGTGAAAGGTGACTGGGAGGTAAGAGTCACACGAGTTTACCTGAGAAGTGCGAAGTGTTCGTGGGAGGTTAATGGAGAACCCAAGTTCACCAGCGACGTTATGTTGTAAGGAGGAAGGCAGACCTTGGAACTCAAACTCATCAAGGCAGTTTCTTCTACTTCTGCTTTTGGGGAAGGAGCAGTTCCAGAAACAAAGTGAGGTTTACAGAGAATGTCGATGCAATAATAATTTTCATGTCCAAGGCGGTGGCAATTTTTTGGATAATTTGTGTTAAAAAGGAATTTGAGTTTCTCAAAAGAGAAAGCTGAGAGGATGACTTAATTACTGTCTTCAAGTATATAAGGGATTGTTACAGTATTTGGAAGATGACAACCAGCTGTTCTCTGTCTCCAAAGAGGAAAACAAGAGAAAATGAATTTGCAAAGTGGCAAGGATTTAGACTGGAGACAAGAAAGAACTTGATTATTATGTATTTTCTTCACCACGGGGCTGTTAAGTGCTGAAAGAAGGCACTTGTGTGTCTGGGGTGTGTGTGTGTGGAAATCTGTGGACTTTTTAGAGTGAGTGTCATCTGGTCAGTCCACTGCTCCCTCTGGGCCAAAGATACAGAGTACTGAGGACAGTTATTAGGAACACATTTGAGATGGCTTCGGTACTAAATGACTTTACAGTTTCTTCCTCTTTAAAACTTAGAAGTCTACTGTTTAAAAACTAATTCCCAATAAAAATTAGTTTTTTTTAAATCTGATCATGACATTGATAATAGAATTTAATGCTTATGTTTTTCTTCACTAACATCTACTTTCTCACCAAGACTCAATTATAGAAAAATGCCATAGGAGTCTTAAATTATCAGTGTACTTCCAAGGATGTCTGTCCTACTGCCCAGTCATCAATCGTATGAGGTTAATATGTTGATCAAGAGCATGCTTATAATGTTAGGCCTCTTTTTGTTTTTTTGTTTTACTAGGGTTCCTAATGAATTTTAGGGTAAGATTTTCTTTGTAAGTTGAAACTAACAGCTATAATTCTTCTACCTAGAGAGGAAAGGATTCAGGAAGGTGTTTGATGATTCTGTCAGGGAGTTGTGTGTTTTTAAGCCCTAACTGATAAACTATAATGTGATGCAAAATCACTTTGGGTGAGTCCATATAGACAAAGAATAACTTTGACACTCCAGGCAAAGTAACCAATCTGAATCCTTTTTTTTTTTTTTAAGATTTTTATTTATTTATTTGACAGAGAGAGTGATCCAAGCAGGCAGAGAGGCAGGCAGAGAGAGGGAGAAGCAGGCTCCCTGCTGAGAAGAGAGCCCCATGCGGGGCTTGATCCCAGGACCCTGAGATCATGGAGCCGAAGGCAGCGGCTTTAACCCACTGAGCCACCCAGGCGCCCCACTGTTCTGAATCTTTTTTTGCTATCTTAAACTTACACTTTCTCCATTAATTTTTTAATATTTTCCTTTTTTTCTGGTTTAATAAAGTTATATGATATTTAAATATATATTGACAACGTAATTTAATATATACGTATATTTATATTTTAAGTAGCAGGGGATATTCACAGGTGAACTCTTTCCTGATCGCCTTTGGTGGCTTAAGTTTTTGAAACCCTAAATGATGGTAGGAGTTTACTTCTTAGAGAATAGGATTTGTGCCTTATTTAGCAGCTTTGTTTGTACTGTTAACTAAAATATTTACAAAAAATAAGGTATCATCTAGTTTACTACTATTGTTTATAGCTATTCATATATTGCTATATATATATATATATGAAGAGATGAGGCAATGCCATTTTATAAATACGGTGATGTTATTTATTTTGTCATAAGGAAAACCTTCATTTCACTTGACACTAGAAAATGGCCCTCCATGAACGTTGTGATGCCGATATGAGTTGTTTACCTGTCTGCTAATAGCAATTAGATTTCTTGTTAATGACCAGTTTGTAATTGAATGCTGCTAGCTAGTCATTAAAACTCAAGAGATCAGAGGAAACAATTTCTCAGGCTTGTGGCATCTTGCTCCAGAGGCTTTAAAAATAGCTTCGTGTGTGTGTGTGTGTGTGTGTGTGTGTGTATGTGTGTGTGTATATATATATAATTTTTTTATATTTGCTACTAGAGTAGAAAGGGAATCAGTCACTATTGTTTTGCTCACTATACATACTTCATTAAAATAAGTCCATTCCTGGGGCACCTGGGTGGCTCATTCGTTAAGCGTCTGCCTTAATGCTCAGGTCATGATCCCAGGGGCCTGGGATCGAGCCCCGCATCGGGCTCTCTGCTCAGCAGGGAGCCTGCTTCTCCCGCTACCATTCCCTCTGCTTGTGTTCCCTCTCTCGCTGTGTTTCTCTCTGTCAAATAAATAAAATCTTTAAAAAAAAAAAATCTATAAAATAAGTCCATTCCTTACAGAATTTCTATTTTAAGAGAGCTAATGGAGATGTCAGTGTACGGTACATACTGAAAACAAGGAGGACGCCCAAAATGTTTTAAGATTTAACTATACATACTTATGCTGAAGTGCTCTAATGTCTGTCTTCAGATGGAACTCGTTTAGGGTAGGGTACTTGACTTTGCCAACACTCTCTACCCTCTTTTCTTAGCAAATTTGATTTTTTATACTCTAAGATGGCATTTTGAAATTGTTATTTTTCCTCTCAATTTCTACCAGTCCCCCCCTTCCCCCCACACATACAATATACGTAAAGAGGAGATTGAGGCAATAAAAGGAGATAATTCATCTCTGAGTCCAGTAGTAGAATAGAGTAGGAAGATTGAAGGGATTCTCTCCTTTAAGGACACTGGAGAAATCACAATGAGAGACCCTTCCTTTCAGTTTGAGGTTTGTAGGGGTCTGCTGTCTCCCACCCTTTGTCCGATGTTTGGGCAACGGGAACATACTAGCAGCTCTTGTTAGGAATTGTGCCCTGCCTCTCAAACACCTGAATTTAACCCACTTTGCTGTTAGGCAAATTCTACATTTGGAGTACAAGAGAGTACATTCACTATTATATTTCATGAATGTTCCTAAATGCATACATACACACACACACACACACACACACACAAATATGCATGCATACACCTATAGGAACATCGTTCATAGGGCTCTCGAATTTCTCTGGGCATCAGGTGATGTTTTCAGAACCTGATGAGAAAATTTCTCATTCTGCTCCAGTCAATAAAGCAATGAGTTTTCCTGAGTCTTCTCAAGGGCTGATTGCTAGGCAGAATAAATTCTTTAAAACTTTTTTGCCCTTTAACTTTATTAAATGCCTGACATTTAACAACATTAGCTGATGGCAGAAGATGAGTCCTGCTCTGTGTGCTGTATCCTGGAACATGATGCAAGACATAAAAAGAAATCTGGACGGAAATGTTGCCATTAGTTTGGAAGTTGCTGTTTAATCTGAGTTATTTTGGGGAGGAAAATGACTCACAGAAGCTAAGTGTTCCTACAGATTGTGATATTGTAGGAGGCTGGCATGGCTCTTCATTAATCTTATTTCAATTAGAACTCTTCACAGCCCGCAATTAGAATGTTGCTGCCGTGATGAATCCATACTGTACATGCAGCCGAGACTGCTTTCTAATGAAGAAAAACAGGCCGCTTGGCATTTTAAAGACAAATTTCCATTTTGGGTAATTCAATAAATGCTTAGGCTTTGCCTATTCTCTCTACACTCTTAGAATAGTTCCCTCAAAGCTAGTGAAAGTTCTCGATCAATCCTAATCCTGTCAAACGTAACTCTCGCACGTCTTCTAGCATGTGTCTTAACTGTGATGGAACGCCCCTGTAATATCACGACACTTGTATGTGGTTTAGCCTAGGGGCTCTGCAACCTCGGTCTTAAAGGACCACAGAGTAAGTACTGATGCCTGCAGGCGGCACGGTCTGGGTCGCTGCTGCTCAGCTCTGCCGCTGCAGCTGGAAAGCAGCCGTGGACAGTAAGTCAGCAGTGGGTCGGGTCTGTGTTTCCATACAGGCTTATTTACAAAATAGATCCCTGACCTGTGAGACATGGTTTTTCACATCTCCTTCCCCACCCCACCCCTGCTTACCATTTTCTGGAGCTTGGGGATCTGGAAAAGATGTTATCGCTTTCAAATGTTCTGCCTAAATTATCTGTGTTCTTCAGTCAAACTTATGCTTATAATTCCGCTTTTAATACATTTTAATGCTTTTAATATTTCTATCTTTCGGTGACTCTGGGAGATTATGGATTTGTATTTTAATACATATGTTCTTTTTCTTTTAAAGATTTACTTTTATATATATATATATATATATATATATATATATATATTTTTTTTTTTTTTTTTTTTTTTTTTGAGAGAGAGTGGGGAGAGGAGCAGAGGGAGAAAGAGAAAATCTCCAGCAGACTCTCTGCTCAGCACAGAGCCTGATGTGGGGTTCAGTCTCAAGACGCTGAGACCATGACCTGAGTCAAAATCAAGAGTTGGGGGCTTGGCCGACTGAGCCACTCAGATGCCCCCTTACATATATTCTTTTATGTCTGCCTCCCACTGATGCAGTGAACAAAATTGGACAAATTGTCTCCTCATTTTCCTTTCATAATTTCCATCACTAGAGAATGACTTTTTGGAGGCATTAGAAATGTCAAGATGTGACAACATGAACATTACTTTTCTTTCAAATATTCAAGTGATTGGCAAATATCGCCTGTGCCAAGCACCTTGGTAGGCATCATAAAAGAAACTTTACATCTTCGTTCTTGAATAGAAACAGAAATAGACTCTCAAAGACAGCATGGGCCAGAGATCGTGTATTTTCAGGGTCTCATTTCAAACTTGCAACCTTTTTGAGGAGGCTAGACTTGCAGTCATTCAACAGTAAACATTATAAAGCTGTTATAAATAAGTATTAAATATTGAAGTGCATGTGCTAAGGACTATAAGGACGACTTCTCCATTAGCATTAATCATCTGTGATACACCAGGTGTGACGCTTTGTGCTGGAATAAAAGAGGACTAAAACAGCAGCTCAGAGGGGCAGACATGTATTTGAGGCAAGGAAGACAAAAGAGAGAAAGTGTAAGACAGCCAACACAGGTTAAGAAAGATTTGCTAGGGGTGGCATTTGACCCAAGGCTTGCTAATCATACAGAGAGAGCATGAAGAGATGGTCCATACAGAAAAGACGAGAAAAGCAGCTGCGAGTTAATCCTACCCTTACCTGAATGCAGTAACAAGAATATCTTACACCCCCCACCCCCGCCGATGTAAATAAACATTAGACTAGGATTTGTAAAGCTTTATGAACGTGTAAAGTTTACGTTAGCACTAACATCAACTTGACTAGAGACAATAAGGAGTATTGGAGAGCATTAATTTCAGACTGAGGTAGAGCTAGACATATCCTGTTATTACCACTCAGGTACTGTGTCCCCTCAGGCATGTTATCAAACCTCTGACGGTCAGTTTCTCATTTGTGAAGGGGACTACTCATAACTGTCACTTGGGCTGTTTTTATGTGCAAATAACTACACAAGGGCTTCAAGATGACACAATGGCTGCAGCAATTCTAGCCATTGCACCCAGGTGTGACAATGTCAAGAGAAGGAAGAAAGATAATAACCTCATATGGCTCGCTTTACAGGGATGATGCTTTCCCAGAAGCATCTCACTGGATTTTCCTTTATATCCCAATGGTCAGAATCGATCACTTACCCATTCCGGAACCGGTCATTGTCAGGGAGAGTCAGATAGACCTTGGGCCATCCAGGAGAGGGGAAGGGGGAGTCATGATCCCCTGAAGCACGTGGCTCTGTGGGAAGGGCAGGGGACTTGCCCAAAAACAGAATTGTGGTAGGAAAGAATGAGGAACAGAACCAGTAGTGTCATTGTCTTTTGGGGGAGTAAAAGGGATCATGTTGAAAGGGCATAGGTCAGCACTTGGTACACAGAAGGCACTTAATAAGTGATAGCTAAAACCATGGTTAATTTTATCACTTCAACTTTTATAGATTCAGTTGTATTTTCTTAACCATCAAATGTTCTTTAAGTTTTCTTCTGCATTAATATTATATGCCAGTTTTGCTTCTTTGTTTTTTATATGTGATCTTTCTTAAACTCAGTTTTATTGAAGTATAATTTAAATACAGAAAAATGTTCAGATCTTACACACATAATATTTGATGGATTTAGACACATAAATGCATTCTTCCAACCACCACCCCAATAGAACATTTCTCTTACCCCAAAGAATTCCCTCATGTCACTTTCCAGCCCATTCTTGATCTTTGTATGAATGAAGTTATTCAGTATGCTGTCTTTTGTCTCTGACTTTTTTCACTAAATATAGTGGTTCTGTGCTTCATTCATGTTGTTGTTTATTAGTAATTAGTTCATTAGTAATCATCTCTTTTAATTACTGAGGAGTATTCTATTATATTGATATGTTATCAGTTCTTTATGAGTTAATAGACATTTGGACTATTTCTGTTGTCTCTTGTGAACAAAGTATTTTTTTTGTGTGTGTAAGTTTATGTTCATCCATTTTTAAAAAAGATTTTATTTATTTACTTGAGAGAGAAAGTGAGAGAAAGCGAGAGTGAACACAAGCTGGGGTGTGGGGGGGAGAGGGAGAAGCAGGCTCCCTGCTGAGCAGGGAACCAGATCCCAGGACCCAGAGATCTTGACCTGAATGAAAGCAGAGGCTTAACTGACTGAGCCACCCGGGGCACCCCTATGTTCATCCATTTTTATGGAAATACACTATCATTTACTTTTTATATACACCTAAAAGTATGGTTGCTGGCCCATAACTGAGGCTTGGCAAGAAACTACCAAACCATTTTCCAAATTGATTGTACCATTGTATATTTCCATGAGCAATAAGTAAGAAAGACGGTTCTTTTTTTTTTTTTTTTAAAGATTTTATTTATTTGACAGAGAGAAACACAGCGAGAAAGGGAACACAAGTAGAGGAAATGGTAGCAGGAGAAGCAGGCTTCCTGCGGAGCAGGGAGCCTGATGCAGGGCTCGATCCTGGGATCCGGGATCCAGGATCCTGGGATCATGACCTGAGAAGAAGGCAGACGCTTAAGGACTGAGCCACCCAGGCGCCCCAAGAAAGACAGTTCTTACACATCATCACCAGCCCTTGGTATTATCAGTCTTTTTGTCATGTGAGTGGGTGTGAAGTGGAATCTCATTGTGGTTTTAATTTGCATTTCTTTGATGAAGAATGATGCCCATACCCTTTCATATGCTTGTTGTCATTTATCCTTTTTTGTGAAGTGTCTTTTTAAGCCTTTGCCCATTTATTTGTATTTTATTATTATTATTGATTTAATGCTATCATTTGTGTAATTCTTGATACAAGTCCTTTCTCAGATAGCTATATTCATTCCTTCTGTGGCTTTTGTTGGTTTGTTTGTTTTCTTAACAGTGCCTTTTGGTGAGCTGAAGTTTTTAATTTGAAGAGTTCTTATTTATATATATTTTTTCTGTTTACATAGTATTTTTTGGATCTATTACAAGGATGCTGTGCTTCTGTATGTTTTCAGTAAATAAAAAGGTAA
>CM053605.1:123448787-123496880 GCA_028646535.1 Procyon lotor
TCTAGCTTTAAGCTTTGATAAATATATGTTCATTTATTCGCACATTCAGTGGGGGTTACATACATAGGTATGATTACTGGAAGTGATGTATTTAATTATAATGAAAAACTTGTTGGACGGAAGGCTGGTCCACTCTTGGTCAGTATTAGAAAAAGGGCTTTCCTGTGCTGTATCCGACAGAAATCCTGCTGATGTACATCTTGGGTACCTGCACTTTGGGGATGATCTTGTGACAGCAGTAGAACCAGTGTTGTTGAGGTAGATTATGGTTATGTCCAAGGATCGGGCACTTCTCTCCTAAGCATTGGATGGAGCCAAAGGCTGGATTAGAACTTCAGGAATTGTTCACCATCCCAAATGTGCCAGAACAGATCTGCCTCCTGGATGCCTTTCTGGTGCCTTGCTGCTCACTGCTCTGTCACTCATGCCTGGTGTCACACTCTGGCTTTTCTTTGCCTGCCTGGCACTTTGATTTGCTGCCGCCATTGTCTCTGTGTGGTTCTGGCATTGTGGCATGCTTCGTTGACATATTTGGTGGTGGTTGGTTGCAGCTGTGTACTCCCTAAAAGCTTCTATTAAAAAAGGGCCAGACCCTAATCTGGTACCTTGTAATCCTTTCCTGCCACCACCCCACCTCATTGCATTTTGGCATTCTGGCCTCTCTTGGGTTATGGGATTTATAATAGGCACTTGGTAAGAATGATGAAAGTCTCCCGTTTTAGTCCGGATCTTGGATTGAACTAAATTACACCAACAATTCACATTTTTATGTTTTCACAGCACCGGTATCTTTAGTTTTTTTGGTAGAAGAAAAACATGTTGGGTGTATAGCTGGTACTAGATCTAAATAAGTCTTTTTAGATGAGATTTTCTCATACTCACATTTTCTTATAATTTTGAAGGGCTTTAAATACATATGCCATGACAACTTTGAATAAAATCTTGGGGAGTTTTTCTTTCCTTCTTGACAGCTTTTTTATGAAAAATCTGTTCTCCCCGTTATCAGGAGACGTCTGATTTTAGCAACGCAGAAGATTCCTTTAACATAGCCCTCTTCCTAGTAGCAATAAAAATCTAAATGCATACGAACAAAGCAGAATATATAAAGAATTTAGATATGTAAACACTGAGCTTGGAAAAAAAGAAAAGGAAAACCCAAATGCCCACACCAGTGATTAAAGCCAGAGCAGTAAGCATCCCAGCTGATGCCACAGCAAACTGGGACCTAACACTCCTGGTTATAGGAGCTCAGGGGCGGAGTTTCTAATAACCATATGGGGATGGGAGGTAGGAGCCTTGGCTTATATAAGATGTGGAGCTTGAATTAAGACTCTTGCGTAAGACTTCCTGGAAGTGCTTCCTGCTCAGTGAGGTTCTGTGTACTCTGCTTGAAACTCTAGAGGTGGGGCAAAGTTTCCTCTGAGCTAACAAACCACCAGTGGTGCCACGTTGGGATATTTTGGCATGATGTGGAATTCTCCAAGCCAGGAAATTTATTATAAAAATTGGTCCCTTGGGGTGACTGGGTGGTGCTGTCAGTTGAGCATCTGACTCTTGGTTTCGGCTCAGGTCATGATCTCAGGGTCATGAGATTGAGCCTGGCCTCCGTGTCAGGCTCCATGCTCAGCGGGGAATCTGCCTAAGATTCTCTTTCTCCCTCCCCCTCTGCCCCTCCTCGCTGTGCTCTAAAGTTAATAAATAAATCTTAGGGGGAAAAAATTAGTCACACACTGGTAAAACCCATGTGAGATACAAGAAGCAAAGGGATCACTCCTCTGTCGGGATTTTTCTACAACCCAGGCTGTACAGAACTCCTAGACTTAAAATAACCCCTGCTAAAAGTTTTAAAAAATTGGAGGAAGTAATCCACTGTGGAGATCCAGAAGTTACCTACTAAGAACTTGGGTAAAAAAATCTGAAGGACATTGTACAACACACATTGCTTAAAATGACTTAAGGAATAAAGAAGGAATAGAAACTAAAATAGAAGAACAAAATACAGTGAGGTTTAAAAGTTAGAAAGACCTAAAAGGGGAAGGAAGTTTCTGAGCCCTCCTATAGTTAAAATATTTTACGTTCTCCCTCATGAGTTGTCATGTCCTGCATGTATTTATATTTCTGTTATAACTATATATACTTATAATTTAATATAGCATATAATTTAATATAGCATATAATTTAATATAGTTAATAACTGCATACCTGTAACTATATATATCTCGTCTCACTTGGGGCCAAACCTATTCTAACAAATGCCATTAAAACTGAATCTGTGGGATGCCTGGGTGGCTCAGTCAGTGAAACATCCGGCTTTTGATTTCGGCTCAGGTCATGATCTCAGGCTCCTGGGATGCAGCCCTGTGTTTGTTGGGCTCCACACTCAGTGGGGAGTCTGCTTCTCTTCCTCCCCCTCTCCCTCTGCCCCTCTGTGCCCCTTCTCTCTCTAAAATAAATAAATAAATAAATGTTTTTAAAAAAATCTTTACAAAAAAACCCCAAATCCATAATAGAAAAAATTTTCAATCTCATCCAATGATGACCAATTTAAAAAATTCTCATTATAAAGGTTGTTACTTGTTAATTATGAAAAGTTTTTTAGACTAGTCCATTCTTTTCAAAGATCCAGATGTTCTCTATCGATTTCTCTTGAGTAAATAAGTTTCACTAAAAGTAATGTCTAATCATGGGCTCTGTATTTACATTCTGTAATACTACAACATAATAAAGTATTCACCTCCTTGCAGATTTGAAGTACACGATGTTTTAAGATAAACTGTATCATGGACAAGAAAAATTTTTTAAGACCCCGTCAACCGAAGCACTGCCTTTAGTGGTCTTTTAGTGAGTGTTCTCATATTTTATTTCACATTCAACTCTTTCATTCTAAATTCAGTGCTGTGATTACTACTTGTCTCAGTTGAATTTCAATGCTAGCCTTTCCAATTATTTCCTAAATGCTCAATTCCTTACTTATGTGCAGTAAATTTCTCATACCTTATAGAATTCCAATCAACATTCCTCAGGGCACTTTGCATTCTCTCAAAGTCTTCAAAGTCTTCTCTCCCAAAGTCAGAAATGCTTGCGTTCTTTCTCTTCATAAGCAGCATACTCTCTTGAGCATTTCAAATCAAATAATAAGTTGATAACTAGATTTGAGATGCTCCCCAGCTTCAATCTGATTTATCATACTTGGCTGAATTTCTAAGGAAAGATTCCAGGATGGAAAAATAAATAAATTAAATTAAAAAAAAACCAAAACCTCTCTTCATAAAGACTACGTAAAGAAACTCTAAGGAACAAAAACCAGTGTGACTTGAGGACAGAACTTTTATTCTTTTCTATAATTAAATTGCCATTATCCTAATCGATATCAGTGTAATTAAAATCCTTCATGGTCGATATTCCAGCTCGTCCATGGTTGTTCACTGTTAGTCTTAAGAAAACTTGAATTCTCTTCAGTTTCTCTACAAGTTGTTTGTATATAAAAAAAAAAAAAAGTGCTATTTTCAAGATCAGGTGGATCCTGGCTTTCGAGTGAGAAAAAGAGATGGAGAATGAGAATGAGGGAGGAAGGCAGTCAGGGAAGAAGAGAGAGGGGGATGTAGGTGGAGGAAGAGACAGAAAGGGAGAGAAAGAGATTTTTAATATTGCAATTAACAGACTGATTTTGACCACTAATTACATTCCTGGATACTTGTTTGATTCATTGCGTGTTTTTTTCTGAGTAAACATGAAAAAAAGACTGGTTTAATCTCTAAGGCATTTCTTATATTGCATTTATAATATGTTAAAAAATATCAGTACTTAAGGGTATGTTCAGGGCTAGGGAAGTGAAACCAACATAAAGAAAATAAATCTAATTTCTGCCTTTAAGATACTTTAGCTCTTGACTATTATCAAGATAAGATATTAATAGATAAAGCAAAACAGTACACCAATTAATTGATGAGGATGTCACACAGCAGAATTAGTATGTGTAATTTTTCCTTGCTATTTAAGGACTTGTGTTGGTTTTGTATGTCACATAACTCTTCTTGGTTTATAGTTGGAAGACACAAACTTGTGGCCTGAGATTGATCTCTCTCTCTCTCTCTCTCTCTCTCTCCCTCTCCCCCCCCCCCCCCCCCCCCCCCCCCCCCCCCCCCCCCCCCCCCCCGCCCCTCTCTCCCTACCTACCTATCTATGCCTGGATATCTATACATAGATGGATATCCAGAAGCCAAAACCAGTAGTTCTCTGTGACCACAGTAGAGAATCACTGTTGTATTATTTGAAATTTAATCTGCCATTTTACATTCCCAGTGGCCTAAACGTGAAATGAGAGTGTTTCTTTCTAGTGCTGTTTTTTTCTGGATTTTAATTTTGAAGCACCAATCTGAAAGAAACCATGCCGATTAATACTTACCGAGAGTGGAAAAGCATGCCACCTTATGTGATCCAGGATCTGGTCATGGTTTGGTAGTCCAGAGCCTCATTCAGTTTTATCTTTGTGCCCGGAGATGTCTAGGCTTAAGGGAAATGATTCTGGTGGTTGAAACTTATGGCAACTTATGGTATTTGCTAGTTTACCGTGTGAAGTGTAAAATGAAAACAGCACTTCCAAACAGAAAGGAAAGCGTGTGTCCATGGGTCAGTAAATCCGTTCCCCAGGATGAAAGCCTTCCTAGGAAGTCAAGTTACTATCAAAAGGCTATTTTGTGAGCCTGGTATCAGAACAAAGAAAGTTAGGTCAGTTGTTACAGCTGTTGAGATGACTGACCAGAACGTGAGTTCAGCTCCTCAGGGTACCCTAGACACCTCTCTCACTACAACCCCCAGCCCCGTCTGGCATAGCTGTTTGGAAGGGGGTTTTTCCCACATGCCTTGGGTTTGCAGTTACTGATGCTCGTGAGTATTGAGCTCCCTCAACAAGTGGCACAGCTCAACCATTAGGGGTACAGTTTTACTTGTCTAATTTCAGATATAGAATCTGCCTTTAAATTTGGCAGGCATCTCACCATCAACCTCTGTATAGTAAAATATTATAATTTAACTTTTCACGAATGACTGTCTTTCATGCTCTACTGAAGTGTAGTTCTTTGAGGGTGAAAATATAGCATATTATAAAATCTTCATACTTCTCTTCAGTGGTCACACCATAGCCTTGCTTTCAGGACAGAACTCTGCACATGGGGAAAGGAACATGTATTTCCTGAGCAATTGTTGTGGACTGCTACCTTATCTCATTCATCTATAGAGTGTATATGTAGAGTATTATATATAATATATATTTAATAGCATGTATATAATACTCTGTATATGTATATGTACATTGTGTACAATGTACATAAACATATATGTACACATATACATATATATACAATGTACATATACATATGTAGAGTATTATATATATGTATAATCTTTATGTATAATTTTATATATAAATACATAATACTTTGTGATATTATGATCCTCATTTTATAAATAAGGAAGTTAAATCTCAGAGGAATTAAATACATTGTTCAAGTTTGCAGCTAGTACATTGACAGCCAAAATTTAAATCTCTGATTCTTTGACTTCTAATTCCGTGTGTGTGTGTGTGTGTGTGTGTGTGTGTGTGTGTGTGTAGGGTTGTGAAACAGATAAATTGCATTAGGTTGCCTTCTGATAAATATATTATGTTGTCACATATAATATATGATCAGCAAAGGTGTTGTTTGATTTATGATCAAAAAGTAATATTTATCATTTAATCATTTTCTTACAGCTCCCACATATTTTCATTTGGTGTTTATAGATTTGGGAAATGGGGTGGATTTTAATTGTTTCAATCATTTAATGTTTGGCAATGTGAGCACATAGTAACTGCTCAATAAATATCTCGCATAGAAAGGTGAAGGGGATTATAGGGAAATTTTGATTCCCAGCTAGACTTATGAGGTCTAACTAGCTAAAGGTCAGTCAGTCCTTCTCTGTTCTCTTTATTCAAAATGTGAATAGTATAAAATCATATTTAATATAAATTTATTGCTACCTACATGGAAAGGATCTAGAGAAAGTATTTGCTCTTTAAAGTGATTCATGGCAAATGTTAGAAAAATAGGAAACACTTTATTATTAAAACACACGCATGCGCGCGCACACACACACACACACACACACACACATATGCACACACAGCAACCCTTAGGTGGGATGAAACTTTTTCCTTGTAAAGTCAGAGGGTGGATGTAGATACCTGTATCACTCCAGGCAGTTTCAAACCAGGCAACCCAGAAAGCACAAGTTGAGAGTCTTCGGGCTGGCAGTGTACCCATTGTACATGAGATGTTGTGCTGTGGCCTCACAGCTCTACTAATCAGGGTGCTGAGAGCAGAGCGAAGTAAACCACAGGTTCTGTTGTACGGCAAAAGTGTTCTTAACGATTGGAGAGCAGTCTTAGAAAAGCACTTCTGTTGCCAGGGCAGCCGACACCCACGGAGAGCCTTTCTGCCTTGCCCTTCACACTCTACCTAGGATGTTAGTGCAGGTACGAGTGCACGGTCCCAGATGAGACCCTCTGATGGCTGGAGATTGCACGGAGGCCTCCTCCTACACCATTTTATACTGCATTTTTTAGACCAGTGTCTACCGTCCCCTCCCAAGGCCCCACCTGCTGACTGACCTTCAAGCAGTCCTGTGAAATTCTCTTTGGATAATACGCAATTCCTTATTTAATGAGATACTGATGTAATATATTCGTGTGAGTTTTATGAGTTCTCATTTGCAACGTTATTTTTGCAGAAATATGTATTACATAGGTTGCGCCCATTACGGAGTTTTGTTTCTGCATGTGATGAAGTGGCATATTTAGTACCTATATCCAATGCCCTGTTCTAGAGTCCTCTTTTGCCTTGCTGCTCTTAAGACAGTTAATCAATTACTAAGGATTGTTTTCAAATTATTGTGGACTAGTTCTTCTATTTTGATTTTTTGTTCATATTCCTATTAAGCCTGTTAAAGGCTTAACAGGCCTTTAAAGTTCATTTAAAAATATTCTGAATTCTAGAGAGAATTGATGAAAAAAGTTGATTATAGATTTTGACTCTTATGATTTGTTGAATTTTAATTAACATTACTCATATAATACAAAATTCCAAATATTTCCTCCCCCCACCACCAAGTGCTATCAAAATGATCTTCGGTTCACTAGGAAGGGCCCATAAATTAATATTCCTAATCCAGTAATATGAGAATGTTTTATCCAGCTGTTATTATTGAAGAACTTACATAATTTAAGTTGGGAAGGAGCTAACATTTATTGAGTGACTGCTTTGTAGAGATTAGCATGTCACATACATCACTTTGGTAAACAGATCTGACTCTGGGAGGCAGATATTAATATTTCCATCCAGTAGACAAAGGCATGAAACTTGAGGCATATTAGGCAACTTGCTAGACTCTAAGAGCTTGACTCTAAGGCCGGTACACCCTCACACTATTTCTGTAAATATTTGTGTATGTGCTTTCTAAACATGATTTATAAAAATGAACATAGCATATATTTTCTAGAGAATGATGCTTTCTCTGATCTTCATGTTCTATGAGTTTGTGACTCTTCTAGAGAAAATTTATTTGAGAGAGAGAGAACATGAGCAGTGGAGAGTGGCAGAGGGAGAAGCAGACTCCCTGTTCAGCAGGGAGCCTGACACAGGGCTGGATCCCAGGACACTGAGATCATGACCTGAGCTGAAGGAAGACAGTTAGCTGACTGAGCCACCCAGGCGCCCTGAGTTTGTGACATTTTGATACATAATTTGAACCTCTGATTCTTCTTGAATATATATGAAATTGTCATTTCAGTTATCTTCCATAAATTCTCTCCCTTGCATCCTGTTACTTATACTCCCCCCTCAGTTAGCATCTTCTCTGCACTTTTTTTTTTATTGTGTTATGTTAGTCACCATATAAGCATGTCATTAGATTTTTGACGTAGTGTTCTATGATTCACTGTTTCGTATAACACCCAGTGCTCCAGGCAATCCGTGCCCTCCTTAATACCCATCACCAAGCTCACCCATCCCCCTACCCCCTCCCCTCTAAAACCCTCAGTTTGTTTCTGGGAATCCATAGTCTCTCATGGTTCATCTCCCACTCTAATTTCTCCCCCTTTACTTTTCCCTTCCTTCTCCTAATGTCCTTCATGCTATTCCTTATGTTCCACAAATAAGTGAAAACGTATGACAATTGACTTTCTCTGTTTGACTTATTGAACTTAGCATAATCTCCTCCAGTCCCATCCACGTTGATGCAAAAGTTGGATATTCGTTCTTTCTGATGGCTGAAAAATATTACACAAGGCATTGTGTAAATGGACCACATCTTCTTTATCCATTCATCTATTAAAGGGCATCTCTTGACTCTTTCCACATTTTGGCTCTTGTGGACATTGCTGCTATGAACATTGGGGTGCATATGGCCCTTCTTTTCACTACATCTCTATCTTTGGGGTACATACCCAATAGTGTAATTGCTGGGTCATATGGTGGCTCTAATTTTAATTTCTTGAGGAACCTCCACACTGTTTTCCAAAGTGGCTGCACCAATTTGCATTCCCACCAACAGTGTAAGAGGGTTCCCCTTTCTCCACAACTTCTCCAACACTTACTGTTTCTTGCCGTGTTGATTTTTGCCATTCTGACTGGTGTAAGGTGGTATCTCAATGTGGTTTTGATTAGAATCTCCCTGATGGCTAATGATGATGAACACTTTTTCACGTGTCTGTTAGTCATTTGTATGTCTTCTTTGGAGAAGTGTTTGCTCATGTCTTCTGCCCATTTTTTGACTTGATGATCTATTTTTTGGGTGTTGAGTTTGAGAAGTTCTTTTGGGAGATGATATTTGCAAATGCACTCTTATTTCTAATGTGCACTTCCAAAGGCTTGCACTACTAGTTTTTAAGAATTTTTATCCCCGAGTTCGATATTCACCATACCTCACATTACCCTTTTGATGGTACTCATATTTTTTCCATTACATGACCGAGAATGTATAGTATATTGAGAATAATATCAATAAAGATGTCTTGCTTTTTTGCAGGTAGTCTAAATTCTGCTTAGATCACGCTGTCCTTAGATAAGAATTGCTGCTGCTACAGGTCCTATAAGCATGAGCCTGAGAAGACATACTCAGGCCTTAGCAGTTGGAACTCAAGGGGAAGTGGCCACCACCAACTTACCCGCAAGGGGTAAGCTGCCATTTCTTAGGCACTCCTAATGTGCAAGGTATTATACAGGCACCTTATAAACATTTTGTATCTTAAATATGTGTCTGACTTGACATGTACAGCACTCAGAATGGTGTCTGCTAGTAAATTGTACATTGTACACAAATGTTTGCTTTTATCATTTGCATCATTATCACTATTGTCTCGTTTAAAGCCTTCAGTGATCATTGGCTGGAGATATTATTAGTCTCATTTTAAGGCAAAGGAAATTAAAGTTAATCAATGCTAAATTACTGGAATGGTAGAGGCTGAATTTCAGTGCAGGTATATTTGATTTCTAAGATTATTTTCTTCCTGCTCAGCTATACTGCTCCCCATAAGTGGGTAATGGCCACAGAGAAAATATTTCTCTGCTTCTGACCTTCACCAGGTGGGAACACCCTCCTCTCTTCCCAAGGGGAGCATGTCATGCGGGGGAGACTCATCCAAAAACCATGGCTGACATTTTCACTGCATAGACTGCTGTTGGAGAAGTCTCTGTGGCCTTGAGGAGAAAGTAGCTGGGTTCCTAGGGGACTTTCTGAATATCTAAGATGTTTTGATTGCTCTGCTTATCTCAGGAAAGATAACTGCTAACTCGTGTCTCCCCCAGGGCATTCTGATTTTCTGGACAGACTGGACTCCGGTTCTATAAATGCTTGTCTTGTCCTCTCCTTTGTCCCTTGTCGTCACTTCTTCTGAACCTGACACCAGCTGTGTGCCATCTATTAACCTGTCATATTCATTGATCTCCCTAAGAAATCAAACTGTCCCTCTAATTCCCCTGTCTGATCTTTGCTTGCCAGAGCTTACTGACAAAATTGTCCCCTCGCAGAAAAGTGTAGTCTATTCACTTTGGCTCTAATAGCCTCAAATGCCGTATAGTCAATACATGGTTTTCTGTACATTTTAAACTTTATGGCCTCATTGAAAATGAAAACTGTTTGCAGATGACTGTGATTTCACCTCCAGGGGTTGTATGAAAATACAACCAAAGTAAACGTAGAGATTAAGGAAGCTTATAATGGAAAGTATAAAACCTTTCCTTTGGGACTTTTCGTTTTCAACAGAAAATAGGGTGTACTTTGCAATTCATAATATCCAAATCCAAAATGGTGTCTAATTTTCTTCCTTCTTGTTTGTTGGAGAATGTTGATGGAGGATTATAAAATTTCCAATGTAGCTTAATATAATCAGTTATAATGAAGCCGTGGTCATTCCCTTTTCTGTTTAAGAACCTTAGGTAATCCTCCATTGCTCAATGGTGCTGTTCTTCTCATGATATCACTGTAAGTGCATGACTTCTTTGCCAAAACTAGGTAATTTGAGAATAAGCACATCCTCATTAATTCTTTCATTATTTAATAATAACACTGTACTAGGAGCTTGTGTTAGTCAATGTCCAACCAGGATAACATGAGTTATTTTAGGCATTTCAAGCAGAGAGAATTCAATAGGGGAAATAAGTTAAACATATTGGATGTTGGGTGTTCATTGCAGCCTTATTCACAAAAGCCAATCCATAGAAACAACCTGTGTCCATTCATAGGTGAACGGACAAAGAAAATGTGACATATCTATATTATGTATGTGTACACATATGTACACATATATACATAATGGAATATTATTCAGCTGTAAAAAAGAAGAAAATCATTTGCATGATTTTCTGTCATTTGCAACAACACGGATGGGACCTTGAAGATGTTATATTGAAGGAAATAAATAGAAAAAGACAAATGCGGTTATGATCTCACTTGTCCGTGGTATCCAAATAAACCACAATCATAGATACAGAGAACAGATTAGTGGTTGCCAGAGGTAGGGGGAGGAAGGCAGGTAAAATGGGTAAAGGTGGTCAAAAGGTACAAACTTCCAATAATAAGACAAATAAGTTCTGGGGATGTGATGTACAGCATAGTGACTATAGTTGATGAAACTGTATTATACATTTGCAGAAGTCTAAGAGAGCAGATCTTAAAAGTTCTCATCACAGGAAAAACATTTTTATAAATATGTGAGGTGATTGTTATTAACTAAACTTATTGTGGTGATCATTTCATGGTATATACCCATGTTAGATTCTATTGTGTGTTTTGGACTAATACACTGTTCCCTGTGAATTAGATCTCACTAAAACTGGAGAAAATATATATTGGGAGGATAAAAATAGCAAAAGAAAAAGTAGGTGGTTATTCAAAATTGGGAACTACTGCCCCCTTGGGCTGAGGCCTAGGAGCTCAGTGGCCCCTTGTGCAGTGTGCAGTGCCTCGGTGAGTGCCAGCCTCGTGCTGTGACCCCAGAGCGGGGAGCTGGGAGTCTCCTCTCCTACAGATGCTTTGAAACTGCCCTAGAAGCTGCTGGGGATGAAAACCTCTGGCAGTCTCTCTACAAAGCTCTAGATAGGCTACTCCCTGTCCTTGGAACTCACCCTTCCTCCCAGCACCTGTCACCTCACCTGCCCTCCACTTGGCTATCTTTTCTATTTCTAAAAAAAGGAAAAGAAAAAAAAAATCAGTATGCTTTTCAACATCTAGCACAAGATTGTTACATGTGGAAGTCTCCAACTTTATCACACCTGCCCCTGTCCCTTGCATCGGGTCTATGATTGCAGGGTCATGGTGTATGTTATCTGTGTACTTGTCAGCCTCGCCTCTTTTAAGTTGAGAGCTTCTCAGCGTTGTGTCTTTTTTTGTTTTTTTATATCCTCTCAACTAGCATGGGACCTATTAACTCTCAACTAATATTTGTCAGATGTATTTTAATTGCACTGAAGTATGCAAATACATAGAACTATGGTATATCTTGATGGGTCACATTTCCTGGGTCAGGAATTAAAACGTTGTCCTGCAGATGGTGGGGAGTTTTGCAGAGACGTGCTGTAAGTCAGTGAGTCTGAGTTGGAAGAAGTTAGAGCTAGTGCAGAGTGCCCTCCGTCGCAGTAGCCAGTGGGAGCTGAGGGTATGCATTTAGCTTGACTCTTCAGTGACCCCTGTTTTTGTTTTTTTGGGTTTTTTTTTTTTCCTCTTTTAGGACTTGGGAATATAATCTTATCTGACTTTACTGTGGAGGTGGGGCTTTTTTCAGGATTAAAAAGTACTCTTTTTTGAGCTTCTGAAGGTATCTGGCTGACAGGTTGGCTGAGGTTTTATAATCAACCATTTATAATCATGAAATGTTCTAATTATAAAAAGTAATGTAGTCAGACATTCTAAATTATGTTCCAATTCACTTTGCCAAGTGCCTTTTCAAACCTTTTTGCTCTGGCATCCTTTTTTTTCTTGTAATTCTCTTTTTACAACACAGAAAACTGTGGAAGCTGAGGAGAGTGTAACTTCAGAAACAGTATAACTCTGGAAAAATTTAAAGGTGGGAGTGTAAGTGGCTCAAGATAAATCACAATCTCATACCCTACCTTACAAATGTGAACTCAGGTTTTTCCTCACGGAAACACTGGAACGCTAGAGCTAGATGCCCATCTGCCTGAAGGTGAAATAACAGTGACAACCCAGTCATCCTTCCTATCTCAAGCTTTTCGTTCCTCCCACAAAGTCTCATCTCAGGACAGAGGCCAATCTGATCTAGGCCAGTGGATTTCAAACCAGGTCCCACAGATCCTCAGTGATGCCTGGAAGCCCACAGGGGAGGGAAGGAGAGACAGAGCAGGTGGAGCTCCATCTGCTCCAGCCTTGCTTGTCTTCGACCTCAGCAGATCCACTCTTCTCCTTTAAGACATTTAATTCTTTAGGAAACTTCATTTACAAAAGGAATCGATTGCTGTAAACACTGTAAAACAAAACAAAACAAAACAAAACAAAACACCATTGATCTAGTCTGCACAGATATTAAGAGAATATGCAGTTGCAGAAAAAACTGTGTGCAGGAAAATTCCATAGATGTGGACTCAGAGAACCTCTCCTTTGATTTTTGATTTTGTTCTTCCAATTAGCTGTGAGTTCTTGAACAAGTTACTTAACCTCTCTGGACCTTAGTTTTCTTTTTTATCAGGGACGTGAAATTTAAAATTACGAAAGCTTTGCAGAAGTGGTTTGCAAATTACAATATTCTGTTGGAACAAGAGAGTCCTTGTTTTCCAGTGAATGGGTCAGTGAATTGATGAAATTCTGGAGTAAAACATAAAAATGTCATTATTAATGAACAGTTTTGAATGCCAGCTGTGATGGTTCATTTTATGTGTCAAGTGGACAGGACCACAAGGTCCCCAGATAGTTGATCAGACTTTAATCTTGTGTTTCTGTGAGGACTTTTTTGGATGACATTGACATTTAAATCAGTGGACTTGAGTAAAAGAGATTATCCCCCATAATGCAGGTGAGCCCATCAGTTGAAGGAATCAACTGAATGGAATCAACTGACTGGAATAAAAGGTTGACTCACATCTGAATAAATGAAAATTCTGCTGATAGTTTTCAAACTGGGACATCAGCTCTTCCTGGTTCTACAGCACCTTCTGACCTTAGGACCAGCACTGGGACATTGGCTCTTCTAATTTTGAACTTGCCAGTCTCTGTAATTGTGTGAGCCAATTCCTTATATTAGGTAGGTGGGTGGGTAGATAGATAGATAGGTGTCATACTTGTCCTATTTTTCTGGAGAACCCTGACTAATATACCTACTGAGGCGATCTTGAAATATGGTCACAATTCTTTGACATTCTTCCCTCCAAAAGGTGGAGCCTGCTTCCGCTCGCCCTTGAACTTGGTGACTTGCTTCTAATGAATGGAATACGGTAGAAGAGACTGTGTGGCAAGGTGATAAAAGGCACTCTAGCTTTCTTCTTGTTTCCTCTCGTAGATCACTTTCTATAAGGGGAGTAAGTGCCACGTATAAAGATGTTCACGTGATGGGGAACTGAGGCCTCCAGCCCACAGCCATGTGAGCCATCTTGGAAGTGGACCCTCCAGCCCACCATACCTTTAGCAGATGGAAACCCTGGCTGACATCATCATGGCAACTTCATGAAAGATCCTAAACCAGAACCATTCAACGAAGCTACTACTCCCAGATTCTTAATCCATAGACAGTACATGAAATAACAAATGTTTTTTGATCTTAAGCTATTATGTTTTCGACTACTTTGTTTTGCAGCAAATTGAATTTGAATATTGAATTCCTGCTGAACTAATTCATATCGAATCCATTGTGTTATGCCAGACCCTTCATTCCTGGATGCAGGATGGTGAATAGTTACTGGGAGGTACCGAGAATCAGTAAGGAAAATTTTCATTTCATTTTCTGTTTGCATCGAGATACGGGAGAATGGCCAACATCCACTAAGCCTGGATCAGAATTCGAAGTGCCCTTGTTGATCTGGGCAAGATGTCAAGACAACCCAAGTGAAGGTCAGTGTGGGCAAGGACAGAGCGTCAGGCCTAGGAAGAAAAGCAAACCCTTCATCAGCACAATGGGGAATAATTGGCTGTGTAAGAACGAAGGTCGGGCTCCCTGTGAGCTTGAAATAGGTGTTCAATACGTATGCATTGATTGATGTTGGTTGATTTATTTTGAATGCCAGACAGACTGTGAGTCATCAGTGTTGCAATATAGCTTAAATAAATGTGAATTGTCCCTGGAAAAATAGCAATTCAGCAGTAAGGACCAGAAAGAACCACTCAGCCTCTCCCTGGCAGCTTTTCTCATCCCACCTGCCACAGACTTCTGATTACGGAGAGAGAGGAGCTTCCCAAGGTGGAGGATGAGTGATGCTTCAGGGAGAAATGAAGGAGAGCCTTCAATGGGAAAGCCTTTGGCAGAGGAGCCTAACTAATGCTCTCAGGTTCAAGTGAGGACCTGGATTGATTTCTCTATGGGGAGATTAGTGGTGTGATTTGCAAAGCTGCGGAGACAGCCTCCCACTAGACTGACAGCAAGAGAGAACGGGATGGGGGGAGGTGATCGCCAGCTGGAATGGAAGAGAAATTTGATACTGTGGTGAGACATGGTTCCCACAAACATACTGCCTAATTTTGTTTTTGCCACTCTCTCGATGAAAACTTTGCCATCTTTTGGCTTCAGTGGAATATATGGAAATGTGGCTCATGCTCTAGGTCATGTTTAAGTACTCTTTTCTCTGCTTTGGAGAGTAAGGCCCTGTATGTAAAGTGCTGAGGGCCGCATGGTTAACGAACTCTCATGTCCTAGTACCCTCGGGAGAGTCTCTGTTTACACGACTTGTCCTACTGTCATTATTTTAGTGCTCCTTTTACTCCAAAGGATCCTGATTTGGACGATTCATTACATGGCAACCCACTTCCGGTCATGGTGGAAGGGCCACATGGTAGAGAGGCTTGCAAGACGGGCTCTGCCACAGAGCCCCCGAGGGAAAATTCTCAGCTCCGCTGCTTCATTGTCATGTGACGTGGGATAAATTCCTCAATATCTCTGGACTGTGGTTACTGTGAAGTGGGGATAATAATAACATCTTTTCCTGTGGTTGGCGTGAGGATTACTTGAGTGAGTAGACACAAAGCCCTGCTGACAGTGCCTGACCTATGAGAGCTCTGTTAACAGCTTTAGGTTTGGTTCATACCAAATCCTCACAAAACCCTTGTAATGAAGCTGTCCTCATGCTTTGTAATGAGGACACTGCACCATCAAGAGGTAAACTGAGAAATTTTTCATAGGCAGACCAGCTAGGTGATAGTAGGTGCGAGAATTGGTCTTGACTCTCAGCTCAAAGCTGGCACTTGCTAGAATATTCTACAAAGTATTCCTCAAAGCCTCTTTATGTCCTTTCTTCATTTCCTAGAGCAAGTCAGTATGAAGCATTATACCTGCATTCTTATTCTCATTCAATTCTCTACCAGTTCTAGCCAGAACCAAGATTTATTTCTTTAATTTTATTTGCGGGGTCTGGGGGAGGAGGACTGTTTCCACTATCAAATGGCGTTTTGCACCTGTATCAGGTTCGCAGAGGATGAGGCCAGGCCAGCAGCTTACCCATGATGATACTGGTTTTCTTAACCACGTTGCCTCAAAAACTTGAGAATCTGAGATCATTTCCACTGTGGAGCTTGGAAGAAATGTCCTGTGGGGAATCCCTTGAGGCAGGCCTCAAATATATGCTTCATGTGAAGGGCAAAAAAGGATGATCCATGTTCACCTCGCAGCAGAATGGACACGGCCCAGGGAGCCAGTATGTTAAAGCTATGCCCATGTGGCCCTGTAGTCAAAGACTGGAAGGAATAGGCATGTCTTAGTGAATACCAACTCCAATGGGTGGACCGCCAGGGCACCTCCCCTCACTTTTTGGCTTTCTCACCACAAAAGGTTCTTCCCCAAATTGTAGCTGAAGCTCTACTTCATAGACAGAGATTAACCATCTGGCACTAGTGGAAGAGAGTATTTCTCTATATTTTTAGTAAAAATTTGGCTTAGTTTTGGAAAAATACAACTCCACTGCCTGCATACTTAAGCTTACGGAGTTAACATTTATAGGCCTATCACTGCTGTGCCCTCCCGGGAGACAATCTTATTCCCATTCTGGCCAACTGCCCTCCCTCCTTACTTTGTCTCTTTGTGAAGCATGCTTCCTCAAGTTGAGCTTTTCAAGAAGATCTCAAACCCTTGCTTAAACTCTGTATCCCCATCTATAAAATGAGAATAATATATATCAGGGCCACTGTTAAGTTGAGAAGTGATTTATATAACGTGCCCATCCTACAGGGTTGAAACACCACAGATACCTGAATATTGCCGCCATTGCTACCACTCCGACTACAACTAATGACAGTGATCATAAAAATAATAGCGGCAACCAGACTAGTTCTAGAGCATGGTCTTTTGAAATTAGCTTGCTGGTATAGTCCACTACATCAATATATATCTTACCGATATTAAATTCTTGAGGTTATCAAGGTTAATCTACGTACCTAACACATAATGTTAATATGAGTATCTAGGACATACAGCATGAGTATCTAGGACACAATGTTAATATGAATATCTAGGACATATCTTCTCGTGAATGCTAGTTTCTTTTCTTTATGCAGAGAGCCCATCCTGTTCTCCCCTGAAAGGATATGTTTTTCTTCTCTAGACAAGCACGCAGAGAGCATTTTACTTTTTTAAAGAGCACATTTCCATACCTATCAAGGAAATGAAAGCTTTTCAAGAAAATTCCTGTGAAAAGTCTAAGATTATTAAAGGAATAACTGTTTAAGAAAAAAAAAAAGAAAGAAACAAAGTGTTTAACCTTTTTCCTGCAAAGTTAAAGACTGTACTTCACAAAAGCTTCTGCAACTTTCCAATTTTATTCAAGAGCTAAAGAAACTAGCAATCCCCAAGGCTCCAAATTTAATTTCCATTGCATAGAATGCCTCTCACATCAGAATTAATCAGGTTTCATTTCCGATGTCCCATTTCCCTTCAGGAATTCTGTGGTATACACCTCGAAGGTAAACACAGATATTCATTTACTCACCTGTTTTGAAGAGTCAGACATTCAGGAACGTAAATCATTGGAAGTGACTTGTATGCGCTGATTTGGGCACAATTCATCTCTCCTGTCCAAAGCAGAGACTTCCCTTCAGCCTCTCCTCATGCTCGCAAGAACAAATGCTGTACTCTTGAGATACCAGGCCAAATGAGCAGACGTTTATAATTTTTACCGCCTATGAGCAGACAGGACAAATCTCAGTTTTCTTTTTTTTAAAAGAAGGGGGAAATCAGATATAAGAAATAGGGAGAGAGTTATCTGAGTGTCTGGTTTTGCTGCTTCTGTAAACCTTCATTCATTGCTCTTCTAGAGTTGTAAGATTATTTCTAAAGTGTTCAGGTCACTTCCTGCTAACAATTTGAACATCTGTAGACACCCACCTTCTTTGGCTATCTCTTTGTTGGTAGAAGTTTCGGGTGTCTGCAGAAGCAAAGTCAACATTGGCCCCAGCCCCAGGACGGTGATGTGTCTACAGACTTGGGTACTTACTTGTTTGTGGAAGGGGGGTGGCTGGCGTTGGAGGTCCACAGAGGCTAGCTTTAGTCTCTGTGTTTTTATTTCCTGAACTTGCAGTTGTACACTGCCGGGATGAGGGATGGGGCTTCCCACAGTGGCTTTTGTAGAAATAAAAGACTTAACGGTCTGCTTATCCTTTCTCTGTTTCTTGCTCTTTCAATCCTCAGCAAACTCCAGCAGTTACTCGAGTTCAAGAAGTGGACAAAGTACAGAGAAGGGCTCACTTTCAAATCTCTCTTTTAGGGAAGATTGTACAGAATCAGAGAGGATGAGATGTAACTTTAGACTCTTTTCTTCCCCATGATAATTAGCATTCTCTTCAAATTCCCTGGGCTCTGGGGAATTTGTTCTATGTGGGCTGGCTCCAAACTATATGCAGGTATTACAGGCGGAAAAGCTCAAGGGAATTTGCAATGTGCCTTCAGAGCATAGTAAGTAGCTTAAACTATCTTATTTACAACATGTGTTCTTAGTGCTAAAAGAGTCAGGAAGTTTGTGAAGTCAAAAGTTGCTTTACTTGAGTTTGATCATACAGGGAGTACATTCCTTAAAATTATTCTTTTGTAGTTCATTTTGGATATACAGATAATGATTTAGAAATAATAGTATAGCTTGTCCTTTCATTCCTGGCCTTTGATAAACTCAAGGAGAAAAATACCACAGTTGGTTCATTGCTGGAGAGTAGCATAAGGAAATAGCTACATCAGCTACAGAAGTCACCTCTGACTTCTGTGGTGTCAGATAACAGGACTTCAAACACACAACTATGTTGCTGATTTCTCTGGACGTTGCTGCTCCCAGGTAGTAAGTCTACAGAAGTCTCTGAGAGAGTCATAAATAAGGCAGAAGGCAGATACTCCTGGGGAACAAGTTGGACTGTATAGGAACCAACTCTTCTCAGTAAGTGTGTCGAACTAAAATGAAACCACTGGGGAAAATGTCTTGATCCTAAAATCCCCTATACTAGGAAGATGTGTCTCCTATGTCCTTCTGCGACACTCATACTAAGCTCACCAAAACTTCCCTTCAAATATGGCTTTGAAATGGCCAATGCAATTGCCTCTCCAACTAAATTGTAAGCCCCCTGACAGGAGAGACTTAGTTTTTTTCAACCAGGACACAATGTTCCCATGCCTGAATGGGAGTGAGCGTTTGAAAACTATTTGTTGAATTTATGAGCTAGAATTCTTGTGATAAAACAAAATCTGACTCCTGAATCCTGCTGGCATTTTTCTAATTTATTAAAATTACCAACAATAATAGCATTCAGTGATTTATTTTGGGTCTGACACTGTGCTGAGCATTTAGCCTGTCATCTCTTGAAATCCTCACAGTTCTGTAGATATTTGGACTAAAACTGGTCAGACAAATGTGGCTTTTCAATCAGAGAAAAGAGAGTTAAAACTTGTGCTTTGTTCCTTGTTAGCTCTTTGAGCATGGTCTTTGTGAGACACCAGTCTTCATTGGCAGATTGGGTTAATGAGAAGTTTCTCAAAGAATGTTGTGAATGCCATTTATCTTTGTCTGTCACACAGTTGTTATTTCCATGCTTAAGATCATTTCATTCTTTGAGTCAATGAATACTAGAAATAATTGATCAGTTTGGAACAGAGAAGGAAAATATTTTCTTTCAGTCCCCTTGTCTCTTATTCTTACGTTTTCCCATACATCTACCCATTCCTTCTGATACTGGTATAATTTTGCAGCTTTTAATTACTTTGAGTCTACTGTAGACAACCACAGACTCATGATAAGCAATAACTTCCCTTTAACAGAAACTCTTCTGCTTATCCTTGGTTACCCATTCTAGCCAGGGTCTTTTGCCACTTTTTTGATACATCCCTGCTCTCTGTACACTGTGAGAGACTTTGTTTGGATAAAATATTGTAAGCAGTCTCAACATTACGTATGCCCTATCCTGACTGTCCTACCCAGGATGAGAAAAAATGTACCGTGGTGGCAGAGACAAAAGCAAATATGGATGTCAGACTGGTCAGAAGAGATACCTGCCGTACCATTACGTTGGTACCTGTAACATAACCAATGCAATCATATGCAACTGGGACATCCGTATGTGTCCGTAACAGCTGAGGGTCAGCCTGGTGGCCAGTTATCTCTTTGCTTTCCCTCTGGCCTGTTTATAAATGGGAAGAGTTCATTAACAACTGTGATAAACCTCACTCAGCTCCTTTTCCTGGTGGGACTCTCTGATTACTTTTGTATACCAGTTCAAGGCTCCTGTGCTGGTGGACCAGTATTTCCACAGAAAGCAGACGAGACTACTGTATAAAACACATCCGCCATAAAGATGCCACAACTGTTTCAACATTTTCTTGTCCTTAAAAAATGTTTTGTTGGTGCCCTTTATGTGGATTAAGTACTATGAACAACTAAAGAATATAGGTACGTTTTGGCCCAAACGTTTGCATCAGCATCTCCTTATGGGCACATTTGAAATATCAGAGAGTTTGAGGAAGGTAGGCACATTGAATTTCAGGAATGACTTGGAATATGGAAATGGGAAAGGTCTGAGATTCTACCCTGCTTGCAAGTAAACAAGTTAGTTTGCCACAGATTCATAGATGCCGGCAGAGAACATGAGACTACTGAGCTAGAGACAGAGGACTTGATTACTCACGATGCAACAAGCTGAATAATCTTCATGTTTCTACCAGTTCCTCATGATCCCCAATTTCCACAGGGCAACACAGGATGATATAGATGAATGCTGTTCAGGCAGTTGTGTCTCCATGAGGAACCCCAAATTTAGGAGAACCCAGTCTTTTGTAACAAACCATAAAAAACCTGTTTAGCTCTTGTCCCAGGAGATAATGTCTTTATTACACTAGCGAGCAAACAAATCCCCCTTCTCCTCTACAGAAAGTCAATTCCCAATTTCCTCTGCCTATTCTCTATAAAAATATCCTTGAAGAGATTGTCCGGTACAGAACGTCTCAGTGCATCTACTTGCAAAATGTGCAGAAATACAAGAGACCCTTGGAAAATTCTCTCCCAACATATGAAAGCCCAGAGAGTCATCCGGCTGTGAACTAACACTGAAAAGAAGACTTGAACTTTTCTCTATCCAGTCCAAGAGCTTAGTATGCTCTCTCTTTTAGCTAATGTCCTGATGAATTTTTTTCTTTTTTTTTCCTGGAAAGAATCAGTGCCAAGGTCTTGCTGATGAAAACAGAACCTCTGAAATGCCAATTAACCTTGCGTTGCCAAGACTGGCCAATTTGTTGTTTCTCTGACCAAGCTTATACATTTAAACTTTAAAGGTTTTGTTTTTATGGTTTATAGTGTAGGTGGAAATCACAAAACCAGCTGAATCCTCTATGAGTAACAGAGAAGTGAAAGCAAAGGCTTGTTGCCTAACCAATTGATCTCTTTTCTCTTGTTTTCCAAGCCCTGCTTATTCATAGCTGTTACAGAAATCCATAGAAAATGAGGAAGGTTAAGAGTGGGTACAAAAGCAGGAATGACACCAATGGGTTAAAGGAGAACTGAATTGTATCAATGCAAAATGTAGTTAAAAGAACTTCAGAGACTCAAGTAGAGAAAAGGTCAGGAGATGGTATTTCTAAGAAACCAGAAGTGAGCCAATGATGTGTCTTTATTACATTTCTATTTGTGAAGCATTTCTCACTACTTCTTAATTATTTGTTTTTCACTCAGAAACTTGGTTTTATTATTTCAGCAAACTTTATATCCTGCTGCTTCAAATGAGAAATCTATTCATCTTAAATGCAAGCTTTGGCAGAATAGCTCATGTTTTAAATGAGAAATATAGTCATTGAAATGCAGGCTTTGACATATGAGCTCATTATATTTGAGCCATGTCAAATGTTGACCTGAAATAGGAAAAAAAAAATCTTGGGGCGATGAGTTAAATTTAAGTAACCAGTTTTTTCTGTGGGTTTGATAACCCCTATAAAAGCACATAAAATTCTAAATAGCTAGCATCTAATTTGAGATAGATTAAAAGGAATAGTTGTAATGTCAACATTGCAAGTTGGGGATCATTTTGAAAAATATGCATGGTTAATATTTTCACTTTCAAAATTAGTAAGGTATAGAGAAAATATACAGAATAAGGACCTTATATGATCTGGGATAAAAAAAAAACTGTCTAACTGTGATAAATTGACAATTCCAGTGTAAATCTCAGGTAATTTTATACCTAGGTATGAGTAAATGATCTTTAATTAGTCATTGGTTTATCGATCCCAAGTGAACTTTTACACTATAGCTTGCTTTCATGAATATGTTATATACTGCATTATGTTTTCATGTGTGTGGAGAAGAACAGGCATCAGTAGTCTCATCTACTTTTTTTTCTTCTTCTTTCTGAGAGAGAGAAAGAAAAAGGGCAGGAGAAGGGGCAGAGGGGGAGGGAGAGAGAGAATCCTAAGGACACTCCCTGCTGAGCCCATAGCCCCACATGGGGCCCAGTCTCGGGATCCTGAGATCATGTCTTGAGCTGAAATCAAGAATGGGGCATTTAACCAACCTAGCCACTTCATCTACTTTTAAGTATAATTTTAACCAGAGTTAAATGTATATTATTTCTGATTTTGTTCTTTTCCCAACTCTTTCTACCTTTAACCTCTCATGACTTTAAAGCAATGGGAAAAAAGAGCAATTCCTTTATTCTTTATCTTGCAGTTATATAACATGCAGATAGCATTTGACAATTAAAACATCTTTATATCTTTTCATTTAGGATGCATGTTTTCTTTCTCTCTCTCTCTTTTTTTTTTTTTTAAGATTTTATTTATTTGACAGAGTGAAACACAGCGAGAGACGGAACACAAGCAGAGGGAATGGTAGCGGGAGAAGCAGGCTTCCTGCCAAGCAAGGAGACCGATGCGGGGCTCGATCCCAGGACTCTGGGATCATGACCTGGACTGAAGGCAGACGCTTAACGACTGAGCCACCCAGGCACCCCATATGTTTTCTCTTTTTAAAATGCAGCTAAATGAAAACCAAAGTACTATACATTGAATAAATCACATTGCAATTTTGTATCAAAGCATGTTTATGATACCTCTAATGAGATTAGTTTCAAAAATTAGTTCGTAGAACTTGAGGGCTACTAAAGGAAGTGTTTAACGTATAAGCAGTAATTATTCATTGCAGATTATACATGTGAAAACTATAGCTTCAAAGGACAAAGAGCTTAGGTGAGGGCGGGCAGGCAAATAACAAAGTGAGTCCTTTCTGATTAGGAGAAAGGACAGTCAGGGTTATGATGGCATCTAAAGGGTAAGTTGGATTTGGATAGATTTCCACTATTGTCATGGTTTAAAAGTAAGAGAGAGAGATACACATTCCTGAAAATACCCACAACTAGGCAAAGATTCAGTGAAGGACAATAACTTTTCTTCGAATTAAAAATAGTCATGGATATGATTCTCTTGTTGGAGAGTAAGGATTTCAGTGAAGGATCTTGACACCTCGTGTCAAAATCATCTATCCCACCTTGGGATAGATGAACGATCCCAAGACATGCTTTGAGCAGCATAGGAAGACTCCGGCTGGGAAAAGGATTCCAGGATTTCTCAAATATTGATGTGAAGTTCAGTCATTAAAAATCCAGATACTAATTTGGTTGCTCTAGGATGGAGTGTAACATGCTGTTTCTAATAAGCTTCAAGGTGATATCAATGGTTTGGTCCAAGGAGTAACTTTTTGAGTAAATAGAGATTAGGCAACGGCTTAGAACAAGCAAAGTTAGGTGGTTGTTATCCTGGTGTTTTATTATAGTTTGTCCATATACACAGACACACACACACACACATACACACACAATAATGCATATCATCTCTTATCATATACATATATATTTTTCAGTACAAATCTTTTGTGTGATGGGCAGTAAGGATGTGATGTGTTGAGCACTGGGTGTTATAAGCAACTCATGAATCATTGAACACTACATCAAAAACTAATGATGCACTCTGCTGGCTAATTGAATTTAAATAAAAAAATTCTAGACTTGAGAAATAAAATATGTAAAATCAGAAAACAAAAGATGACTCTTTTGTTCTACAATTATCGTTTCCTTTAATGACCTTACTTTTTAACAATTTTGGTGAAATTCAACTTATCACTTATTTTTTTTTTATGGCTTATGCTTTTGGTGTCTTACCTAAATAATCTTTGCTAAAGCTAAAGTTAGGAAGATTTTTCTCTCATGTTTTTCTATAAAACTTTTATAATTTTAGGCTTTATTTTTAGAATGGTTTTGTGATTCTTAAAATTTTGAGACTAGTTGACACACAATGTTACATTAGTTTCAGGTGTACAACATGGTATGATTCAGCTTCTTTATCAGTTATGCTCACCGTAACTGTAGCTACTGTCTGTCATCATATAATGCTATTACAGTATCATTGTTCCCTATGCCGTGCCTTTTATTCTCATTTCATTCCATAACCGGAAGCTTATACCTCCCACTCCCCGTCACACATTTTGCTGATCCCCTCACTCCCCTCCCCTCTGGCAACCATCCGTTTGTTCTCTGTATTTATAGGTATGTTCTGCTTTTGGTTTTATTTGTTGGTTTATTTGCTTGAATCATTTTGAATTAAGTTTTGGAAGTGATAAAAGTTATATACTTTAAGGTTCATTTTTTTCCCCACATGAATATCCATTTTTTCTAGCACAGTTTTTTAAAAGAATGTTTTTTATCCATTGAATTGCCTTTGTACTTTTGTTGAATATTAATTGATCGGAGATATGTGAGTCTGTCACTGGATTCTATTTTGTTCTATTAATCTCTATTTATTATTATTGCAATCTTATGGATTTGGTTATTTTAGCTTTACAGTAGGTCTTAAATCAGGTATTATAAGTCTTCTCACTTTGTCTTTTCAAAAGTTGTTTAGATTATTTAGATCATTTGTGTTTACATGTAAATTTTAGAATTAACTCATCACTTCCTACTGAAAAAAAAACCTGCTGTTTTAATTATGATGGCATTAAAACTATAGATCAGTTTGGATCTTGTGAAATCTCATTTTGGCTTTAATTTACATTTCCTTGATGACTAATGATGTTGGATGTTTTTTAATGCAGTTTTTGCCTACTCATATACCTTTTTTCCTGAAATCTATTCAAATTTTTCCCATATTTTTAATTAGTAATTTTATCACATGATTGTGTTATAAAGTTTTAATTTATCCTGAATACAAGGCTTTTTAAATATATAGAATTTAAGTATATTTTCCTAATCTATGGTCTACCTATGAATTACCTTAACAGTGTCTTTGAAAGAGCTACATTTTAAATTATAAAGTCCCAAATATGTTTTTAAATGGTTCACACTCTTTGTTGTATATCTAACAAATGTCAAGGTCATGAAAACTTTTTTCCTATGTATTCTTCAAAAAGATGAATGGCTTTACCATTTATATTTAAGCCTATTACTATTTTGGGTTGATTTTTATGTATGGCATGAAGTAAGGGTCAAGGATTTTTTTCCATGTGGAATATAGATATCCATTTGTTCCATCCTTATTTATTTAAAAGATCATGCTTTACTAAATGAATTGTCTTGGCACAATCAATTGTTCTATAAATCTGTATATCTACTTCAAGACTCTCTTTGGATTTGAGGTTGGATTAACTTTTAGACAAGTAAAATAATTCATCATATTAACAGTGAGAGAGAAGAAAACATGATTATCTCAGTAGTTGCAGGAATATCAATCAAAATTCAATACCCATTTGTGATATAACTTGGAGTAAATTAGAAACAGAGAAATCTGATAAAGGACATCTATAAAAAATATACAACTAACATAATACTGTTGAAAGAGTGAATAATTTCCCCCTAAATTAGAAAAAACATGGTTGTTCACTCATCACTTTTACTATTGTACTTTACCTTCTAGCCATGTATTAAGGTAAGAAAAGGAAATAAAAGGCCTCTGGAATGGAAAGGAAGAAGTAAACCAATCTTTATTTCTGAGTGACATAATATCTATGTAGAAAATCCAACAGAATCTATAAAAATGCTGTTAGAACTAGTGAATGAGAACTTTTGCAAGTTCTCAGTATATGTAAATTATATGCCAAAATAAATATATTTCTATATATAAGCTAGAAATTACCTAAATTTTTTAAGAGTCCCATTTATGAAGTGGGAAAAAAAAGAAATAGGATAAATTTGAATATGTGAGTGGTCTGTACCCTGAAACCTAGAAAATACTGTTGAGAAAAATTAAAGAATGATTGAATATGTGGAGAGATTGTTGTAGTCATTGGCCAAAGTCTTCTATACTGTTAAGATATCAGTATTTTCTAACTGACTTACAGATTCAACACAATCCTACCAAAATCTCAGCTTTTTGTATAGAAATTGACAAACTATTTCTAAAATTCGTATTTGAATGTATAGAATAATCAAAATAATATTGAGAAGGAACAAAATACTGGGATGAATGAATGGTACATAATTTTATGACCTACCATAAGGCTACAGTATTCAATAAAATCTGGTATTCATGTCAACAGAGACAAATAGATTGACATAACAAAATGGAGAGTCCCAAAACACAGCTACGTATATATGGTCATTGATTTCTGACAAAAGTTAAAAGGCAATTCAATAGAGAGAAATTTTTTTCAACAAAGGGAGCTAGAGAAATTGAACATTTATATATAAAAAATTAACCTCTCCACATAACTTACACTGTATGTAAAAATAAATCAAAATTGGTTGCAGGCCTAAATGTAATTCCCCAAATGATAAAATTTTTAGGAGAAACGGGAGAAAATTTTGTAACCTTGGGTTAAGTAAGATTTCCATTTTTTTAAATTTTTTTAATTTTTTTTTTAGAAAGAGAGAGAGGGCGACAGAGTGTGAGGCAGGGACAGGAGAGGGAGTGAGCGAATCCTAAGTAGTCTCCATGCTCAACACAGAGCCTGATGTGGGGGCTCAATCTCACAACCCTGAGATCATGACCTGAGTAGAAATCAAAAGTTGGATGCCAACCGACTGAGTCACCTAAGTGCTCCTTAAGTAAGGTTTCTTAGATATAACCCCCCAAAACATGATAGAGTAAGGAATAAATTGATAAATCAAAGTTCATCAAAATTAATAATTCTTCTTTTCAAAAGACAATGCTAAAAGAACCAAAAGAAAAACTTTAGGCCTTGGCAAAGTATTTGAAAATCATCTATCTGACAAATGACTTGTATATAAAAAATATAGATGACCTACAAAACCCAATACTAAGAAAACAGTCTGATAAAAATGGGCAAAGGATTTTAATGGCCACTTCAGCAAGAAGGGATTATAGGTGGCAAAAAGAAAATGTGAAAATACTGTCTACATTGCTAGTTATTAGGGGAATGAAAAATTAAAACCTAATGAAGTATTATTATATCTTGATGAGAATGGATAAAAATAAAAAATAGGGGTGCCTGGGTGGTTCAGTTGGTTGAGCATCTGACTCTTGGTTTCAGCTCAGGTCATGATCTCAGGGTCATGAGATTGAGCCCCACATTAGGCTCCCTGCTCAGTGCCACATATGCTTAGGACTCTCATTCCCTCTCCCTCTGCCCCTCCCCTCTCAAAATAAATAAATGAATGAACAAATAAATAAATAAATAAATACCCTGACCATATCCAGTGGTGAGGATGTGAAACAGCTAGAACTCATACAATGTTGCTAGGAGTGGAAAAGGTACAACCATTTTGGAAACCAGTCTGGTAGTTTCTTTAAAGTTGATCATTCATCTAACATTTGACCCACTCATTCTACTCCTATATATTCACCCAAAGAAATGGTAGCCTAGATCCATATAAAGATATGTGCATAAATGTTCATAGTAGCTTTATTTGTAATTGCTAAAAAGTGGAAACAACTTAACTAACAGGTGAAAGGATTATCAAATTGTGGTATATTGATTTTTATGAAATACTACTCAGGGATAAAAAGGAACAAACTATATATGCTACAACAGAGATGAATCTCTGTATTATTACCATATGTAAAAGAGACATAAAAGCTTATATATGAATCCATTTATATAAAATTCTTGTAAATGGCAAACTACTTAACATTAGCAAAATGAAGATTCATTGAGTGGACAGGGAGGGAGCAGTGAAGAGAGTCCAGACGATGGGATTACAAAGGGCATGAGCAAACACTTAGGGGTCATGGATATGTTAATTATCTTGATTGCCATGATAGTTTAATGGTTGTGTACATGTTTAAATCTTACCAAATTGTCAATTATATCAGTAAGACTGGTTTTTTTTTGTTTTTTTTGTTTTTTTTTTTTAAGATTTTATTTATTTGTCAGAGAGAGAAAGAGAGCGAGACCACAAGCAGGCAGAGAGAGAAGCAGGCTCCCTGCTGAGCAAGGAGCCTGATGTGGGGCTCCATCCCAGGGTCCTGGGATCATGACCTGAACCAAAGGCAGCTGCTCAACCAACTGAGCCACCCGGGCGTCCCATGGCTGTTAAAAATAAAGTAAAAATTAAGGTTGTAGGGGATGCCTAGGTGGCTCAGTCAATTAAGCGTCTGCCTTCAGCTCAGGCCATTATCCTAGGGTCCTGGGATTGAGCCCTGCATTGGGCTCCCTGCTCAGCAGGGAACCCTGGTTCTCCCTCTCTCCTGGCCTCCTGCTCCCCCTGCTTGTACTCTCTCCCTTTGTCTCTGTCAAATAAATCAATAAAATCTTAAAAAAAAATTTAAGACTGTAAAATGATATCAAATCACATTTCCCCCCACGTCTTATTTTGAACATTATCATTACAGTTATGAAAAATAAAATCTGTAAGTTCATCAGCCATTAAGCCACAAAGAAGGTCAAGGAAATGACCCCTGCCCTTAAGAAGTTTATAATCTATTAAAGAGCACCAATTTACATTTAAAATTTCAGAATGCATTTCTAGAAATCAACAGCTATTTAATCATATGCAAATAATTCGAAGTGAAACAAATTCAGTACCTGAAGGTATGCAGATTTTAATGGTAATCAGCTGAGTTCACATTTTTGTGGGATGGTGTGTAGGAGTGCTTTTCTCTTGTAGCAAAACTTCTTTTGTACCTATGGACTCTCAGGTCTCAACTAAGTGCATCAAGTAAATAACTTGCTCAGCACTTGAGTGGGAAGTCGGTAAACAATGAATTGACATCCAAGGATCTTTTTCTGCACCTCAGGGCAAACCTGTCATTTCGTGTGCACACTTCTGTGTAAGTCTTTATATTAGATATAAGAGTATGCAATTTGGTTACTATTACCCTTGAAATGGATTTTCTTTTTTCCTGGAATGAGTCATGATTTTAGTGTGCAAAAGAACAGCATTTTTGTTGCCTCCTGTACTTTTTTAAAAAGTAAATATCAGAGTTTTATACAGTTGTGTTAAGTCTCAGGACAATAACAACTAAGATTTATTGAGTAACTTATGTACACCAACCATTTCTCAGGCATTATTTCTCAGTTGAGCCTCATATTATTCTTGCCCCAGTTGTTAGGGATTGTTATATTGACATGGATTTTTGGTCTTTATTTATGCTCAGTGTTTTTGATTTATTTCCTTCCAAAGCTCAAGGGCAAATGCATTCTTTATCCACAGGAAGAATGAAAGTATTACTGTTGTATGGAAATTTATTGTGATACCATAATGAATTCTTATACAAATTTGAACTCAGGATCATCCATAACATAATCAGAATGGTAAATGTGTGCACGTTGTTTATCCTTACATGTCAACATGTGCCAGGTTATTCTACACAGTGTATGTCAAACTCATTTGCATAAGAACTATCAGATTTAGAATAAACAGTTTAAAAATGCATTGTTCTTAATGCAATTAATTGCAAAGAATTTGGTACTTGGTAGAGATGAACAGTATTGAAATGATTGTTAACTGTCTCTTAAGCACTACTGCACGTGCTATTTGGATGCCTTTTAGCATAGTAAATCTATTTCTATGGTTCAAACGTAGTGTATTAAGAAAGACAACGTGCTCTGCCCGAATTTTAGAAAACATGTGGGTGCAATGCTGGATTTTGATGATCCATTCAACCTGGAATTTAGCCTAGACATGAGTCACTAAAACTTAGATAGAAAAGAAACAAAACAAACCTCATCCTCCACAGACTTCTGTTGAGTTTTGATTTAGAAACAGATGGCAAAGTAGAAAAGCTGGTAGGAAATTGATTGAATTTGAAAAATCAGATGTGGAAAAATCAAGTAATTCAACCAATCCAATAGCTTGTTTTGAGGTTTCAGAACTTTTCTTCACCACAAACCCTCCAGAACGTTTTTTTCTCACGTAATTAGGAGCCACAGGCGATTATTATTTCTTTATCCTTCCCCTTGAGGAAACTTTATTTCTTAAATTCTAAAAGTCTCTACTCTCAAAAGTATTTCCAAAAGCATGCATTTTACTACTTCTTAACTTCATGTTTTGAATTCTACTTGAAAAATTTTCTCACTCCTTCATGTGTATGCCTTATAACATTTGTAGATATTCTCATGTCTGTCAACCTTAATCAATGCTTAGCCAAACTCATATTTATATATATATTACTTCTCTCTGAGGGATTCATAAATGAAACCTATTTCTGTAATTTGTCTTTACTGAATTGTTTTTAAATTTTATTTCTAGGTTTTATATTCTGTAGCCCTCTCTTTTCAGACCCAGTTTTCTGGGCATCTTCCAATTCGAGGGAAACTTGTGAATTTTAGAATAGGAGGCTCAAAATGAAGCCAAGATATATAATTTGGAAAACATCACAGCCAATTAAAAAATGAAATAAAAATAAAGAATGTATGTTGCCACTAGATCAAAATCAGGGAGAATTTGTACTCCTGAATGGCCAGAAAGACGTATTAAAACCAATTTATCTTTTTTTCCCCTCTCTACCATATGGAGTAAGGTATATTGCTAGACCAGTCTACCCAATCTTCATGTTGACTTTGTTTCTGTCAAGAGTATAAAAGCAATATGATGACTCCTTGAAAAGAGAGTCAACAGATAAAGCTTTCACTTCTTAGTCACTTGTGGCTCTGATATGTGCTTCCAAAGAAGTGATGGTTGAGAAGAGATAATGAAGGGGCCTCCAAAGTGGAGGTGACATTTGTCAACTATACTCAAATAAAAAAAAAAAAATCAGAATGTCAAAGAGGAAAAACAACAATAAAACAAAACAAAATCCAGCCCTGCCCCCCCCAAAAAAGTAGAGGTGACATACTCTGGATCGCCAACCTACAAAGCATTCCTTTGGTGGAGCACCAAGACAATAATAGAAATTACATATGTATATTTATCCACTAATTAGAATGGAAACACATTTAACCATTATTTAATAATATGTGGGTACATGTGGGCACCCTAAATTGATCTCTGTGTCAGCCCTGAGCCATGTTGTGGGGGGGTAATTCTCTACCAAGAGGCTGCCCGCGGTGTGCTCACTCTTCTGCTGGTGCAGGGTATATTGAGATATATCACAGTCTACTTTTGCACAGGTCATGGTGCATCAGATTATATTGTAAACCATATTAATCCTCACAAAATGAACAGATCGCTTGAAAAAATAGTGACCATATGGAGATCACAACTGAAGAACACACTAATAGTAGTGTAAGAAGTGTGCACAAGAAAATGGCAGAGCTGGCTCTCCTGTTCCTTGTTGGAGCTCTTTTCCTAGGACTCAGGCTGAAGTAAAGCAATTATGATCCACTCAGACAGTGTGCAGAATGCCTAGGGAAGTAGTTGGTGATACTAGCAAGCCTAAGAAACCAAAGCAGGGGGACAAAGTTCTATTATGTTTTCAGTTATGCTTAACGTTTTGTGATACCTAATGCAGCACTCTGTGTCTTCACTAAGCATAAAGACACACGTTTAAAAACCTCTGAGATTTCCTGTTTATTAACAGAATTCAAAATGCCACTTGGTTTTTGTGGATAATAAAAATGGCTGAGAACAGTAGAGAATAGTAAGATACAAGCTAAAGTACATTCCTTTGGCAGTAAATACTGGCACAAAGAAAATACTGTTTAATATTTGAAGAAACAAGTATTAGAACAAATTCACAATGTGGGAGGTTTACTGTGCAGTTAGTTGAAGGAACAGATGTTTCTAACATGCCTGAGCTTATGGTATTTGCAAGATTTTGTTTTAATAATATAAATATATTTTATATTTATATATATTATATATATAATTATATATATTATATATTATATTAATATAAATATTAAAATAAATATAAATATTATAATAAATAATATACATTAAATTATATATTATATATATAATTAATTATATATAATTAATTTATTATTTAATTTATATATAATTTATATATAATTATATATATTAATTAATTATATATAATTATATATATTATATATATAATTAATATATATATAATATATATAATTATATAAATGTAATTAAAATATATATTTATAATATATAAATAATTATATATATAATTAATAATTATATAGATATATAATTATATATATAATTATATAAATTATATATATATGCTATATATGTGACAAAAATACATGAAAATAGAGAATTTAAAGGGCAGTCTAAGGATGAAATTAAAAAATTATATTTTGTAGTACTTCTTAAAGACTAAGAAGCTTCTTTCTTTACTAAAAAAATCTTTTTAAATATTTTTATTTTTATATAAATATATTTATATTTATATATTTATATATAAATATATAAAAATATATTTATATTTTATATTTATATTTATATCTATAAATTATATTTATATATGTTATACATATATATGTATGTATATATATGTATATATATGTTATATATGTATGTATGTATATATGTATATATATGTGTATATATTTATATATATATTTATATCTATAAATTATATCTATAAATATAAAATATATTTATATTTAAAATATTTTAAATATAAATATATAAATATATAATATATATATAATTATAAATATATATAATATATAATTAATTATAATCAATATAATATATATTATATTAATATATATTAAGTATATTAAATTAAATAAATAATATAAATATTAAAATAAATATTAATATTATATATTATATATTATATAATTTACATATATAAATTATATTTTATTATAATATAAATATAAAAGTAATTATTTTTGTGAGCCACTTGACTAAAGAAAAAGATGTACCGGACTTATACTTTAATTAAAACATTTTACAGACAAATTATGGAGGTACAAACTCTTATATTAGTGTCTACTTGGCTTAAATTTATAAGAATGATTACGGGGCAAAGGCACAGAGTTGACATCACATTGAAAATATTTTCATTCTGTGATAATGCATAGCAGAGCAGAAAAGTGAAGCCACAGTATGCAAAGAGCTATGGCATATCTCTGAGTTTATAAACACAGTAGTGTTAGCTGGCGTTAATGAAGAACTTCCTCTGAGCCAAGTTCTATTCTTTAGTGACTTACATGTTCATTCATTTAGTCATCAAAACTCTTGCGGGGTAATACAAGCATATTTTTTTTCTCAGGTAAGGAGACTGGTACAGAGAAGTTAGTAAGTTCATAAGCCTCCACCATTAGAATATGGTTAAGCCAGGTTCGTCTGGTCAGTTTGACTCTAGGGACAATTACTGAATTCTGCTGACTATATGCCGTTGTGAGGTATCTTTTTCCAGCTATAGTAACTGTTTGTATGTATATTATATATCATATATGTAAAACACCCATACACACACAAACAATTTAGAAGCAGCAGACTTTCAAATCACTGGATATTTAGTTGCATTTCTCATAAGAACTTTATTGAAAAGATTTTTTTTAGTAAAGAAAGAAGCTTCTTAGTCTTTAAGAAGTACTACAAAATATAATTTTTTAATTTCATCCTTAGACTGCCCTTTAAATTCTCTATTTTCATGTATTTTTGTCACATATATAGCATATTTATAACTATACAATGTGTGTGCATTAATGAGTGTATTAATGTGTGTGTATATATACTTTCATTAGGCTGTAGGTGCAAAAATGTGTGTGTATATATACTTTCATTAGGCTGTAGGTGCAAAAATTTTACTGATGTGGGTACGAGCAAACACTTTTGGGGATTGGTGAGTTAAAGAAAGAATTGGTACTAAATGAGAAAAGGAACTGGAAAAAGCATGAAAGATAGTAAGTGGGAAGAGGATCATAAGGGCTCAGTATTTGGGAGTAACCATGGGTAATTGATGGAAATGCAGGGAGGAAGGTATGGATGGAGCATGGAGAGCAAGAAAAGTGTTGGGCATGGTGTGAGATGAGGGTGGGAAAGGTGTTGTGGAGAAGAGGTAGAAGGTCTGTCCTGAGGCCATGGCAGAAGGAGGTCAGTGGGAGGTGATGGAGCTTGGACTAGGTTGGTGGTATAGAAATGAAGAGATATATGGAAATGATCTATCTATCTATCTATCTATCTATCTATCTATCTACATCCATCTGTCCATCTATCCATCCATCCATCCATTCATCCATCCATCCATCCATCCACACATACATCCAGGAGGGAAGAATTGTCATGGTGATGAAGGGCAAGGCCATGGAAGGTAAGCAAAGGAGTATTCAGCATTTTGATCAAGTAGGTTTATAATTGCCTAGTAAGTTAAAAACTAAAACTGAAAATGGACATGTAAATGTTATTTTATTATTATAATTTTTAATTTTCCTTGTAATTTAATTTTCTTATAATTTCTTTTTTTTTAACTTAAATTCAATTAAATTGAGTTAGCCAACATAGTTTCAGATGTACTATTTCTTAAAATTTCAAATTAAGAGTAATTTGAGGGGCACCTGGGTGGCTCAGTGGGTTGAACATCTGCCTTCAGCTCAGGTCATGATTCCGGACTCCTGGGTAGGAGTCCGGCATCGGGCTCCCTGCTCAGCGGGAACTCTGCTTCTTCCTCTGCCCCTCCCACCCCTTAGTGCTCTTTCTCCCTAACAAATAAATGAATAAAGTCTTAAAAAAAAAAAAGTAATTTGAAACACTTCAATATTGAGTTTCTCACTATATGAAATTCTTAATAAACATAAACACTTAAAGGGACTTAATATGTTATTTTTTTATAAGATGAGAAATTATTTTATATCCTGAATAAGTCTATCCTGTAACTAATGAGTTTGTACGAACTTTAAGAGCTTTTTTTAATCATATAAATGTCTGTCCCACCCAGAGATACATCTCAAGAGAAAGATCTGGCACATGTACAATCTTCACAGTTCCTTGTCTCTGAGTATTATTGTTACTTTTTTTAGAGTATCTTTTTCTTTGGACATCTCAGAGTTTGACTTTAATCAGTACCTCCATACATTTGCATAAAAGTGAAGGAAAAAGCTCTCCTCTCTTTTAAGAAAGGTGAAAGGGCACCTAGGCTCTGGGGTTGCTGATTGAAGGTCACCATGGAATGGTATGTTTCACTGCCTGTCATGGGATGCTGATGAGTGGATCTAAAGGTCCAGAACTTTGACATTGGAGGTGGGGCTGGAATAATATTTTTGAGGATTGTGGTGTCGTGTCTGTCATCAGCGTTGCATCGCAAACATTTTGGCAGTTTTCCAAAGCTTTCCTTATAAAATATCCATGTTATTCTGAATCTCTAAAGAGACACTGAGACTATGAGTCAACAGAAAGTCGTCAGTTAAAAAAAATTAAATGAGTAAATAAATGAAGAATCCAGGAAATCTCAATGAGACGGAGTTTTATGAACTTTGCAATATTGGAAGAAAGTAAAATCGGGCCCTGCAGTAGCAGATATTTAATTAACTTGAAGTTTAAAATGAGAGGATTCTGTGAATTTTGTGAGCATTGTGTACTTTGACAAAGTTTTCTTAAACTTCTTCCTATATTCAATATGAATTAAAAAGAAAAATCTGAAGAGTATTTTGGAAATGCAGGGTATATTGACATATTCTAGGGAAGCAGGGGGTGCAGGATCCATTAGTTCCAATCTATCAGATTCCTTTGATTTGATGTGTTAATACAAAAGACACTAGAATTAATAGCTGCTTCTCCAGATGGAGCATACCTGACTCTTAAGAGCCCTTAAACAGCCTCTCTCCCTCTAATGGACAATATGATACCTAGAGTATAAGGAGTGAAAAGATGTAAGGGTCATTATTATATCCTGTGAATCTCTGCAATATAATAGCAGATAGCTAATTAGGACAAAGATTTTTCAGTTAGATATTGGAAATTTCGAAGTGCCCACTGCCCTTTTTACTTTATTTTATTTTATGTCTGGAGGTTTTCATGCTAAACTTATATTAAAAGCACAGCAAGGTGAAAATGGAAAGAGTTATTATCTTGACACAGGATGACTTTGGTTCATCCTGCAGTAGTTACCTGCCTACATTTTAAGTTTCAAGTCTTTTCCCTCCCACTTAGACCTCTCATTAGTGATTCATGAATGAAGTCTTTTCTTAGTGTAACATACTTTTTTTTTCTTCTTTGTATCTAGGTTAGATGATTAGATTTATTTGATGAAGGTAAAAAAAAATGCATCCATTTGGACAAGAAAGAGTCAAAGTAACTTTAGCCATTAAAAATTAATTATAATTATTCTCTGTACTTGGCATGCAAACATCACCAAACAAGACTGGAGTATTTCCTACACTTGAATCACTATAAAATTTTAGGGTCGACAGCACACAGTAGAGATAACAAATAGACAACAATGTGTTACTCAGGCCCACGTCCCCTCCCAGGAAAATGGCAGTGGTTGTTAATAAGATTTCAACTTTCTTTGTTGCTGACCTTCAGACTTCTTAACACAGATGATACCAATACTTGACCTTGACATATGAATTAAAACACATCTGCCATTGCTTATTTACAATGGGAAGATTTTAACCAAAATTTTCTTTTTTTTTTTTTTAAAGATTTATTTGACGGAGAGAAACACAGTGAGAGAGGGAACACAAGCAGAGGGAATAGTAGCGGGAGAAGCAGGCTTCCTGCAGAGCAGTAAGCCCGATGTGGGGCTTGATCCCAGGTCCCTGGGATCTGACCTGGGCCGAAGGCAGACGCTTAACGATTGAGCCACCCAGGCGCCCCTAACTAAAATTTTCTAAGAGAGAGAACCAAATATGTAAAAACATTCATTGAAGGCACTCATAACATAGCAAGCTCAGGAGTGGTGTGTGGTACTGAGACTGTGGAGCCCTTTGACTGTCAGGTCTGGCAGCCCCGTCATCCCTCTGATCTGATTGCTCTCCCTTTTCATTTCCTATTAAATCTCTGATAGAGAAGAGGAAAAATTGATGAGGAGACCTGATTTGGAGCTATGTGGAAAGGTCTTTTGAGGGAGGAGATTCCAACAAGGGAATCAACAGTGGACTATTTGGATGACATTAATTTCTTTATATTTTCCAGAAATTTTATTTATTTCTTATTGATTTAAGACATTGGTGTCATTTTTCCTTCAAAACCTCCCATGTAATACTGAAATATCAATTATGAGAAAGGTCTGAGTGGCTAAAAAAGGTAAAAATAAAAATATTGCAAAATTATATTAACAATTGTCAAAATAATTTGTAAAAACAAAAAAAGATGACCCCTTTGGCTGCATATTTTTTTCTTAAGAATATCTTTGATTATGACTTCATCCTGTGCCATTGGTACACAAATATTTTGTAGGGAATGTTTCCACTGAGGAATAGGATTTCTTCCAGATACCAAAATTTCCTAGGCATGAGCCCGAATTGGGTTCCATTTTAGATGATGTATTAGGTATGTATTGCTGCATAACAAATGACCTCAAAACTTAGTGGCTTAAAATGACGAAGGTTTATTATGTCAAGGTTTCTATGGTTCAAGAGTCTGGGGGCATATAGGTGTCTATGTTTTAGGTTCTCTCACAGGTGATGACCAGGCTGTAGACATCTCAAGGCCCGTTTGGGGAAAGATCTGCTGCCATGTTCACTCAGTGGTTACTGACATGACTCAGGTCATCACTAGCTGTTGGCCAGTTCCTTGCCATGTGGGCCTCTCCATTAGGTGGTTTGATGGCAGCTGGCTTGCCTTGGAGCAAGACAGCAAGACAGTGAGGGAGAGCACCACAAGACAGAAGCCACAGACCTTTTGAAATCTAATGTCAAAAATGTCTCATATCACTTTTGCTGTATTCTGTGTATTAGAAGGGAGTCCCTAGGTGCAACCTACATGCAAAGGATAAGTGTGACACAGAGCACAGAATAGTCAATGAGGCCGTCTTAGAGGTTGTCTGAGACAGAAGACATATACTACATTGTAAAGCAGGAATTTATTTTGACTTTTTATTCTAAAAGATGATTTTTTTTCAACATTATCGAAAAATCAATGACTCTTTGATTATTTTGTGTATTAAAGCTAATTAAAGCCTTTGGGAAGTAGATTATCTAATTCAACAATTCACTTGGATGTATGAGACATTTTTGCCAAGTACAAGCAGGAGAAAGAAATTCCATAATTTTTCTTAAAATAATGCTAAATGGGGTTTTACTTATAGGGAAAAAAATCAAGTCTGTTTATTCCAGAATTTTTATTCAAAATAAAATGTGTAACTTTTAAGGATTTGGGTATTTTAAAACATATTCACTTGAAGTAATAGGGAATTTTGTTTGTCAGCTAATTTCATAAACTTTTTCAATTGGTTTTCCATTTTTTCTTCTTGTTTTTCAATCCCTGGAAAAAAGATTTTCCTGTCTTTTCCATTCTTAAATAATTTCTCGATTTACAATAAAATTGCTCAAAAATAAATATTCTTTGTCCTTCTGCATAAGAAACTGAGTGACCATAGTAATTCTGAAAGAATAGGCAATGATGAGTAAATGTTTGATAGTCAAAAATCCTGTATTTTGAAGATGGATTACCCTTCAAAAGAGAAATCAGTATAATAGGGCAAGAGTGTTTGTAATCTGTTACAAACAAATAAAACCTGCTTTGTCAGCTGGTACTTAGTATGATATCTGAAACATATCTGCAATTTTGTTCAAACATCTTCACTAGTATTCTCGTAGTGGAAATCCTCAGAGTTCTCAAGACTTCAAGAATGGTTTAATGTTACCATTGCTATATTGTATAATATTCAGGTATGTTTCATTCGATGATTATAAGCAATTTCCTCCTGAGATGTTATTTGATGAATAATTCTCCTTTGTTTCAGTAAGGTCACTTTAATAGCCAGGCATATTTTGGCTATATTATTTGCTGTAAGCATGAGTACCTGTTTTGTCCACCTAGAATAAAAAATTATTAGTGTATTTTTTTTGTTAACCGTCAGCTTATGTTTTCTGTGTAATTTCCTCATTCGCTCTCAAGTTAGTACAGGCTATGTGTAGACAGAATTCTTCCAGAGCACTGTAAATATCTGTTAGAATTTACTCTTTCTGTGTTTCCAATTCTATCTTTAAATCATTCTCTTCATTGCTAAGAATTTTTCTGTCCTCTTGAACAATATTAACCTAAAGAACATTCAAAGACTAAATGAAAGTTAAACTCATTCTTTAATATTATCAATATTTCTAAATATGTCTAAACATATCTTCGATATGTCTAAACAGCAGTCCCAACAAAATGGAGCTAGGGAAAGAGGAATCTCTTGTTTTAATAATTTTTTTAGAAGCCCAAGGCCTTTAACACTTTGATAAAACAGGATATTTTTTCCTGCTTTGTCGAAGATTATTTGACCATAGAGTTGAGGGTCCTTATCAGGGCTCTCTACTCTGTTCCACTGGTCTGTGTGTCTGTTTTTGTGCCAGTACTATGCTGTCTTGGTCATCACAGCTTTGTAATATAGCTTGAAATCAGGCAACATGATGCCCCAGCTTTTTCTTTTTCAGCATTTCATTAGTGATTCGGGGTCTTTTCTGGTTCCATACAAATTTTAGGATTGTTTCTTCCAGTACTTTGAAAAATGCCGTGGAATTTTGATAGGGATGGCATTGAAAGTATAGATTGCTCTGGGGAGCAAAGACACTTTAACAATGTGTATTCTTCCAATCCATGAGCATGGAATGTTTTTCCATCTTTTTGTGTCTTCTTCAGTTTATTTCATGAGCGTTCTGTAGTTCCTCGAGTACAGATCCTTTACCTCTTTGGTTAGGTTTATTCCAAGGTATCTTATGGTTCTTGGTACTATAGTAGTTGGAATCCATCCTCTAATTTCCCTTTGTGTAGTTTCATTGTTAGTGTATAAGAAAGCAACTGATTTCTGTGCATTGATTTTGTATCCTGCCGCATTCCTGAATTGCTCTATGAGTTCTAGTAATTTGGGGGTGGAATCTTTTGGGTTTTCCATATAAAGTATCATGTCATCTGCGAAGAGAGAGAGTTTGAATTCTTCTTTGCCAATTTGAATACCTTCATTTCTTTTTGTTGTCTGATTGCTGTTGCTAGGACTTCTAGCTATTGCTAGGACTATGCTGAACAAGAGTGTGAGAGTGGGCATCCTTGTTGTGTTCCTGATCTCAATGGGAAGGCTCTCAGCTTTTCCTCATTGAGAATGATATTTGTTGTGGGTTTTTCAGAGATGGATTTTATAAAGTTGAGGAATATTCCCTTTATCCCTATACTTTGAAGAGTTTTAATCAGGGAAGGATGCTGTATCTTGTCAAATTCTTTTTCTGCATCAATTGAGAGGACCATGTGGTTCTTCTCTCTTCTCTTATTGATTTGTTCTATCATATTGGTTGATTTGTGAATGGACTCTGAGAAACAAACTGAGAGTTTTGGAGGGGAGGGGTGTGGGGGGTTGGGTGAGCCTGGTTGTGGGTATTGAGGAGGGCACGTATTGCTTGGAGCACTACTTGTGGGGTGCATAAATAATGAATCTTGGAACCCTGAAAAAGTAAAAATAATATATTCACTTAAAAATAAATAACTATTTTGTGAAAAAAATAATAAAACAGGATAAAAATAAAACCACCTAAAATATAGTGAGTTTTTATATAAGTATTTTTTTTAGTCTCAAAAACTTGGATTCAGTGGTTTCTAACATCTGAAATTGCCATGAAATATATTTCATACCCATAATAAGGTCTTGTTTTCTTAAAATGTAACCGAGTAACATGAGAGACACCTCATGCAGTGTAAGTTACTTTTTCTCAGGATTCAGAAACCTTCATGGTCATTGAGTCATCTCTGCTAGGCCCCAGTGTGGGGGTCGGAGAATGTAGGGATCATTACCAACTGGATTCAGAGGATTTTGGGGCCACACTCAGTAGAGCCACTCTACTGATGAAGCAGCCTGGACTCCCCTTCTTGGAATCCCAAGATCAAAAGAAAAGCCACAACTATCTCGGAAATGCTTTTGTGTACTTTTATGTAACTTCATAAATTTCCAAATGGGTTGTTGGCTCAAACCAAACAGAATATATTTCTAATTTACAGTTGCTGTTCTGTGAGATGGTGGGCAGTTTTCTGTGCAGTAAAATGGTACATCAAGATTTGTAGGCAGTTCTCATTGTGAACATAGTGCATTGGGACAAACGTAAATGATACCATTAAAGATTCATTCTGCAACCCTCACTAGAGTTTTATACAGCTACATGGCATTACTTTTAATACAGATTTAGAATATATTTTTTCTTTCCTTTCATTTTACAGTTTAAGTATTTGTGGTTTGTTTGGTGTAGCACCTGCTTCGATGTTAACCTTCCAAGATGGAACACCTCTCATTTGAGTATCTCACCAGCTGTTTCTCCAGAGTCTCCTTAAAAGAAATACTTGTGAGCATTTCTTGCAAAGTAAGTGCAGCTCATCTCCTCTGTTCATGACCTTCTCAGAGATTGAGACCTAACACTGAGCTAAGATGGGATGCCCTCCCTCAAACCGTTCCTGGAGCAAGAAAAAAATTTATTTAATGTTTATTTAACAAAAGACTTTTGGTTGGGCTACAAAGTTATGTGTAAAAAGAGAGAGAAAGAGTTAGAAATCGTTAATATCAATAAAGTTCTATTTGTTAAAAATGAGAGGCAGTCTTCAAGGCATGTATACTTTGTCTGGTACTTTAGGCACTGGAAAAATATACCAGAACACCAGGTTTGGCCACCTTTCCCACCCGCCCCGTAGCTTAGACATCTCACAGCTGGAAATTGTCTGCCATATCCAGTGAAGTACACTTTGGGGTCTTTCAAACCTTCTATTTTTTTTAATGTAAATATTATTTCACTTGGTATAAAATATTTCTTAGCTTCTCTCTTGATTTTATCTTTAAGGATTCTGTTGACCATTTTTGGGGTCACAGCTCCCCATGATTGTTTGATCCATCTGCTCATTCAACCATTTTTTTAAACGTGTATGTTTTCAAGAGACCTTGAAAGCTGGGTTCACAGAAAAACTTAACTTCCAGAGAGTGGTATATACATGGTCTTTGTCTACAATTTCTGAGATTTATGGAGTCTCTTCAGACCATCCAGGCATATCTCAAATTAAGAACACCTGTTCTATTTCTTCTTTTCCCTCTGTATGTAAATATATTCTAGAGTGACTCTCCCTTAGTTAAAACAAACAACACAAAGATATCCCTTAATTTGAATGCTTTAGACTCTGGCATAGTTAAAAAATGCATTCCTCTTTCAACATTCATTATCTTCCAGCAACTACTCCATTTCTTTTCTTCCCTTCAGGGGTATAATCACTTTCTCCAGTTTCTCACATCTCATCGATTGCTCAGGCTGCTGCCTTCTGGCTTCCATTCTGTTGAAATTGCTCTTGGTCAGGTCACCAAATAACTTACTAGTTTTTGATAACTATTGGGCACTTTTTAAATCTTTATCTGTTTCTTCTCTTTGGCATTGGGCCTTCCTGTGGGAAGAAAGAAAATAAGAAAATGAAGTACTTTCTAGGTCATCTGAACTATTCTTTCTTGATTTCCTTTTATGTCTTCTGATCACTTGACACCACGTGTCCTTGTTTCCTAGCATCGCATCATCATTTTTTGCCTCCTGAGTTTCTCGGATGAGTATATGCAGGCTGAGAGGCTCTCGTATCTCTCTAGTCCTGACCAAGAGTGCTCTGAGTACTAAGCTTCCTCAGTCTAGCAAGTCTTATACATTTTCTCCTGGCATTCTCACAGACATCTCAAAATCAGAATCAAACCCATCTTCTCTGAAAAACGTATTTCCTCTGTACTTTTTGTCTCAATCAGCGATACCCCTGCAAACTCAGTTATCTAACGGAAGAACCTAGGAGTCATCTATGTCCCTCTTCCTTCATGTAACACATTTGATTGGTGACCAAATCTTATAGACTCAAACTCTTTTGTATCTTTCTACTTTCTTCTTACCCTCATTTCAGAAATGAAATGCTGAGCAGAGAGCCCGATGCAGGGCTCGATCCCAGGACCCTGAGATCATGACCTGAGCCGAAGGCAGAGACTTTAACCCACTGAACCACCCAGGCACCCCTATGCTTCAATCTTGAGGCAGAATTTCTTTTCTGGGAAATGTTAGTTTTTGCTTTTGTATCCTTTCAACTGACTGGACGAGGCCTACCCAGAGAATAGAGTCTTATCTCCTTTACGTACAGTCAATTGATTGTAGATGTTAATTACATTAGCAAAATACCTAGATTAGTGTTTGATTAAGTAATTGAGTACGGTAGCCTATCCAGGTTGACACATAAGACTAATCATCACAAGTGAGAATAGTTCAGCTTCTGGCAGAGATTTGAACCACCCAGGGTTTCTGTGTTACCATGTTATCATGTCTAATAGATTCTTACTGGTTGTCCTGAGGGGAGGTAAAGGGAGAGGAGAGAGAACTAGGATTGAAGGTACTGTCTCTGTAAATGGTCTGTGATCTTTTGATTTCTTGTCCTCACAATGCCAAGGAAAAGCAACCTGGTTGGTGAAGTCACATTAAATTACTTGTGTCTACATGAGTTAATCTCGCGCTATAGTGTTTGTAAAGTAGGAGACTAGCAGACAGCAATCAGGAGCCCTGAATATATGAATTTAACACTTAAAACACTATGAACTGAGATACTTTAATAGGTTGCTTTGCTTCTTTCACAGCATGTGGCCGTCTGCTCTGCCTGTGCGCGAGGCTAGGCTGGTAGGGCTCACTCATCTCACTTTCAGACCCAAGAAAGCTCGCAGCGGCCACCCTGTGGCCTCACAGGAGGGATGTGAGCCCCAAAGCATTGTAATTGATAATGACACAGTCATTAAAACCCAGAGGTAAATAGAACAGTTGGTCATCAGCATGCTGTAAGGAGGAGCAAGTTAAAAACAATGGCCCAGTAAAAGAAATGTACAGTTTGAAGGATGTGGTGATGATTACATTCAGCCCATGATTTTTTTGTCAATTTGTTTGACTTTACTTTTTTCCCCCTGGCAGTTGAATTGTCTGCTTTTTCCTCAAAGCTGTTAAGGCTCAAGAAGGAAAACAACGTAGGCATTTTAATTAACTTAGATGCGGTGTTTGCTTGAAAAGTAGTCACTCTGAAATAACGTGGTCTCCTCTGCATTGACAGCAGCAGTTTCAAAGGGTCTACTGGAAGAATAAGAGAGGCTTAAGTTTAAACTAAAAGTAACACGACAGTTACAAGCTCTGCATTCATGCTGTGTTCAAACGCTTCCTCTATTTCAATTTCCCTTCCTTTTAGAATAAGTAGGAAGGAAGAGAATAAATAATATCTTGTAGAAGTTTTCCTCCTGCGGGACTCCATCTTTCCGCAGTGAGCTACTGCACATTCCCTAGTCAAAGGACATAAATGCAGACCTCCAGGGGTATTTTAAAGAAAAAGATCACCAGAAAGGTGACACTTCTAGAAATAGTATCATGGTGTTCGCTCATTAGCCTTGGCTGGTGCTGAGCTATTCCTCTTGAAGAATCCCTCTTAAAATCCTGCACTTCTAAACTTGGCATCATAAAAGGCAGTGGAAACTCTTCACTTGAAAACAATTTATATTCTCTTACTATCCGACCGGCATTTGGAGTAAAAGATCCAGAAAGCAAAGAACCTAATTTACCTTACTTACCCAGTATTTTCGGTTGTTCTTTCCTGCTCATTTCCTATTGATCTATGTGTGAGAGCCTCGTGAAAGGACCCCAGTGATCTCGCCTCCTGGTATAAACACCCTTGGGTACTTCCCTACCTTCGTGTGGATCTTACAGTTTTTTTTCCCAGTGAAAAAGCATGTGGCAAAAGCAATGGGATGTCACTTCCAAGATTAAGTTGCAAAAGGTCTTTGGTTTCCAGCTGAAGCACCCTCTCTTCTTTTACTGTCTCCAAAGGGAAGCCAGCTGCTGCATTCTGAGCTTCCCTGTGGAGAAGTTGGCATGCCAAGGAGTTGGCATCTCTGGTCAACAGCTAGGAAAGACTTGAGACCTGTTGACAGTCTCATCAGGGAAGTCAAGAATGAATCCTACCGCCCATCAGGCCTTGAGATGACTGCCGCTCAGACGACACCTGCGTTGTAGCCTTGTGAAATATCCTTAGGGAGAGGACCCAGCTGAGCTGTGCCTGAACTCCTGACCAAGGGAAACTGTGAGATAAATATTTGTCATTTAAAGCTGCTAAATTCAGGAGTAATTTTTTATTCAGTGGTAAGATAATTAATATATGTTATACAATATAACAAATACATTATTTTTCCAAGAAACTCAATGTATTTGCTTCTACCTGGCACAAAAAGGAAGAACAGGCAAGATCTCCAGATATTGAATCAATTTAAATAGGCTAGATTATTCAGCTTCAGAGAAAATACTCTTTTAAGTATGACTCAGTTTCACTGTCTTCATTAAGTTAACTTAATGATAGCCAAATTCCCGGCTTTACTTTCTTAGGATGGCTTATATACAGAGACCATATAACTCAGAATCCATTTCTTTTCCTTTAGTTTGTTTAGGAAAAAACAAAAGATTTTTTTTTAGCAATGCTAGCAAAGACTATTTAAAAGAGTATTAAAAGAGATATAATGTCACTTGTACTTTTGGAATAAGACATATTTCAATATTAAAACAAACGGAAAAATTTTCAAAGGTAAAGGTTTTAGTGAGCAGAGTTACCCGGAGAGTCATTTGGATAAACATGCGGTAATTAGCCTAAGCCTGAGATAGGACACACATGATCATGAAGGTTAGTGAATTGTTCTATTAGAAATTATTCCCATCACGGTGGCATAAGTGGGGGAATCTGGTAATGAAGTTAATAATATTTACATAGCATAGGTAATAGTAATAGAGAATATTTTTGAACATTTATTACTTCCTACTCGTTATCATAGTTAATCTCCATAATAAACTTTTGAGGCAGATGCTGTCATCATCTTCATTTTGTAGATGAGGAAATGGAGATTAGGAAAGGTGAAATTACCTGTGTAAGATCACACAGTAAGTTGCAGAGCAAGTGCTCAAACCTCTTTTTCCTGTTCTCTTAGGGTACATAAAAGCTAAAGTGGATTTTGATTGAATTCATAGTAACTGGAGCCTTCTGTAATTATTTAGAATAGGACTACAATTCTCTTTTCGTTTCCACATTTGTTCTCTTCTAGGTGAGGTGAGTCCATTAAATGAGATTTCTGTTGATCAATCATATCTTTATATCTGAAAAAGAGTTGATCTAATTTCCTTCTGGATAGAAGGTAAAAGAAACAGAATTATATGCTCTGAGACCGGGGAGTATATACCATGAGAAAATCACATCCATCTTTTAAGACCAAAAATTAAAAATTAAGTTATTCTTTTAAATGAAACAATATGCTCTTTTAAAAAACCAGCAAGCTGGGGAGTAACATCTGCAAGATGGAGGAATAGGACCCCAGATGTCATTCCCCCATGGAGAGAGTGACTTGACAACAATATATGATCCAAAAAAGCTCTTATTAGTATTCTAGAAACTAGTTAAGAAATCTCAATATTTCAAGCAAGCTCAAAGACAAGAACAGTTGCATTGAAACTGATAAGAAAAACCATTTTGATTTAACCACATTAACACTTACCCAAGCTGGCACAGCTTACTGCAGTCAGGAGAAAAAAACCAACTTAAGAGCTTCTTCCTTGAGTAGGAAAGCAAAGAACATAACATTATCCAGCATTCTGGCTTTTGAGGGGTTGCACGAGGGACTGGTTTCTGCTCACCTGGCTCAGGACGTTGACAGGGAACCAGTATACTTTGGATGCATGGGGCAGATGAAAAAAAAGAGCACATTGGCTTGTTGCAGCACCAGAGTACCTACAGCCACTTCAGACAGAAGCTAGTATAGTTCAAAAGGATTAGGAAAAATTGCCCAGTTTGTGGCTTCTACCTCAGAAGGGAAAGAGAAGACTGGCATGTGTATGTCCAATAGTTCAGGTTTCAGGGGACTTCTTGAAGGATTGGCTTCTGTCTCGCTTGATTCCGAGTGCTGATGGAGCTGGCATACTTTGGATGCTTGAGGGTCAGCGAGGATAAAGAGAGTTCCTTGGCTCTTTGAAGCCCCAGAGAACCTTCAGAACCACAGACAGATCCCAGAATCAACAGGAGATTATAAACTTCTGAAAAGTAATGAGCAACCTCTAAAATGGGGAAATACAAGCCCTGAAAGACACAACCTCATACTCCTCATAAAATATGACTTGAAAGGCTCCAGGAATCTCCAACCAGATGATTGGTGAAGTTCTTCCCCAGTATGATGCCAGTCCACAAAGACTGGGAGAGGTGGCTCTTTTTTCAAATGCACAAATTGTTGCAAGTAAATAACAAGGCACACAAAGAACCAGAAACATGGCCCAATCAAAGGAACAAAATAAATCTCTCTAGAAACTGATCCTGAAGAAGGAAAGATCTATGAGTTAATTGATAAAGAATTCAAAATAACCACCTGGAAAATCTCAGTTCACTGTGAGAGAACACAGAGAGACAACAAAATCAAGAAAAAGATACATGAGCAAAATGAACATGTCA